>JAQMCX010000032.1:8040748-8057959 GCA_029814765.1 Acanthurus leucopareius
GGGAGCATCTGTAACTAAAGGCAATTTCCCCACGGGGATCAATAAAGTATTTCTGATTCTGATTCTGATTCTGATATACAACAAGAACGATTCAACAAATAAATTATGATGTATTTTATACATTAAGCTACCTGACAGTAAAAAAAAAAAATAGCCTGATCTTTACAAAGATATGCTTACAAATTAATGTATTGCAATTATTGCAATAAAGCAATATGGTATTATCCTGAAGTGGGCCATACTGAATTTTACTCAAGTAAAAGAGTATTTCTTCCACCACTGTGTATTAAACTCTGTATTCTCTGCACTGTGAACTTAGGTGGGACGCGGTTGCACAATGTCAAATTTTATCCCTCCTGCAGGTCCAAAATGTCAATTTTTCGGGAACTTGGGAATAAAAGAATCAAAGTATCGACTTGGTAAAGAGGATTGAGTTCCTTCGGCTGAAACTAACAAATAAAAAAAATCAAAACCTGAGAAGAGGGTTTCACATGAAAGCAGCAATACGTTATAGAGAGAACTATTTCTAAACCTGATCCTTTAAGCACATTTGAGAGCTGTGGAGAGGCAGACACTGGGACTTGGAATGACTTTGCTTCATGGTCACAGCTCATAGAGAACTTTATCCAGCCCGTGATGTGTATTCTTCCATAAAAGAAACACCATGGCAAACTAATCCTGTTTGGCTGAATACACCCTGGATCAAAAGTCAGCGAAAAAACCCTTCAACACTTGTGGAGACGATGGACGACACAGGCAGCGAGACAAACAGCTAACTAGTGGACTATGTTTAAATTGGGTGGTTTTAGACAATATACATTCACGTCACAGAGGACCTTATAGCCTTCTCTAAATCAGGACAGGGACTTTGGGCCACTAATTACGCATTTCCTCCTCACATCTCCAAACACGGCATCACTTGTGACCTTATCTCTGTGCTTGTCAGAGTGTTAGCATTCACATGGCAAGTGTGGCGATGAATGTAATTACTGGAGCCCAAAATAATAACACCATCGTCTTTGAGCAACCAGCAGCCAGTCAATTGTAATAGGACCTCCCCTCCCCTCCTCTTCCTCCTCCTCCTCCCTCTTCATCTCCTCCAAATCAGTGGAGACAAGGACAAAAATAGAGTTATTAGAGTTAGTAGGATCTATGTGAGAAACACATACAGCATATTATTACACAGACGGGAGGATATTAATACTTCAGTGAATTTAATCTCTCTTGAAAACTCTTATAATAATCCTATTATGAAGTTTATCACAACCTCATAACTTTAAAGTGATGTGGAGCCATAATAAGGGTCAAAGCGCAGAAACTCACACAAATGAAAACACCAAGGGAGACTTTAATATATTTCTCAACTGTCCCGGCACAGTAGGGTTTTGTCACTGATGCAATTTTGGTATTTTGGCATTTTGAATTGTTTAAAAAGTTGTTCAAGAGTCTGCAGACCCAAATCCGTCATCATGCCCTTTAAATTATTTTCCTTGCTGTCATTTTCAGAACAGGGGAGTAAAAGTCAGTGGCATTTAAGCTGCAACTTTTCAAGTTCGCAAACTATCGAAAACAATGAAATTAAAGAAGAAAAATACAAACAAACCATCTGTGGGAAAATGAAAACTATACATATGTCCATATGTATAGGAGTTTTACATCTTACAGCATTAAAAACTACGGAACTCAATAAACTCAATTGACATTGGAAACAGCAGCTTACAAATCTTTGGTTTATTGATGATTATTGATGATTATTGACATGTTTTGTCAACTGCTTGTCAAAACCTGCAGAACAGCTAGTAAATCACAGTGAATATTTTTTTCATGTAAAACAAAGAATTTGAATATTGTGATATCAGATTAATGAAAAGTTGTTCCAAGCCATTAACTTTTTCACTTTAAATAAAAAAATAAAATATTAAGGATCCTTACTTTCACTAATTGTGTCCTTAGTAAGATGTTCAGCTGTGCAAAATGTTTTCTGCAGAGTTTGACACTAGAAGGCTGCTTACACATGAAATCTTTATTCAAGGTGCGTACATGAGGAGATGAATTTATGACATCACAACTAGTTTGAAAGCCAATCATTGGTCCAATGTACAACTTACACATGTGTGACGTGGAGACTCATGCACATGCAGTGAGTGAACCTCACAGTGAAGTAGGAGACATCTTGTGCCTGTTAGCTAGAAATCTGAATGCTGGATATTTCATCAAGGGAACAGGGGTAGTTTCAATATTGATAAATGTATAGATACTATCAGCCTTTATATGTATTAGAATTTTAATTAGAGGTGAAATATGTCACTAAGAAATCTTTAAAAATCTCAAGCAGATGGCCCTCTTCTTTTATAAATAAATATTGATACATTTTCTATGAACCTTTTTTTAGACTGTGTTATTGTATTGTTTTGTTTCTGTATTTCTGTATTCATTTTAAAGATAGTTCCCGCCTGGATTATTTTCCTTTTAATTAATTCTTCCAGTTATGTACACATGCAATGTCTGAGTGTAATTGTTAAATTACTGAGTGAAATAAAAATCCTGAGACAAAAACAAATACAGAAACTATGAAATAGACCAATGTCGCCATCTTGTGGTCATATGTGGAATTTCTCCATGCTGACTGTGACCCGGAAGTTATCTACTGTGTTTTTCTCTTTCGCACGTGTGGCCAGAAGTACAGAGCAACATGGCGGCGTGCAGTGTGGAAGAGCTGCTGGCTAAAGCTGAGCAAGAAGAGGCCGAAAAACTGAAAAGCATCACGGTCCAGAAAGAGCTGGACCTGGAGTTTGACCTCGGCAACCTGCTGGGTAGTGACAAAAACCGCATCGAGACCCGGGACTTCAAACAGCAGAAGAAAGAGGACTTTCTACTGTCGTTAGCTCGTGACAACACGCAGCTGCTCATCAACGAGATCTGGAAACAACCATCGGAGAGAGTCGAGGAGGCGATCGTGGTCAAACTACCGGACCCGACGACCCCGCTGCCCAGAGAGAAACCACCTCCGAAACCCAGACCTCCGACCAAATGGGAAGAGTTCGCCAAGCTGAAAGGCATACAGAAGAAGAAGAAGACCAACCTGGTTTGGGATGAAACTGCGAAGGAGTGGAGGAGGCGCTGGGGCTACAAGAGAGCCAAAGATGACACCAAAGAGTGGCTGATCGAGGTGCCGGAGACCGCGGACCCAAATGAGGACCAGTTCGCCAAACGCGTCAAAGCCAAGAAGGAGAGAGTGGCTAAAAACGAGTACAACAGGCTGAAGAACATCGCCAGGGCGCAGAAGGTCAAAGTGCCGGGCTTGGGACTGACCCCGACAGCCCAGCAGTCCAAAGACGAGCTGGCCAGAGCCGTGAGTGTGGCCAAATCCTCCACGGCGTCCGTGGGGAGGTTTCAGGACAGCCTGCCCAAAGAGAAAGCACCGAAAAACACGGGCAAGAAGAGGAAGTTCGAGCCCCTCATCGGAAACTTCTCCAACGAGAAGCAGAAGCAGCTGGAGCTTCTGAAAATCATGGACAGCAAGAAGCCCAAGCTGGACATCACCAAGGCTGTGAATAAACAGATGAGAGAGGAGGACAGAGAGGAGGCCGCTGCTAAACACAAGAGAGGAGCAGGAAAGAAAGGACGCAAAGGCAACATGTCAGGGAAAGGCAAAGGAAAGGGTGTGAGAGGAAAAGGAGGAAAAGCTGGAGGAGGGAAAAAGAGAGGCAAACCTGGGAAACACTGAGGACTCTCCTGCAGCATCCCTCTGTGCCTTAGCATCAAAACATCAGACTGGACTTAAACGATGCAAAATGAAATGACTGATTCATCTGTGAATGATGGGTTTTTATGTTGGGACCGTCCAGGATTTTTGTGGCTCTTTGTGGCTCACTGTTTGTTTTCACTGTCACTGAATCTGTAAAAACATCTGTCCCAGCATTCCTGGAGGCCAGCTTATTAATATATGTAATATTAATGGCAAGTACTTAAACTGTATCCCAAATTAAAAATCAGATGATCGTGTTTTCTTTGCTGTTGTTATTAGAGTTTATAAAGTTCATTATCTCAGTTGACCCTCTTCATAGCAAACCTTTTTTTTTACTGTCCTGTGACTTTTAACATTAAGAAAAGGATACAAGTGTAAATTATAGGAAAACAACAACAAACAATGAATTTTCGACTGCAAGCGTTGTGTGCAGTAGTCATTTCCTTAGATGTTACACAAATTCGAATGAAAAAGTGCAATTTACGGAAAGATAAGTAAATTTCAGTCAAAAAATGTGTGTTTTTATTTAAGATGCAAAACAGAACATTATTTTGTCATCTGCAAATTTACTGGAATCATCAAAACTGCATTCAGCCATTGCTGTCAATTATAAAATAGCAGATCATGAGTGATGCAGGAGTTCAAAGTGGCTTAATCGGACCTAACCATCATTGATTTAATTATTTACACCTGAGCTTTTTTCTTTCAATGTCTGGTCTATTTATCAAATAATAGTCATGAACTCTTTGCTAATATCAGTTTGCTGTATTCTGAGGACTTAGCGCATGAATTAGTGCAATATTTGCATTAAAAGCTAAGACCTTTTGCATTAAGAGTTTTGCATTTTAAAACTGATAAATTAAGCCAAAGTATATTAAAGTAAATTTCCCGGTGATCCATTGCAGCATGCATGCACCTGAGTCTGAGCACCTAATTGGATAACTTTTTTCTAACTTATGTCAAACAGAATCATCTGCTTAAGTAAGTTTGTGCACCTTGTGAACCTTGCAGCAGTCTTTTTTTTTTTTTTACTTTTTTTTCCAAAAGTAACTTAAAAGCTGCACAAATCAAATTATTTCATCACATTGAAAACAAACTATAAAAATCCTTTTATCACCACCTCCAAATCTCTAGTTTAGCATTCATAATGTCTCATGCTATGCATTTGACATCGCCCAGCCCTGCTGTTGAAGATCTATCTATTGAAGTCAACCTGGGATGCACAAAAGCTTTTTTTTTGTAAATTTAATGTGCATTCTTAACAGCTGCCCTCACTTTTCTGAGCCTTATCACTGGTCTTAAATGCTTTCGAACACTGAGGTGCTCAGTCTTTGTGTATGTTCTCTGTAGAGGTAAACATCGGATCTGTTTTCTAAGCAGCTTAGCTTTGGTTTTTGGTTATGTAAAGGCTTTGGTTTGGCCTTGGTGTCTAGACTGGAGGCATCACACTGAATTAGGAGCAGGGAAAAGAGTTAAGCAAAGAAAAAGCATCTTTGGTACATTTGATCACAACCCAAATACATGAAAAAGTGCTAAAAATGCTGTTTTTCTACCATTAATAAGCATCATGCTCTTAACTGATGGTGTTTTCTTTTCATCAAGTGTGTAACTTCATGTGCTACCTGTTTGAATAGAGACTGGAATCGAGTGTTGTGCAGGATGAAGGAGGCCAAAGATAATGAGGTTAATTAGTTGTCTCAACCACTTACAGTTGTTTACTGCTTCGGACAATTACATTTTTCCTTGTCTAGTCCACTTAGCTAAATCACAACCCTCCTGACACGATTTCTACATTATTTCCTGTTTGTGTTGATTGCAGTTAATTGGAAAAATGCACCTATTTTCCAGACAGATTTGTTGTGGGAAATAAAGTTGATAAAATCTCTCTGCAGCAAAAGGTCATTTCAGGTTTTTTTTTTTTTTAGAACAATTGGAGGTCTGCAGCAAACTTCAATCACTCAGACATGATCAGTCAGTCCATTGTATTTGCTAACACAAACACACACCATCACACCAGAGCGGAAGAGATAAGACGTGTGTGTGTGTTTGTGTGTGTCGTGACCACTGATTTGGTTTTCTTCTAATCACTCCATACATAGATCATATGGCTGTATTAGACACTAAAAGATATTAATAGCTGCTGTATTGTGGCTTCACTGGGTTGGTTTTATAGGCTTTCATAAACCTGCAGAGGTTATTGTATTAAAGTTAGTAAAAATTTCCATAAAACACAATAGTTAAATCATGTTTTGAATAACTAGTATTGCAAACTACAATGAGAAGTTAAAAGCAACAATAGCATTCATTTGGAGTTGTGTTTTTTTACTGACTTTACGATGTTTTCTTCTTTTTTCAGCTCCTTTATGTTTTGTATGAGCTCATAAATAAAGAATGCGGCTCTTTATCTGAATGCTCCACTATGTTTATTTGCTAGTTGCTTTCATTGTCCGTCTGCTGTTTGATGCTGAGCAGGTAGAGTGCAGTAAGACTATTTGATGCTGAGAGCAGCGAGGGAGAACAAAACAATAAAGTTGTTAGCTGTGACACAAAAAAAAAAATTAGCTGAAAATCCCTAAAACACTCCGCAGAGGGAAACTGCAGCATCAGGTGAAAGCCTAATTTTGTGTAATGTTGGTTTCAGCAATCTCATTTCGTGACTCAGGGTTCAGACACAAGAGCACACATGAGGTTTGGACCAAAAGTGAACATTATTTATTCAACTAATTACATTCATGAAAAAATTAATATGGGGTAACAGACCAAATCAACACAGGGGACCATGCCTGAGGTGTGAGACAGAGCAGACAGGCTTTACAGGCTTCCCAGCCCAGCAGCCCAGGTGAACCTTCTCCTTAAAAAAGGAGGAGGAAAAGGGGCCAAGCAAGGCAGGCAGAGGAGCTACACAGGAGGGGTCATCACAGTGACCTCCTTCACCATCTGTTGAGCAGTCCGCCACCCCGACCCAAGCCCATTCATCTTTGTCTCTGCTCGCCCAGGCCGCTGGAAAATGGGACACAGTCGATAACCCAAAATCAATTAAGCACTCTTGACGAGGTGAAATTATGAATTCTCAGCCACGTCAGGCGAGCCGTGGCTGCAGTCTCCAAACTTATTTCCCATGTCACCAGATGGTCAAAGAACAATGGGCACTGAACTGAGGATGAGGAGGTCAAGCATGATCTTAGCACAAAACTGTCATTTATTCTACTGCCAAGATAAAAATCTTAAAAAATAAATAATTGTCTGGTCAAATTTGATCCTGAAAGTTTTTTTAAAAACCCAACTATTAGTCTAAGAATCACACACTTTTGTTCCATAAACTGAGATTTTCTTTTGCCTTTCATCTTGTGCCGGACATGTTTGTGTGTGTTGCACCCCAGGAAGGACGTGCTGGCTGTTGCTCGTGTCCGGCTCCACTCAGTGCTGCAGTGGATTAGTCAGCTGCGTTTATTTAAAGATAGTGCAGAGGGAGTGCAGGAGCTTCGGTTCAGTGTGCAAGTGTCAGATCTTCAAGATGCAGCGCATCTACATGCACAGCAATGAGCACTTTGAAGTCTTTACCACTGTCCTTGCTCCTCAAGGTGAGTGGAATCATGTCTGCAGTGAAGTGTTGCGTAGCATGACATTATTTACATTGTTAGCGAGTGCAGGATTTCAGATCAATGTCAGATGGTAAATAAATAATGGGGCAGATCCTTTGTTTTGCTTTCCCTGTGGACTGTTCATATGATAAAGGTCGTGGCTGTAGATATATTCATGCACATGCATTGTAGGAAAGAAATTCTTCTGCATTTTTTGCTGTTGTAAAAACTTATAAACCTTTTTTTTGCTGATTCATTTCTACTCTTAATGGTCAACAGGAAGGTATCGATACAGAGCAGAAGCTGAAAAGGCAAGTTAAACATTCTCCTTCATTTAAATATGCATTAAATATTCATTAAAAAATTTATTTAGGCTGCAGGCTGTTAATTTAACATCTTGTTCGCCCTCAACTGCAGAAAATATATAAAAAAAGATTATTTAATGTATCCTACAGTTAAAATATAATGGAGATGGACTAGTAAGTTTTACATTAATTTTATGTAAAGTCCGTCAATTTCCTGTGGCTTATTTGTGTTTAATTGATCTAAATCCTCTGACAAACTTGGACCATATTAGGGAGGAACAATTAACAAGAAGTAGACCCAGATTTAGGGTTTCTATTTCACTGCACAGCAGTTAATCTCTGAGTCTTGACACATAATCCTCTTCATCACTGAGTCTGACCTGCAGATTTCAGAGAACACATGGCTGACAGTCACAACAGCTTTTTATCGCCATAACAAAAACACAGTGAAACAAGATGCAATATGTTTAAATGCTGTGCAAAATTTGAAAAAAATGCATGATGGAATTTAAAAACAAAAAATAGTTACTGTCTGTAACTCTCCCTCTGCCCATTAGATGGTAGTGGTGCACAGCTACAGGCCCCACTGGCCAGATGAGCTGGAGCTGTCTCCAGGTGACGTCATCCTGGTGCTGTCCAAACATGAGGAGGAGAGGTGGTTTGGGCGGCTGCAGGACGGCCAGCGGGGCTACTTCCCCGCCTCCTGTGTGATGGAGCTGAGCCAGGTTGGTCGGCTGCCTGAGTGATCTCAGCAATGCAGCATTACGTGACTGTGTCAACGCTGCTGCTTCATGTCAGAAGGCAGAATGTACTTTCCATTTGTTCCTGTTCTGCTCCTTCACAACAGTGTAGACCATTAAAAGATCATTTCTTATTCACCTTCCTACTATGAGTAATTGGATCTTAATCATTGCATTTTGGTAGGTTAGTGCCAGGGGCTTGTCATGGTCTGACACCAAATGTTTGTCTGGAACATACCAGTACTTTGTCCAGGAAGACTGGGTGGTAAAGTCAGGCTGTGAGATTTTCTTAAAAATTGGTTGTCTAGATTAGAGAGGGGTAGTTGATAAATTGAAGATGTCCGCATAGAGTGTTGAATAGGGGGAAATAAGTTGTTAATTGTGGGACAGGGAGAATCTTATGAAATATTTTAGTTACGTTATATTATGGGAAATGCAGAATGTATTTGTTTTAGAGTTTGGCCACCATGGAATAACAAGTACAACTTACTTTTTATATCCACTTTAAAACTTCTCTGTAAATGTTTTGGTCATTTGTGCAGCATTAATATACTTGATGTATTTATAGGATTCATTGTTGACTAGTTTAATTTGTGTTTTCTATGCAACTATTCTGCAAAAAATATTATATAGATGATATAGATCCTAACAACAAACAGTAAAAATAAACATGCATCATCATCAAAATAAAGAAATCAATTGAGTCTAAATAAAATCTGAGAAAGTTAAGCTGTCTTAGTGATTTAAGATGATCTCTGTAGGACATTTATAACTCAAACCCATTTGATGGTGTTTTTTTCTCAGGTGAATCTCCCTCCGAAAGCCCTGCGAAGGAGTTTATCTCTGAGAAGCTCAGCCTGGGACAACGACTCAGGTGTACGCAGTAGATGTGGAAAGTAAGTGCCGATTTCATACAGCAGCCAAAGCAACAAATACACACATCCCCCCTAAACAAGTGCATGCATACACACTATGCACACATGCAGCACCCGCAGCTGTTCCATCGCCGAACCCCCACACATCCCCCATCCCCAAATCCCATCCCACTGCTCTCCGCCCAGTGCCCCTGAACAGGTGGCCCCTCTCGCCCCTCATTAGTTGACAAAGCACACTGATTACTAACCCCCCCTAAACACACACATACATGCGAGCGCGCACACACACACAAGGTAGTCAGTCACCTCTCACTGCTTTGCATCTCATTAAGGCAAAGAGAAGCAGGAGGGAAAAGATAGACTTTGTAGTTTTCCATCTAAAAAAGTTGGATATGTTTTGACAGCTCCGTTGAAATGTTTTGGGAATATTTATGCTATTTTTATCAATGCAGTTGATTCTGTGCTGCAGCTCAGATATGTTTGATATGATTTTGTATCTCTCTTGCAGTTCATTTGAAAGTTGGGATTTATTTATTTTTGACAACCTGTCACTGAACTTTGCTTACACACTTGCATAAATACACACACACACACACACACACACACACACACACACACACACACACCACACAGAGCCCTCTGTACGACTCCGTGCCTGTCTTGTCTGCTTGCGGTGGAATTTGGGTCATGAGGAATAAACAGGGCCTTTGTGTTTGTTATTTCCTCTTTGTCCCCCAGTGGACACACTCTGCAGGCACTTGGGAGGGGGAGCAGAGGAGGTGGAGTCGGAGGTGGAGGAGGGGGAGCGGGGCTGGATGGGGGCCAAGGCGAGG
The DNA here is from genome assembly GCA_029814765.1 of Acanthurus leucopareius. Classification (NCBI taxonomy): domain Eukaryota; kingdom Metazoa; phylum Chordata; class Actinopteri; order Acanthuriformes; family Acanthuridae; genus Acanthurus; species Acanthurus leucopareius. The sequence continues at coordinate 8,050,831 of JAQMCX010000032.1, forward strand.
GCGAGGGCCCCTTCCTGGTGCGGAGGCCCCAGATCTCTGCACCTCAGCCTGTGGCCTCCCAACCTCAGACACACAGATCCCCGGGTCTGCTCCACAGGATCTTGTCCAAGTGCCGGAAAAAGAGTGAATGCCAGGGAGCCACCAACGGGGCCTTCGAGGGCGACTAAGAGGCCCTCCTCTTTGTCCTGGGTGGCTGATCTGAGTTCACTCTGGGGGGGCTGCGTTGGGGAAGTATGTGGATGAATGAAGGAACCTCTGAAACATGAAAAGACAGGTTTTGAATATCCTGATATGGGCGTTTGTTCGCTGTCATATCAGGTATTCTTGACTTGGCTGAATTTTTAAAAAATAGTGCACAATTCTAAATCAGTGACGTCACTAAAGGTCTTTTGACCATTGCTTTTGATGGACTATACCTGATGTGACATCACTGATGGGGGGGCGTGGTCACACGTGTAACATACCTGAAAGATTGAATGTAAAGAGAGCTGACTAGCTGCTGTTTTTTGCCCTGTTTTTCAACATGGCAAGTCAAAATGCCATCTTATGCTTCTGAAACTATATAATAACAATTGCTGCTAGCACATGTGTAACAAAGGGCAGTAAGATAGAAGTTAGTGGCAATTAGTGCAGCTTTAAGTGATCAAATGTAGCCTTTTTCTATGACTTTGATGCTGTTATCCAAGAGAAATGTTTTTTCATTGTTTATTTTTTCTTAACTTAATCTGTGCCCATGAATCTGTTTATATGTCTTATCTGACTGCTTAATATGCACTTGTTATGATTATAAAACCAGTATACCCCTACAGGCTACCTTCTCTTTATTTCAGTGGAAACATGCCTGAGTGTATTACCTCAGCTCCTGTTCATTTTCCTTTGAACATGCTGGGCCTCCCTCCTTTTTAACAGCGCTGGAGGAGGAGAAAGAAAAAACTCTCTTAAGCAAAAGGAAGTGTGATTGAGGCCTGCTGAAAGCCTCGCCAAAAGACCAGGGATTGTGCAGGTTGCCCAGGCAACGCCAAAGCAGCTCTCAGATGTCGCATGTAGTCTTCTTCTGTGGTGCCTCCCAGCATGTCCCCATAGCGGGGTCTCTATAGGGTGGGCTGTAGATTAGGTCCTTCCAGAGCACACAAAAAAAACCCAAACCTAATCCTAACCTTGGCCTTGACCTTTGTGGGGAAACACACTTGTCCTCCTCCCCCACCGTTTGATATTCACTGTTGTATAATCCTTTGTAATAAAGGCTGTAGGAGGCAGTCACTCTGGGGCCAGTGTTTGGGCGGCATGTCTTGCACTGGAAGGGTGTAAATGTTACAAAGAGAGACGGCTCCGCTGGTCCTCTGAGCACACTCTGATTCATGGGGAGAATATTTGAGTGGGCCTTTTCACTGCCATTACTGTTACAGCTTATCTTTAGCTTGTGACTGTCACTTTTCATTAGAGGGAAGGAAATACTGAGAGTATTGCACATTTGCAAAGATTGGAATGACTACATATGACAGAATATGAAAGAATACAAAAGAATACAAAAGAATATTTGTACTATATTAGTGGGGTATATTGAGCAACATGTGGATGAAAAAGATGTATATGGAGGGAAAAATGTCACTTATCTTGCAGGCACAAGTTACTTTTTTTATAAGGACGTATAAGTGGTGGATCACTTTTCACTTACTGGTATAAGTTATAATTTCAAACTCAGATATTCTTTTAATTCAATATTCATTCCTTTATTGAGGCAAATGATCCACTGTAGGAGGCAACTCCCCAGTCAAACGAGAGCCTGACTTACCTCACACAGCGCTGACACACACAAGTGGAAACAGTGACCTATATATATTGGGCGGAAAGGACAGAGCCCAATTTTAACATGAACACACACTCACACACACTCATACACACAAAAACACAAACCAGAGCTGTGGACTCTCCCGCCTAAAAGTGCCCTATCCTCATCCTCGCTGTGTTGTGCTGGGTGTCTTTGGGGAGGATGGGGTTGGGGGGGTGGGGAGGGGTAATAGGGTGCCTGCCAGATGACTGCTCTGTCAGCCCAATAATGGGCTGCCATCTGCTGTCTAGCATTCACAAAAGCAAACAGTGTGTGTGTGTGAGTTTGTGCGCTTGCTTTTTGGAGAGCGCAAAGAGGAAGAGGGCAGGGAAGACATGGATGGACGCCTGCAGGCTCTTTTTTTTACATCTTTATGGTATAAGGTTGACAAAAATGGTCACACACACACCTTGCTCAGTGCAGTATATGCTAATTCTGTTATGAGAGACCTATACTGGTTTTAAAAAATGGATACATGGTTCTACAGGGTATTTAAACAAAAAATGGAAAAATACAATTTACCTTTCATAAATCTCAGAATATCAGCTTTGCACATCTTTGAGTCTTGTCTGTGTACAACAGGTATGTATCTACTCATCAATAAGTCACTCTGATCTAGGAATTGTTTTTGGTAAATACTTGCATGAAACATAAGGTGGAGGGGCTGCTGCCAATAACCAATTAAGAGGCAAAAGGTCCCTGACATCTTTGAACTCTCAGTGTGGGTCAAAGAAGAACAAAAGACCCTCATGTACGAGAACGAGAGCGAAGGGAGGACAGATTGATTAAGTGGACATGGCGTGCATGCGGCGCCCGTGTGTTTATGTGCGTATTGTTTATATGCATGTGCACTGCTGCTCCTCCAGCATAAGGCAAGTCATCACGTTCTTTGCCTCCCTCCATTTGGGGGGCAATTGAGTGAATGGGTCCGTAAAACCAACAGCCCCAAGGACAAAGGAGCCCGGGGGCATTAAGTCATGGGTGAGTGGGCCCCTTTAGGGCCAGCAGCTGACCCTGTGGAGAGGCCTCTTGTTCTGGTGGAGGGGGCTCGTGTCACTGGACCCCAGGCCAAGTTGACAGCATTTCAATATATACATAAACACATGACAGGGGGGGTTCAGCTTTTAAACCACTCTATCAGGTGCTAAACCCTCCCGACCCTGACAGTCCACCTGCATGGATGTCAACTCCACCTGGCGAAAAGAGACGACTAAGAAGAAAGGTGGAGGATTTTGATTTCCATTTTTTTTCAGAGCAAATGCCCTTCAAGGAATTGGTGTTTGGCAGGAGCTCAAGAGGTGGCTACGCCTGCTGTTAACATGTCAAAAAAAAACTACAGGAGCATCAGAAATCTTTATGACATGTAAACACCATGTAACCTGCGCTAATTTGCACAGGAATGCTTGGCAGAGAGAGAGAGAGAAAGCTGAAGGGAAAAATGAGGACAAAATTTAAAATGCTATTAATGTCATGCAACATATGCATTTATTTTTCCAAATTAAGTACATGGTTACAAAGACAGCCGGCAGGATTTCTATGGTACCTTGGTTATGATTTCAACTGAAAAATGCTACAAAATATATTGAGCGAGTGTTACATCTGTGATTCACCTCGTTAATTAAAGCAAAGTCCAGCATCTTGTGTATTGCTCATGCATATGTAAGTACAGTAGTATATAACAGCTGCTACTAACCTGTTTATGTACTTAATTCCCTCAAAACCTATGATGTTACATGACCAAATGTTGTTAACGTACAAACATATTACCTTGGACTTAACAAATGGAATGTACAAACATGAGTCAAACCAACAAACAAATAACACACAACAGAATTATATACAGATTAGACACGTCTCGGCCACCAGATTCGAAAACAAATGTCTCACGTTAGTCTACTTTCTGTTTTAGAGTTGTGTACTGTATACTCCTGATCTTTCCACTTGATCTCCCTGACAAGATTCCCTTCTTATTCTCACTCAAATGCTTAATGCAGGATAATCCAGATTATTACTAATACTGGATCCACTAATGCCGATAATACAAAGAAGACCGTATATAGCTGTAGTGTTACTTCACTAGATTATAGAAAGTTCTGTGTCAGGATGGTTAAAAATGACATGAATCAGCCTGTTAAAAACTAAGCACGGTGCAGTATATTTCTTCAGAATCACACCCAAAGTTGTGCATATTTACATTACATATTAAGCTTGTTTTTCTTTATGCAATGTCAAATAATGAGTGAGCAGGCAGGGGTTTGGGGTCTTGCTCAAGGCGTTTCAGCAGGATAAAAGATAACTGAGACACTGGTTGTTGCAGGGAACAAATTTGGATCTTGTTGTAAATAAGATAGTCTGTGTTAGCTGTGTTTTTTTTGCCCAAAGCCATCTGTCTAAAAACAGCCGAACCTTAAGGCTTTAATGTAGTGTATTTAAGCACACATTTCCACAGCAGAACAGGAGAAAAGAACATGTTGAAATCAAGCAGCAAGATCTTAATGTCAGCATTCATTACAGAACAGGGACACAGATGTCTAACACACACATACACTTGTACAAAGACCAAAAAAAATTAAAATAAAATGAGGACAAGAGCTACATCATCAGAATGAACAAACATTGAAAATTAAATGATGAGTAAAAAGTGCAATTTGTCTATGATTAGAGGTCGGAGATGGAGTCCTGCTACTTAACAGAGAACACATTTGCATCAAAGGAAAAAATAATGTCCTATCTATATGTTACAAGGTCACAGATACAACTACGAAATGATTATCTGCTAGATCTCACTTGTTCAGGAAGAGAAATTAATACATTAAATTAGTGGCAGTGCATGTTGTTCTAACTTGGAGTAATGAAACTGAATGGTAGCCCAATCCTTATTTTGAGAGAGAGAGAAAAGACAATAAAATTCTTCAATAATTTCTCTTAAATGTTTTTTTTTTTAGAAATAAATAAATTAGTAGAAATTAAATAAATAAAACCTACAGCCTTCACTTAAAGAGTAAATCCTTCTTGACCAAATGCTTGTTGGACACTGATGATATGAAAACTGGTCAGCATCAACTGTGACACAATGTAACAACTGACCAAAGCAATGGTGACCATTCATCCTCTATTACAGAGAGAGAGCGTCTTTAGAGCAAGTGAGGGTTTTTAGGCTGTTGTGTCAGCAAAGTTAAACTTCTTAAAAAAAACTCATGGTGTCCGATTTATATTAATATCTAAGCTTTAGAGCTGTCAGATAATAAATAAAACAAACAGAAATAAACATTTAGGTACCCTTCCATTTTTGAGGTTCTTACACATGTACATTGCAATGAAATACATTCAACCGATGTCTCGACGGACACTATGGCCTTGGAAAGGAAACGCTGGACTGTTAAAACAAATGATACCATCACAAGTGCTATCCAGTTTGCCCTTAAAAAACACTGCTCCTTTCTCAGCAGCAAAATCAACTCAGTAGTGCAATACTGACAGCTTCTAATTTCCATCCTTAAAAACTTCACATCACCGTGGATAGGCATTCAGCATTGTAACGCTGCTGTTACAAAAACCACGCTTCTGCATTTTTGTCTCTCTCATTTTCAAAGCAAAGAATAAAACATTGGCACTGTACGTTTTTGCAACCCAGATACACTACATTTGTATGATTCACATATATCACACCAGCGTTTCAACAATACACTTCAATTATGTTGCTCAGATTACATGTATAGAAACTAATATAGGGGGTTGGTGGTGATGTGGCAGCTTGGCGAGACAGCTGCCAAGCTGCAGTATACTGGTCAAGCCCTATTTACTTCCTGTTTCAACTGACAAAACTGGATACTTTTAATGAGATCTCTGAACATTTTCCAGCTTTGTTTGTGGCAACCAAATCAATTAATTCAAGCCAAAATCCTTTCTTTCTTACAGAGAAATATTTGTTTGTTTGTTTTTTTGCCAGAATCGTACCAAACCTTAACCACAGCACTGTCATAACTTAACACTGAAAACTGATACATGAAGTAATGTAAAGTTTCTATGTAAAGAAACGTACAATTTTTACATAGCCACGAGGTTCAGAGACGTACAATGCCAGTGTTTATTCAAGCAACTGGTTTGTCTGTTTTGTATGTGTCTTGATAAAAACCCATGGTGTGATTTTAAAAATGTATGGGTGTCATTAAAGGCAGCACATTTTGCATGTACGTGGTTTTTATCTGATAACAGCAAAGGGGCAGTTTAGCAGAACAAGCTGGAGGAGATACAAAATGAGTAGCGTTACATTATAAAAAGTCTTTCTTTTCATTTAAACAATATATTAACAATATAAAACTCAGAAGCAGCCACTGCTAGTAATAAACACTATGTCTACAATCTACTGTATGTGCACGTTGTTTCAACATTACTTACTAGTGCAGAGAAAACAATTCTAGCCTTTTTATATCTGTACAAACTTGTTAATGCAGGATCTGTGCATTTGAAGGGAAATACAGGCCAAACATATGGACAACAAACTAATTGGGCAGTGACCTAGAAATGTTTTGCAAACAATACCTGCAGCTGCGTCTTTTTGTGGGGGGTCCTTGGCATTGCATTTCTGCTCCAAAAGAAATATAAAATCATTTGTCTTCACTGGATTGTCTCTTACAGGATTCAGTGGAGGGTTTAGTTGATGGACGGGTGTAGTAGCGTTGCCTGCACTGCATGGGGACGACCTTTAAAGCACAAGGGCCCGTGAGGTAGAGCCAGACGATGGGTAAGGGTTCAGGTACTGACGGGCTTGTTCTGTCAGTATCAGCTGATCCTCTGTCTTCCCATAAACCACTGCTTCCCACTCACTCACCTGCAGAAAAGTCAACCTGCCATTACCAAAGGTTGCAAAGGTAGTTTACACGTCATTATGCAAAACATTATTTATTTATTTTTTCAAATGGAAGACAACATACCTGCACAGTGTGTTTTGCTGCTTTGTGTGAGGCGAGAAGCTTCCTCATCCGGGGGCTGTTAAAGCGATGAGCATGAATGGGAACTAATGAGGGCTCCTCTTGTCCGGAAGTCAAAGGACGGCTACACTCCTCCTGATCAGGGATTGTGGTGATCAGTGAAGAGTTCATCAGTAGACTTTCATCTGGCACCTGAGATTTGGAGTTAAAAAAAAAAAAGAATAGTCAAATTAACAATACAAGAAATAATAACCTTTAACTTTCACAAATAGTAGTAATTTAAAGTGAAGGTTCTAGGGCCGGGACTTTAACGCGTTAATTTCGATCAATTAATTATAAAGATTTTAACGCGATTAATTGTTTCCTTTCC
>JAQMCX010000032.1:8058112-8144142 GCA_029814765.1 Acanthurus leucopareius
ATATATGGTTTTCGATTAAAATGCGATTAATTTCGATTAATTAATTACAGACCCTATAATTAACGCGATTAAAAATTGTAATTGAGTCCCACCACTAGAAGGTTCCCATCTCAGCCATTTCAAAGGTTGAACATTTACCCGTTTATTGATGTTTGTTTATCCAAAGTTGAGCATGCATGAGGTTTTAATGAGGCTTTGCATGAGGCTACATTCCAAAGTCATGAACTCACTGCATGCACACTCACACCTGAGAGTTTCTCAGTGCAGTCCTTACTATTGTTACCACTGATCAGCTCTTAGATGTTATTAGCATTCCTCTTGTACATACCAGTGGTAGTTACTGAGCTAGTTTTCTCATCTTGCCACAGGATCTAAAGCAACATTTACAAACAGCATCGTGACTCACTTGTGTATTGTTGAGCTGCTCTTCTAAGGGTTGAACATTTAGGCAGTCTTTCCCCCAAGGATCCAGTACCAGAGACTTACGAACCTTTCTGGCCGGCCCATCCATCTGAAATCAAAAGACCAAGATACAAATAACATTACATTCTCTTGTTCCATCAAGGGCAGAGCTGTATAAATTTGGGTGCTTCACTTGAGCTCAGTAAAAATTTTAACATTTGTGTATCTGAAGGAACTTATTCCTTCAGGTAACTGAGAGCATGTTATTACATTTAATATATACAGAGAGCATGCTATACATACATTATGTTTCCATGCTCTGTAGTCTGGCTGGATGTCTGCTCTGTTAAAGATGTCTGCTCCAGTCTCCTGCTGCAGAACTTCTCTGATGTCTTCTTCTAGAAATGCCAATGGCTGAGGCTGTAAAAATTCAAAAAACATTTATGTGAATATGACATGTTCATACAGCCAAGATTTCTAAAAACAAGTAGAGGTTATCATTAATGTAGTTAAATGACAGTGTGAACATACATGGGTGAAATGCACACAGCCACATTTGACCTCTTACCTCCATCTTCAGGGGCCCATGCATTTTCTCCTGGGCAGCCAAAGCATTTTTGAAGGGAGTTGGTGTTCTTGGGGTTGAAATCATGATAGTTTTACGAAATTTGGGAGTCCGTGAACTAGAAAGTAGATGGAAAATATTATACACTCTCCTCCTAGCAATGTGATTACATTAAGAGTAAAGATCCTTGTGGAAAAGTAAAAGCACAGTGAGTTTTTGGTTTTTGTGCCAGCTTTTGGGCAACATACATTGGTTTTCTAAATTTATTTACCCATCATTCTCTTTCTGGTGCTTGGGTGTGGTTTCTTTTTGGAGCGGCGTATTAAGAAAACACCTTTGGCCACACACAGGAGTTGAGGTGAGGGCAGGGTTATCCAGATTCAGATGCTCCACCCCTGATATGTTGCAGAACTGGAGAGACACACAAAACATAGCAGTCACATGACAACATGCAACATTAACTCTACGAGGAAGTAGTCGAGCTGAGGTGAGGGTGTGTGAAGAAAGAAAAATAGATTTCATTTACTCGTGACGGGGTAAATGGCAGTGACTTTGTGGGCGTTTTCTTGGGAGAATTTGAGATATTTTCCAAGAAGGAGGAGCAGGTTCTGTCGCACAAAGGAGATGGTTCCCCCCTCTCTCTCCTTCTCCTCCTCCCAATGGATGCTTGGGTAGATTGGGATGAGTTGATGGGAGTCAGGGCGGTGACACTGCCCAAACTGAACTGAGCACAGTTCTTATCACGACCAGAGACGGCGGCTGAAGTGTTAACTGTGTAACCCATTGAACTGTCCATTGTTCTCTCTTGCAGGAGGCTGCCGTAGCCTGCCTGGTTGTGCCTTGGGGGTGTTGCTGCTTCTGACAAGTCAAAACTGGCCATGTCGCTCCATGCAACAGGGTCCTGCAGAGCAAAACACATCTACAGTAGATCTTTAATACATTCTTGACTTTTGGTTGATAAATTTATATGGAGATACATTTGTTTTTTTGTTGCGCTCCTTCTGTTACTCACTGAGTCAATGAGCTCCATGGTCTCTGCAAACTCTGGTATAGTCTGCAGGGTGGAGAGCACAGTGCTGGCCTCTACAGCCAGGAACTTGCTGGGGGAAACAGGAAGCTGTGGTGGAGGCCCCTGGGGGATCTCAGGGCCCCTCCAGGGCCTTCTCTCGGTCTGCTCCTCCAAGCTGCTGTTACTTGTGGTCATTGTGTCATCTGACACACTGTCACACCAGGCAGAGTACGGCTCCAAACTCTGAGGGGGTGGGATGAGAGAACAGTGTTACATCTGGGGCTCCTGCAGCAGATCTGATTTAATGGTGAGAGATTGGTAGATATTGATTGAAATTGTATTTTCTTTCCATTAAATTTGCACCAGTTTTTAATTGATCTGTGGTTAAAAAAGTGTAGAAAACTAGTGATGCTACAACATATCAGGCCAATCTTCACCATTCAATCATTCAATATAAGGTCACTGACTGTGAAGAATGACACATCACGTCAATGGAATGAATTAAATGTGAAAAGAGAGTTGGATAGAGACAGAACAGGAACAGGAGAGACAGAGAGGGGTGCTTGGTTCAAACTGCTGGCTGAGCGTGGCCATGAGGGATGAGGACTGGAGGGGATGAAGGAGCGGGTACATGTTTTGAACGACGGTGATGTTGGGGAGGAGGGGGAGTAAGGCGGCTACCAAGCACAGCTTCAGGCCAGTCTGAATGAGTAGCGAGATAGGGAATGTAGTTACTATAGCAACACTACAGCAAATCAGGCTACACACACACTCATACATGTGTGCCATTCTCATTTTCACATGTATACACTGCAAAAAGTCATTTTGTATTAGGTCTTAAAATCTTTTTTTGCCCCAAAGAAAGGAAAAATCCACTGAAGAGATGGGATTTAGGAATTTTCTCTGAGCAAGTGCAGGGCATTGAGAGCAACACCCAGCTCAAGAAAATTCATCATATTCTCTCCTTATCTTACTGTGATTTGATTTTAAGACTCATGTTTTAATTAAATTATGAACTGAAAATTTGGAAAATTCAATTTTAAAACTTTTTACAGTGTATGCAGGCTACAACCACGCAGGCTATGCTGACTAGGTATGCAAACACACGTTTGGAGTGTGTTCTTACACATGGACCTCTGCACTGCACTTGTCGTTGGACTTCATTCTCTGCTGACATAAGCAGCAGCTCAAGCTCCTTAATTCTTTGCTCTCTGTCAGGATCATCCAGGCAGGATGGCTGAAATAAACAAACGTCAGGGAGGAGAGGTCGAGAGGACAGGAAGAAGTTAAGAAAACCAGACAAAAAACAGATTGACACATACATTTTTTTTTAAATTAGTCACCCAATGTTTGAAGAAAATAATAGGACATTCAAGAGTTTGATGTGAAGTTTAGAGTTAGCAATCCCAAGGATAATTACAGAAAGTCCAGAAAATAAAGAATGTGACAAGTTGTTCACTCTAGCATGCAAAGAAAGAAACATGGACTCACCGATATGAAGCCTGAATTATTAGGAAGACTGTCCATCAAGTGTCCACTATGAGGATCATAAGGATATCCCCCCATCTTAAACACAAAGAATGATGATTAAATTAAAAAATCAATAAAGAAAAGAAATAAGACATCAAAACAATATGTTGTGTGGAGTCCAGAGGTGAAGTGGACCTGCTCAGGGTCTGGTATTGGCAGGGGACTGCGATCACAGTGCTGGGGCTCTGTTGGGGTTGGAGGACACTGTGGAGGTCTGTGGTGGCGTCTCTTCACTCCAGCATGAGAGGAAGTGAAACTCTTGCAGCTGTCCTGCAGGTACCCCTCATGCTCCACCTTCCTCCTCATGGTGGAGTTCCAGTGGTTCTTGATGGAGTTGTCAGTCCTGTTTGGGATAAAATCAGTTGAGCATTAATCTGGTTCATGACCAAAACTCTAAATGGAGACATGCAGTGTGAACACAGATTACAGTATCCTATTACCGTCCAGGAAGAAGCTTGGAGATCTCTGCCCAGCGGTTGCCAAGCCGTTTGTGGGCCTCATAGATGATTCGGTCCTCCTCCTGAGTCCATGAAGACTTCTTCACCTCTGGGTTAAGGTGATTGTGCCACCGTTCACGGCACTGCTTTCCAATCCTCCCCTGAAGGTGCTTAGCAATCACAGACCAACGTTTGGGGCCATACTTGTGTACCAGATCAATAACCTGCAAAGATATTTAGTTTCAGTTGTATTTCTAGATCAGAAAATTATAATCTCAATACTGCTGCATGTTCATAGTGTTCTCTGTCATCTTTCTATTATATCTAACGATATAGTGAGGCCCTAATTGTATTCATTCAAACTACAAGCTTGTATAAAGAAGGAAATCACATCTACGTGCTTTTCTGCAGGGCCAGTGTTTAGAAAGCATGACTGTAACAGCAGCACAACTTGTTTGGCTCTTTGCCTCAAAGCTGAAAAATGTTATGATGTCATTTCTGGCAGCCCAGGCTGTTATTGATAGGTCTGTGTTGCTGTTATGATGCCAAGATGTTGGAGGAATGAAACACCATTCTCGAAGAATCGTGATCCATTTAAGGATCGCATTGTTTATGTTGGAGCTGGGGCAGATATTGGAGCTTTACTCTGTACAAAGAAGGACTGGGCTTGAAGCTCAGGACCTGGGAAGTCTGTGTTTTATTAGGTATTACGTAGTGGAGCATTTACTTTGCAGAAGAGAGAAAAAAGAAGCTGAGGCAAAGAAAAAAAAAGTTTTAGCGGGAATCAAGCTGGCGCATGTGCACAGCCTTGTTCATGCAAAGGTAAAAGATACATTTCATACAGTGGCATTTGTGTTTGCATTGTGTTCCTTTATTGAGGCTAAGCTGTTCTCTACACAGCTTCCTTATGTCTCCCCTATCATTTACCTATTTTATCATCCTGCTTTCTACCAAGAACAGGATACTCCTAGCTCCTCTTACCTTTTGATCCTCCTCTTTTGTCCAAGGTCCTTTCACCAGCTCAGGGTTGAGCACCTTCTGCCAGCGGTGCTGACACTGGCCATCTGTCCTCCCCTGTGACAGAGCAACACAACACTTCATTACACCACACCAGTACCTCACAGTTACACCTGCCCCTGACAGCTGTAAATACATCTGCCCCTCTGGCCACTACACCCATGATTTATCCTGAGCCATCGCTGTTTTAAAACATCCTATTGAGAATTGATGGTAAGGACTGAATGAGGTGGATGGTTAATTACTGTTAGAGTATAAACAGATGGTGCAATACAGAACATATGATTAAGATGCTATTTTTAATGCTCTAAATACACAATACAGATACATAACACACTTACTGGAAAAAAATTTGCTATTAATTTCCAGGAGTCAGTTCCATGTTGCTCCACAAGTTTTTTCAGCTTTTCGTCCTGAGAAGAGGGGAGCAAAAAAGACAGAGAATGAAAACGCCCTCCCTCCTACAGAACTCAACACAGTGTCCACTTTCATAACATCCCTGAATGGAACAGCACTGATTATTATTAATGTTCCTCCTAGATGTTTGGGGCAAACACGTTCTTATTTCCAAGAATTTCAAATACAGATCTCATGCAGTCTACACTTCATTCATTTAAAAAACTAACAAAACCACCTTCAGTCCTGAACTCACTCTGTGCTTCTGATAAACTTACCTCATCACGGGACCACTTTATTTTGCACAGGGTCTTTTTGTCTTTGCTCTTCTCTTTGCTCTCTGGGTCCGTGGAATGTAGCTCTTCATCTTCATCATTGCTAAAAAAGCATACGTGGACAGGAAGTAAAAGATTAGCAAATCCTTACAGAGTCTATGACTAAAAGCTGGAATGAAATTAATGTAGTTTTGCATTGACATTGCTCATAAAGGGAATGGTATCAGTTTCTGTAGTATAACTGTGTTTCGACTAGTCATAAAAGTAAATGCAAACGCGTACATGCAAAGTTCTTTAAAGGATATCCTGCCATTGCACAGGCTCTCAAGGTCTTCCCTTACTAGGTAAAGTTACAAAAGGCTTAACCATTACACTGGTTTCGTTTTAAGTTGATTTTTGAAACAATAATTTGTCAATTGTACAAGCTTGGGTTGTTTCTTTCTACCAAATGCAGAAAAAGATATGGAAAGATGGTCATTGTGAGCACTATTAGCGCCTCACATTTATAATTTGAGTTACATATGTCACAGCCAAAACAAGCAAGACTGTGAAATAAAAAGACACAAGAACATGGGCTGCACTTGCAAGATTGTCTCAGTTATTCTAAGAAGTCTAAAACATAAGGGTACAAAAGAACTTTCACTTCCGAGATTATAAAGCTATCAGCTTCTGACAAACCTTGTCAGAACAAAATGGACAGAGAGAAAAACTTGTATTCATACTCCTACAAGAACACAGAGTTCCTGTCTACTGACACAAGAAATTGGCAGGTAGTACTGTACTTCTGTGTTCCAGTAAAACATGCCGCTGCTGGGCAATACTTTCTTTGTGGAAGTGGAGAGGAGTTTAATAAATGGAGGAGAAATTAAGTTATCTGTTCCATGAGAGCTGTTACTGTACGGCCGACATTTACACTCACACTTGCACACACACAAGGGGAAAACAGTGCTTTCCTCAAGTCTCGTGTCAGACTGTGTATGAAAGGTGTTCTTTAGTGTGGAAACCTGAGTAGCGCAATTCAATTTTGGTGTGGCCTGATTCCCTCACTAGTGTGGAAGTGAGCTGGGACCTATGGCTGAACAGGAAGGAGGGGAGTGAGAGGGCTGGAGGAGAGTGGAGATCCCAAATCAACAGGCTCTTTCACCTCCAGAGGTGTGTAAGTATGTGTGTCGCTGAGATGGAGGAGGCGGTGCGCTGGGGTGTGGTCAGGGGAATGGCAAAGCCTAACGGTCAAGTTATTCAAAAGTTTTTTAAAAAAGAAGCATCCTTACATAACCTCTTTGCATTTTGTTAAAAGCTTTATTTACCAACTTATCATCTTTGAAACAATAAGAGTTTATTTTCATTTTGCTTTAAAGGGTTTAAAATGAACACTGGTAGAATAAGATGAAAGCCTCAGTAGTCATAAAACGAATAGACACCAATGTACCAGATATTAACTATAAGAGTTTGCTACATCAGCTACATCAACATGCCTCATCAGTTATTAATAGGTTATATAATATTAAATACATCATTTATGTGTCCCAGATCAAACTTTAAGCTATTTTTATTGGGAAAAAAAGGAGTCACCCATATCTTTCCAGATGTGCGCACACAAGGGATGAGACAAAAACAGTTGATTCAAGTTTAATGCAAGCATCACTAAAGTAGCAACAACCAGCTACTTTCATTGCTGCTTGATCTGTGGAATTTTTTTCATTAGATGTTTATTTTATCATAAAATAAAGAAAAATATCGACTGGTTTCACACACATCTTAAAATAAATCTCTAAAGATTTATGTTACTTTGAGATGTAACTTAGATTGGTAGCTTATCCACACATTTGATAAGCTGAAACCACCAAATGTTTGGCGAGCCTTCTTGCCTGCTAAATTGACTAGTATTCAAATTGTTGGCAATTATTCTAATGCAGATCACCGAGTAAATTCATTTATTAATCATTTCAGCCCTAAATGTGTTTTTAATATGTATATTTATAACACTTTACTCCAAACATTTTTATTATTGTAAACCTAGCTGATGTTGAATATTAATAATCAATTTTCTGCCTCCATGGCCATGATTCATATACAAGACAGTATAACATATCAAGCCTAGTAACCAGTCTAAACATTTGTATGTTTTAACAAATGTTTTGGAAAACAAGGAAGTGATTTGGATACCTTTTTTCACTGCCTTTTTTTCACTTGGCAGATACACAATGTTCCAAGACCAAATGACAAACATTGTAATGCAAAAACAGAAAAACACTATATCTGATGAAGTTTTAACCTGTGCTTCGTTGTTCAGAGAAAACATAATCTGACCAGAAATACTAATCTGACAAACTTGTCTCTTTCAAGTAACGTTAGTGTTTCCAAAGATGCTGCAATTTAACAATGACCTGCGCCCTCCCATGCATAAAAAATATTATTAAGACTTTACTCTGAGAACAACATGAGGAAAACAGCGGTGTAATCCATGTTTAAATATGTTCCAGGTTAAACTGAAGGAGCTACAGCTTTATCGTTGATAATTATTATGGGATGATCATTATAGTGGCTGTGCAGGTGCACGTGCAGTGCATACAGTCAAAGATGAAACTTGATGCAATGTGCACACCCACACTGTATCATCAAGATATTGAAAGCAAAACCCATAGATTGTTATTTTGAAAAGATAAACACTAAAGCACATAGCAAATTGCAATATGAAACAGCACCGTGACGTTATTGTCGGTACCCACCTGCGTGATTTCACGTTGTCCATGACAGTCGGTAGGATGATTAAACCTTTTCAAAGACGAACCTGTGTTTGGCAGCTTTATAAAATTCCACATTAATAGATGTTTATCCATAGAAATCGTTTCCTCCGAGAGGCGGCAGCGTAGCCAGCAGAAGCTAGCACTATTCGGCTAGCTAATGACCTTACTTAATGTACAGTCCATAACATTAACGTAACGCCCTCTTCATAAAAGCCTTTTTCATTGTCGATAACATCCTTCTACAAAAAAAAAGCTCCACTATGTCCTTTTCTGTTACTTTCTTCTACAAGGATCTCGCGACAGAAAAAGACAACATTAAGAAAAAGAGATCAACACGTTATTGTCATTGCTCGTTGTCCGAGCTGTTTCTATTAGTTACTTGTCTGTAGTCTTCCTCTATTTGGCGTTATGATTTTTGTCCATCCCGCCGATTCTCGCGCCCATCCCTCTGCGCAGGCGGCCTCGCCCCTGATTGGTCGGAAATGGGGCAGGGATAAGAGTTGGCACTCGGCACTGATAGGGCAAAAATGAGGAGAGATCGGTGTTTGATTGGTTCAAAGTGGGAGAGGAGGCGGGCATTAAGTTAGACGACTGCACTGTCACCCTGAGCTGCAGAATGGACCTTTTCATCAGGGGTTGCGGTGGTTCAAAACAGGCTGTGGGGAATATCGGAGGCCCTTGAGGGGTAGTCAGGGGGTTCCCTGCCCCTCAGTTTCGCTGGGGGAAGTGCGATGAAACCAGTTTCTAATTCTGTCCCTAAATCTATACTACTGAAATGTTATTTTGTGTTCAAATTCAGCAACACGTATTCATAGAAGCAGATAGTTCCACTGAGCATGACTTATTTCTACCAGGTAGTGCATATCTATATCGAAGTGCATTGTTTATTAATTATGCCACATTATGCTCTTACTTCAAAAGGCACAAGAAGCTTTGTAGTGACATTAGGTCACCTGTAAGGGATATACATTTTTTAATGATTGATATAATTGTAGAGATCACATGCTTGATGCTTGAAACTCATGCAAAACTTTAATAAAAATATTATAAATATTAACAGCACACAAACTCTGGCATACATGAAAAATATTTCCTTTCGCCTCCAAATGCTGCTCTTTCATACCCACAGTACGATCACTAGCTCTTTTAAGGTGTGTTTTGCTGACACCCTGTGGACAAAATTTGGCATCTGCTCAGTGGTTATACTGTTAAGCCAAAAAGACAATATTTGCCGGGGAAAATGTGTTTCTTCCACATACCATCCCATCTTAACATCTCTTTAAATTGTAGCTTTCTATTCCTTATCAAATATTTGGTTATTATTTGTCTGCACTCTATCAGCTCCAATCAGGTAGGTTAACTCGGGACATAGCTTTTTTTTTATGGGATAAGTGGTGCAATGCGTCTGGATGGATTTTTGTCCGTGTGTGAACAGAGTTACAGGGGAAGGTTACAAGATGTTCAAACCATTTGCCGCTTTTTGTAAAGAAACGATAAGGAATCTAATGAATATATTTATATAATTTCACATTCGTCTTGCTTCATTCATTATAAACATACTGAATGATTACTGTTTTATGATTTTGACGTAGTCAAATTGTAATGTCATATTTATAAAAACCTAGTTCTTGATCCATTCATTTATTTTCCTGGCTGTCAAAGACGTGGACAGTTTTTTGAAAAATGCGTAAGGCATGCATGTCCACCTGTAGGTGACACTGTTTAACTGTTTGACTTCTCAATGTTGTCATTCCTGAGTGTAAAAGTAGCTGTTAAGGTAGCCTCAACATGACCGGAATGACGTTATCGTCTATTTCAAACTAAAAGCACGAACTCTGTCCATTCAAAAAAACCAAAACAAAACACTGTAATCTCAAAAAATCTTATATAATTGTAATGTGTTCTCCATATTATTTCTTGTATGATCATTATATCATATACTGGTGAGGAAAATACATTTGGTAAGACCTTCATAACGTTTAACTTAGTACTAATGTAAAGACCTTATAACTGTTTTGTTCTGTTTTAGGTTTCCCAAGTGGGTTGATTCTTAGTGAATATGTACTCAGATTTTGATTCATAACTTAAGTAAATATAGTAATACCAAATATAAATTAACATTATTGATATCCATACATTACTATTAATTTGCAAGTAGCATTTAATGTTAATGCGGATTGTGTTGAAGATAATTGTGATTTATACGTTATTATTTAGAAGCTGATTCAGCTGTTTGCACTTTAAATAAGACTTCAGCCAACTAAAGTAACTACAGTCCCTGTCTAATTGTAGAGAAATAAATTTTATATTTGTTTTTCTCCAGAATAAAATATAGCTCATAAAAATGTTTTGTAATACCTGAGTTAATATACAAGTAACGTTTCCACTGGACTTCTTTTGATAATTGTTCTGGTTTATTTTGAAGTGCATTTCCGGAAGTAGCCTCGTGTAATCTGTCTCGCGACTGTAGCCTGTCAGTGGTTGCAGTTGTGAGGTCCCGTGACAAATTTCATTGGAACTTTCTACGGCCAGGAAAGACCGATGTTTCCTGCTTCTCAGTTTTGACATTGGTTTATTGGCAGTGAGAGGATACATCCACAGATTGGATACTCGGGGGCTTTTGTCCGAACCGAAACTGAAATAGATGTTTAATGGATTGACAGTTGAAATACTGTAGAGCGAAACATCCCCACTGGACCTCGAAAATAGATGAACGCCGTGTCCGAGTACTGTAAGGTACGTGATGTTCATGGAAACGTTACCTTGTTCTTGCTAGTGTACCGTTTGCTAGTTGAGGGGTAATATCCATCTAACAAACGAAACTCTTATTATCAGTGTCACGTTTAGAAACAAAACATTGCTTGCAGGTAACAGTAAAGTAATAACTGTCAGCTATTGCATAACTTAAACTTTTTTTCTGTCCGAAGACAACACCAAAACAGAAGTTCAACCAAATGAAAATAATGAAACCTTTAACAAAGTTGTTAGCCTCTTTACTGTTTCGCACACATTATGTGTCATTTCGAGCTTCTGCTGTGTTGTTTACAGTTTGTACTACACGCGGGATCTTGCTAGAGCAACTCAAACCTTTCATTTCGTGTGTACGTGGGTGTCGGAATTTGGTGTGTGTGTGTGTTTTTAATTCCCACCCCGGCTCATTTTTCCTGCACTCTTTGGCTGGAGAAAGTATGCTCTCTTGTAATACGCGTGATCCTGTGCTTAAGTTTAAAAGTTGCACCCACTGAAGTACATACACAGCCTCAGGTGAAAACCGCTGGGAAATCACCAAATAGTTCAGTCTAAATTAAGCAGAAGTAGGTGAGGCCTTTTCAGTGCGTGTTTTTGGGACATAACGTTACATTGTAATCCCTCATGTAATTGTTCCCTGATTTTAAAAATTATGTCAGACCTCATTTGATGTCAAAATGAATCCTTATGTTCTGTGTTGATGCAGCTGTGTGGACAGCAGCACACAAACTTTTGAGTTTGATGATGTTGGACTGTTTTTCCTACTGTGATGCTATTGCTTAAAATTCAGTTATCAACAAATAGGGCAAATACAAATTTATAGTGACAAGAAGGATGTTTCTCTTGATAAAACATTTCATCATGATCTTTCCCTATGTGCAAATCTAATATGCTTGCTTTCCATCTGTAGTTAGTTAAGGAAGTTCCCTTGTTGTAAAGCTTAGGCTATTGAGAGCATGCTCTGTAAAGCAAAATATGGCAAGATGGATTAATAGCTGTACATAGCAAACTCTTTGTGTAAGAACTGCACGTGGGAGTTTAAAAACACCAACAAATAAGTTGTTTAGGCCTGTCCAGCCAGTACATCAAACATTCTGTGATCTAATTTTGTCATTTTGTCAGTGTACAAGCTGATCTGTTTCAAAAAGGAAGTCACCACCACAGTTTGCAGACAGTGGAAGTCTGTGGGCTGCCTGGACATAAAGGTTAGGTGAGGAACTCCAGAAGATGCTGAGTTTGTTTGCATGTACCAAGGTTTCCTGAGTTCATGCCCCTCACATTTCTCCAGCTGCTCTTTCTCAATCAGAGAGCTGACTTTTTTTTTTTGCACTATAAGGAGAAACAGATAAACAGGAATAATGTTTATGCTATACAGTTTATCCCTGATAAAGCGTGTATCTTGTCAGGTGTATCATCAAAGTTTAAACATTTATATTTATTTAAACAAATCATACTAAAGTCATTTGCATTTATGTAAAAGTATCTTATTGTAATAAAGGTTATCATTGGAATCTCCACATACAACATCCTCCTGATACAAATCTGTGTTGTTACCGATGCTAACAACTGCCTGTGTTTCTGTGTTTATCAGTGGATACATGCCTGATTGAGCCTTCACATCTGATTTACTATTGAAGGATGACTTGTGCCTTGTTTTCCCTCTAAAATTGCTTGTCACGCATTAGCTACACACACAAGCACAGAAAAAATATGTTCAACATCCTCATAGGATATCCACAGGCGAGGATGTGTGTTTGAACTAAGCAGGAAGAATGCTATTTTTGATCCCCTGTAGTAGCAGCGTATTTGTGCCTGTCAGCACAAGTTAATTCATGTTGTGGCTTGAATGAAGGGCATGCTGGGCTGAAATTGCTGCTGAAGAATGTGCTTAACATAAATTTTTTACTCATTGTACCTGATTATGCCTTGTTTTCAATTCTCATTACAAACTAGACCGTACTAATAGTGGGTGTGGTGAGCTACAGCATTCCAAATAAAGGAGTAGCACCGTCAGCTGAAAATGTAAGTTGTACTACATGGCCATAGGTTGTTTACCTTCCACTGAAACATTTCTGGAATGCTAAAAAGCAGGTCCTACTCAGCGGCATACAAATATTCTTTATTTAACCATGAAAATGTGCACAGATGTTATACAGCTCAGAGCCAAGCCATTTTTGTGTGCACCAGCCACAGTTGCACAGACTTCACAGGCTTTCTCAACTCTTAACTACTAGAGTAGCTGGTATAACTGGTTGTTAAAGCCAAATTTGTCTTTTGCCCACAGATGGTGTTAATTTTGCTTTTAGCATGATCATTTTGGCTGGGCAAGGCATTTTAAAATTTCTCCTTGGGCTCTGAAAATTGTGATGGGCTTTTTCAAATTTCATAGACCAAACTATTAAATAAGAGGATACTCTGCAGACTTCTCCAATAAAAATAATTGTACGTTAGAGCCTGAAGTGTAATTTCTTCTCTTTTTTTTTACCTTTTTAAATGAAAGTAAAGATGACTGTAATTGAGAAAATTGATAATCAGAAGTCTTTGTGTTTTTTATTATTGAATGTAGGTGAAAATGAAACTTAGTCCCAAAGCAAATTGAAAGTAGGAACAAAGAGAAAAAAGAGGACTGTGATGAAAAGGGCATGAAGGTCCCTCTGATTGCACACATGCATTTTAAAGAGGGCAGCTCTTTTGCTGTACCCTCACCCCAACGTGAGCAGAATGACACATCACTTCAGGACACATTCAAGATCAATAAGCATAGGGGAGAGAGTTGATTCAAAGCAGGATTTCTGTGTGTTGTGTGAAAACAAAATTAACAGTAATAATGGTTGTTGTTGGAAAGAAAAAAAAATTACTGAACAAGCTAGGCTGATGTCACTAACGTAAAACAATGAACAAGTCAGGGCGGCAGACAAAGATCTTTGTTGTAAGAGAAATAGATGTTGCATAACTCATGGTGAAGGAAAAGAGACATGCTCTCTGTGCATGATTTAGTCAGATCACACAGTGTAATGTATTTACTCTACAGAATAGTATTATGTCATGCCATCAAGTCACTTTAATACCAGAGATAACATTTATTACAATTTATTATAATTCACTTATGAGACCATTTGCCTTCAGTGAACTGAAGTCTTGTTGCTACAGTTGTCATGGAAAGGAGTTTATAACACTTTAGAACTGAGCTTTATTTCCCCAAACACTGTGGAAGAACAAATCGGGGGTGTCTCACTTTTAACCTATTGTGTAACACCAGCTTCAAAGACCTCTGGAAGGTTTTTTTTTAAAAAAAATACCCTTCTGCTGACCGGAACAAGGGAGAATGTCACAGACTCAGCATGTGTAAGAGGAGCTGGTGTGCGTGTGTGTGAATGAGTGTGGGCTTGTAAGCACTCACGTTAGAGAGTATGGTCAGATGAATGCTTATAAAAGAGGCATTGCAGATAGAGACATTTAATTCTCATGTGTGGGAGATTGAAAGCACCATTGAGAGCAAAAGAGAAGTCATTAACCAGCATACATGCTGTTGTGATATTTATCTATTGAAGTGTCAGATGAGAGAGAAAGGATACACTATTTATGTTCAGAGGAATGAGTCAGTTAACTGGCTGCTCAGGGGGGAGGATGGCGCCTGCTGTCATGTTGCAGCTCACTGACCCTCCTGTTGTTGCCTGTGTAAGCTACAGTTTTCAGGAAAGCACAGGGGCCTTTAGATGGGGTTTTAAAGCTGCAGTGCTTTTAAAGGCAAAAACTTCATTTATCTTTGTAAGACAACAATAGTCTAAGTTTTCGCTAAATCCCCATTAGCAACATCCGACCATGTGCCAACTGGTGGCTAACTGATCTTTTGCACAAAGTTTGAAATAAGCTGCCAGGACGGATTATTGGATGAGCTATTGTGATATTTAAAGGCTTTTTAGCAACTCATGCCCGTAATCAACAAGCAGGGGCTATGTTTTGGCTCAAATTTCAAAGAAATATATGACAAATATTACTTAAGAAGCAAATTTTAAAATAAGAAACTGCTCACAAAATCGTATTTTGGAATGGATGTTCATCATTTAAGATGAAAGCAACTTGACCATCGCAGACTGACGTATGGAGAGCAGAAGCACACCAGTTTCACTTCCTGAATAATGGAAGTCTGTTCTCTTTTCTCTTCTGCAGCAGTGACCCAGAATGGGGATGGGCCAGCTCTATACTTGAAGGCCTATACTGAGGAGGACACATAACTTGCTGCTTGCTGCTGAATGCTGACAGCTTCTAAGATGGAGGAGCAACCTAGTGTCCCCAGTGTCAGCATACCCTGCCACAATGAGCAAAGGGACAAGAAAAAGCGTTACACAGTGTGTACAAAAATCGATTTGCAGTCCTGAGTAGAATTACTAAAAAATTTTTTCTTGTCAAATGTAAAGTGTTTATAAATGTTACTGTAGTAAAATTAGCATAACATCATATTAAATTAGCATCGTAGCATTTGATACTACTTGTGTTTAGGTTAACTCTTTTCCTGTCTTCCTCCAGGTGTACAAAGTCATAGTAAATGTTGGACAACAGGAATGGTTTGTCTTCAGACGTTACGCAGAGTTTGATAAACTTTACAACATTGTGAGTAGTGGAACAATGTTATTTTGAACTTACACAATAACGATGCCTAATGATTTACCTTAACTTTGTTCAAAAGTCTTTGATTTCCCATGTCTTTAAATTATTGGCATTTGTGACACACTCAGCCCTTTTCATGTTCTTAATCTGTTTCTCTTATATCTTTTATTGCAGTTAAGAAAACAGTTTCCATCTATGAACTTGAAAATCCCAGCTAAGAGGATATTTGGGGACAACTTTGAACCTGGTTAGTGTTCACAGTAGGCTGGCCTATGGCATGTGCATCAAGACACAATCCCAGAAGCTGATGTTGAAAGAACAAATGTAGATATTTGCTTGATCTGTGTTGCTAGCCTGGTGATTTAAAGTATTTTTAAACAATATATGCATCTGCCCAATAGAGTTCATCAAGCAAAGAAGAGCCGGGTTGCATGAATTCATCAAGCGACTCGTCTCTCATCCTCAGCTTTGCAACCAGTGGGTGTTTTTGTTGCCATTATGATACAGAATATTACTGACTTCATTGGAATGAATTATTTAACTACTTTTGTCTCTCTTAAACTTCACAGTCCAGATGTGAGAAGCTTTCTACTGATGGACAGACTGCAAAACCTTTCAGATGCCTCTGAGGATGAAGATGATAAAGTAAGTCTTTGATCAAAGAGTTGTGAGGGAGGGATATTGCGCAGTAAGAGAGTAGTTATGTTCTTCATCTCTGTTTTTGTTAAGTCTAGCCTGTACTATAGAGGTGTTGATTCAGTGTCTCAATGCGTAGTTTGTACTTGGTAACAAAGGACTGAGTCTATTTAGACTTAGAATAAATAGAGATACTAAACAAAACTCTGTTATGTCAATATTTTAGTATAGATAAAGGACTTATTTCCTAGATCTAAAAATTGTCCTTTGCAGTGTTGAGTGTTGATGACGGCTAACCTGGATAATGTTTTCTCTGCTGTTAACAGAACAACTCTACCTCCAGAAACATTAACCTTGGACCCTCTGGAAATCCACAGTACGCTTACTATTCAAATGTTCTTTAAGGAAGTCTAATGTTTTAGCACAAAGCAGGTTATCTGACTGTTTCTATGAACGATTTTAAAATTTGTAGTTCTTTGTTCAGATACACTATTTTTCACATCAATGAAGTTAATGTGCTTTAATTTTCATTTCAGTGCCAAGCCCACAGATTTTGACTTTTTAAAAGTCATAGGAAAAGGGAGTTTTGGAAAGGTATGTGAACAACTCAGCACCGGAAAGTACAGTCACAGTCTGTTCATCCAAGTGTGAGATTCTCATGGGTGTAAACTTCTCTTTTGGATTTCTTGAAAAGAAATTTTGTTATTGAGATAAAATTTCATTCTATAGAAAACGGTTTTACAAATCATTAAGGACCACATATCTTTGTTATTTTGGGACCAATAATTTTTTTGGTGTTGTTTTTCTATCAGAGTACAAGTTTTAGTTCTGTGTTGGCCTTTCCATGTAGGAAGTGAGAATCACATTTGGAATTACTCTGGTTGACGCTGCTGATGCAATGCTGAACATGCTTTCTTGTTCTTGTGATGCAGGTTTTCCTTGCAAAACGAAAGCATGATGGAAAGTATTATGCAGTCAAGGTCTTACAAAAAAAGGTCATCCTCAACAGAAAAGAGGTAAATTTACTAACAAATATGACCTCGACCCTGTCAATATTACACACATGCAAATCTGAAATATATTTCTTCTACTTATCACTCCCTCCAATCAGCAAAAGCACATCATGGCAGAGCGCAACGTGCTGCTGAAGAATGTGAAACACCCTTTCCTGGTTGGGCTTCATTATTCCTTTCAGACTAAAGACAAATTATACTTTGTCTTGGATTTCATCAATGGAGGAGAAGTGAGTTGTTTCAGTTTTGTGAATAATCCACTCACATAGAACTGAGTCACAAGGTCAACAAAAGCTAAGAATAGCACTTACCCAGGAAATGTGTGTTAAACAGCTTTAACAATCCTTAGAACTGCACTGTCGCTAGTTAACACACCTCCATGTGTGAAAGTCTTATTAGGGATAACAGTATTACTCAGAAAGGCTCCTGACTGTGACTTCCTTTGTGGATCTCCTTTGAGTGTGAGCCTCCTTCAAGAGAGTCTTTTTAAAGCTGCCATGTGTCACTGGCAGTGTGAGAATGACTAACTACAATCTGTTTCTAAGAAAATTTGCCTCTTGCCTTACTAAATTTGTTTACTACAAAGATCAGTAATATGTCAGCTAAATGAAATTAATATTTACACTCTCCAGTCAAAGTCATGTGGTTTACTAGATTAAAAAAGTTATTTTTATACATAAAGGACTGAAACATTTTTGCTCCTTGACTAAAGGAATTTGCAACTTAGTTATCTGATTTTGGCATTCATGGTAATTTGTTACATCAAATCAGTTGCCATGTAATTCATTCAAGTAATCAAATTAAAAATTTTCATTCTAGCTTTTCTTCCATCTCCAAAAAGAGCGAACCTTTACAGAGCCCAGAGCAAAATTCTATGTTGCTGAAATGGCAAGTGCACTGGGATATCTGCACTCTCTCAACATTGTTTACAGGTATGATGGGGATTTAAGTAATGCATGTTTAGTGTTAAGGTCGAGTGCCTTAAAGGTTCTGAGGTTACCTAAAAGATGTCTTCTCAGTCACATAACTCATATATAAACACAGGCTGTATTAACTCAATAAGATCTTTATGTAGTAAAGTCACCAATGTTTAAAACTGAGGATGAATTGATCAATTAAGTCTTATTTTTGTGGGCATGCAGTGGGGAATTTGGACTTATGACTTCAGTGTTTCCATACCTTGGCTATAGCTCTGTCTTATTTTCTAAAATTTATTGTGTTTTTTTCTTCCAGAGACTTGAAGCCAGAAAACATCCTCCTTGACCATGAAGTGAGTAACTTTGTTTTTAACCATGCACACTGCTGAATATTTTATATATAATCACAACAAAATTCAACACTGACTATTCCTAAGATGGCGGAGCACCTAATTTTTCCAACTTTGATAGCATCTTGAGAATTCAATACTTATTGAAGTGTGCAGACCCACAGTGGCTAAATACTGGCTGCAGATTTTGTAAATAAGACCCTCATATATATATACACAGCACAAATGCTATTCTTTTCCAGTCATTTTGTACCACCAGCTAACAACAGTGTCATTTCCAGTTCCAGCTGGACAGAATGTGTGTGATAGGATTAGGTCTAACTAATGATTTTCCTGTCTAGCCTTATTGAGAAAGTGAAGCAACGGTGAATGGGACTGACTGAGCTACGCCGCAGCCAACATTCCTAGGCAACAATAGAATCCTCAGTCCCCGGGGATAATGAGCTGCTTGTTTGGCACATGTTGTCTAAAAACGTTCCTGTGTCCTCTCTTTAAAGGGGCATATCATTTTGACGGACTTTGGATTGTGCAAGGAAGGCATTTCCCTGACAGATACCACCTCTACATTTTGTGGAACACCTGAGGTATTGTAGCATTTATTTGAAATTTTTACATGTCTTACTACTGACTGTGTTGCAGCAGATTGTTCCAAAGATCTCGCCCTCGGAGAATTGAAAGTTAATAATCGTCGAGTGACTTTTTGGAATGATGTGTGGTTAATAATTTTACAAGCATGTATAGTATATTTTGTCTGTGTGCTATAATGCTCTATATGTGTGCATGTGTGACTTGCTTTTTCCAAGAGGAAAACAGGCTCCTATGAGCAAAAATAGTGGTTGCTATACATTTGGTTGGTGTATTTTAAGCCAGAAGGAAAATGTCAAAGTTAATGTGATACTACTATGTTTGTGTGCTTCCTCTGACCAGTATTTAGCTCCAGAGGTCCTGAGGAAGCAGCCGTATGATAACACAGTAGATTGGTGGTGTCTTGGTTCAGTGCTGTATGAAATGCTCTTCGGCCTGGTGAGTTTTTCCTTTGAACCTATAGTTGACTGTTATTATTATTTATTTTTTCTTTGGTAGGCATTTTTGTTAACATTGCAAAGAAAGCCCTATTAATTTTTCATGTAAAGTACTGTACTGGTCAACTGCGGCACACTGACTGGTTTAGTGCAAAAGCATCTCATAGTGCTGTCACATTCTTAATTACTACTCTTTTCTTTCATAATCTAGCCGCCATTCTACAGCAGGGACACACATGAAATGTATGACAACATCCTCCACAAGCCGTTGACGATACGCCCCGGTGCAACCAGCGCAGCCTGGTCTCTCCTCCAGGGCCTGCTGGAGAAAGACGGCACACACAGACTGGGGTCCAGGGATGACTTTGTGAGTGGGATTATTCAGTGCACTACTCAAGATAAAGACGCTAAATGTACAGCAGAATGTTTTTCTGAAGCTCCCTCTGGTGGCTGTTTTGTATACATCATGTCTCTGGTGCTAATACATTGCAGATGTGCAGTCATTAATCACTTTACTGCATTTTCAGAATGAGATCAAAGCACACAGCTTCTTTTTCTCCATCAACTGGGATGACCTTGTACAGAAGAAGATCCCTCCCCCATTTACGCCTAAAGTGGTAAATATTTTTTAGTTCAGTAATCAGAGAAATGAAACTCTGTTGATTCAAAGGCATTATAGCATATTCTGTCATACTTGAGCACTCTCTGTTCCTGGTTTTAACAAAAGTCTTGCATAGTAATTTAAAGTTCCCCTGGCCCACTTATGAAGAGGCCATTGATTTAATCCTGGGCTCCTTCAATCTATATGTCCAAGATTGTGACCATTTTTAAGTATTGCTGGGACCAGCTCCTTGCCTACCAAACCTCTCTTACCACTAGGATTCGACATACTTTGTTAGGGTCATTTTGTATTTTATGTCATCAAATTGAATACCTAGTTTGAATATGTACATATATTTTGTTTTGTATTTCTACCATCATCTTAGATATGCTTTTATTGACACTTCCTCCAATGTTTCTACAGAGCTCTTACTGTGATATCTCAAACTTTGATCCTGAGTTTACGGAGGAGATGGTCCCAAACTCGGTCTGCTGGTCTCAAGAACATTCCATAGTCAACGCCAGCGTAATGGAGGCTGATGATGCCTTTGTGGGCTTCTCTTATGCCCCACCTTCTGATGACGCTTTCCTATGAAACGTTCCCTGTGAGGTCCCCAATTGCCTTAACCATATCATAACTTCTTTGACTAAAGGGAAGAATTTGTACCATGGATGAACTTGTTCTTTGAAGCCAAAGCAAGCATCTGAGAAGATAAAGCACTTAAAACAGATTTTGGTTGGAACAAAGTGTGCCAGAAAAGTCTCATATTTTACCAATTTGTATTTATATGAATATATATATATATATATACATACATATATATAACAGATTATATTTTTAGATCATCCATTCTCTATTAATGTAATTTCTGGTAGCTTCCAAAATGAGCCTTTATTAAGCCTTAAATTTGTCCCTTAAATGAAATCAATAACCAGTTTTCTGAAAAACTTGAACAATTCACTGGATTTTAAAAAACATCATTTGACTGTCAGTTGGAAATGTGTTTATCCATGTAACGTCTGTACAAAAAAACTCATGAATCATTCCTTTTAACTAAGCTGGAAATAGGGATTACTTGAGCGACCACTGAATAAAGCATTCTTGTTTATAGGTCACATTTGTGAAGAAAAATGTCTTCTACATCTTCAGTTACTTTTTCATTTTGTTTTTGCGGTTACTGAGTACATGCTTTTTTTATTGGATTGTTAGTGTTTATTTTTTGCTCTTTGCTTTAACATATTTGCAGAAATCGAGAAATCCACAACGCTTTGTATTGCCTTGCAATTAATTAGGCCTGTACTCCTGCACAGTAATTAAAAAAAATCAATGAAAAGTACTCCGTGAGTGTGTTTCATAGAAATGTTGTATTTTTTATGTGTAATTTATAATTTCTTTGATTTAATTTGTACTTTTAATCTTTTGACATCCTGGCTCTTGCGCTGATGAAAGGTCACCATGGTAACTTGGTTACAGCGCGAGCCGGTGCTAACTGTTATCGCTAGCTTAAAGCAAAGTATAACTTTCTGATCACTAAGTGAAAATGGTGGACGTTTTGTCTTTAGAAGAATCGGTTCTGTATTATTTAGACAAAAGCGGTGGCCTTCAGAAACTTTCTGAAGACAGCAAACCGTTCAACGGTAGGTCTGCTGTGAGCAAAATTGAAACCTCCTCGGATATAGGCACTGAAACTGTTAGCTTAAAGTTGGCGTTACCACAATTTAGCCAAGTAACTATGAAAGCTAAAATGACTAATGGCTATATTTAAACTTATTACATAAAATACATTTAGCATCATCATTAACCTCTGCCCCTCTTTTCTAGATCCCCAACAGATAAAGGCAGTCTATAGGTTCTGTATAAGTGTGAATCCCTCTGATGTGATAGAGGTGGATCCTATTTTAGGTGACTGTCTTCTACGTGATCCTCAAAGAGCAACAGCATTGTTTCGATCTGTAAGTTAATACTGAGCTGGCTAAAAAGTGGGTGACCTTTTATTTTAAGGTTAACCACATTTACCTGTTTCCTCATTCAGGTTTGCTTCCTGGCCATAAAGACACTTTCCCTTGTAGAAAAAATACACACAGAAGGTCAGGTATGAATACATGGTGTAGGTGTTTGTTCTCCTTGGTCACTGACAACACAATTTTTAGTTTATGAGCCAATCATGTCAGTTTTTATAAAGCCTAAATGCATCTTATAGAAAAAAAAATAACTTGATTATCAACTTAGTCCTATATCAGTGTGTCATCTGCTTGTTCTTCTTGAGGTAAATGTAATTCTGAAGTTGACACACCTGCCTCCGTTCCCTGAGTACATGATGGACCTTTGTAGTTTTCCTCGTGGGTATGGTCCATTGAGGCCTGTCTCACTGGAGGGGCTGGTCATTGCCATAACAAGAGTCACAAAATACACCCAGGGGGCCAGGTTCCTCTGCATTAATGACGACTGTCCCTGCTCTACAGGTACATCTAGGAAGACACATTGTCACTTCTTAACGCTATTTTTTTTGTCTTAGCTTTTTTTTAGTGTTAACATTTTAAAGATAGGCCACAGAAAGGTGTGTTTGTATGCACAACATCATTTGTATACCTAATCTGGATCTCATATTTTATTACATTTCTTGGATGCTGACTTTAGGGTTTCACCATGTTCGTGTCCATGCACTTGGAGCCACAGAGTCAGCTACAGTGGGAAACAACCTCAGCTGCATGATATGCAGTTCCCCACTGAAAGAGGATGTGAAGTTTAGAATTTTGGGAGGTGAGAGCGATACCTAAATGTCAGGTGTTACTGTAGACATATGAATTGGTCACTGGCTTCAAGAGATTAAAAAGATGTGTGCATTGTTTTGTTGTGTTTATGTACATGTGCATTTTTTGCAAATACATCTTTATGGAGACAGACAAACAGCTTGTGGAGCTGATCCACGTCAAAGCACTGGATGGTCTTGGTGCTCATCAACGGAATTCATTCAGATACCAGTCCGTCACCTTGTTTCTCAGAGGTAGGTCTGTGTCAGACAAATCCACAGTGTATTGGCTTTAAAAAGCTCAGAACCAATCTATATTTGTTTAATTGCTTCCCCCTGTTACAGTGTCACCCAACTAACAAATTGACTGATTGATTAAATACATCTGATAAATGCAACAGTTTGTACCAACACAAAATATTAGAGGAAACAAAGCTAGTGGTGTATTGCCATCTGAGATAGGTGGGATGATGTGGTAGGTGTGGAAAAATGTACACTAGCAGCAAGTTTTTCAACTCATTACAATCAGAAACTGGAACCATAAAGCAAAAAAAAACAAAAGGTTCACATCACAGTAACCTAATCCTAGGACAACCAACAATGCACAATGATAAACAGCTGAGAGTGCAACTGGTTCTCTACAAAGTTCACCTCTGATCTGCTCTTTCGAGCAGAATTTGAATTTGTTTGTGTTCTTTGGCATTTTTAAGTCTTTTTATTCTGGAGAACAGCAGCATAATACAGGAATGACTCATTTCCTTTACAACTTCTAAACTAAACAGTAAAAATTCAGTTAATGTTCTCCTGTTGGAGTATATGAAGGCTCATTGAGAGTGTCCATCAACTAGGGAGCTGTTTCAAGTACCCAGCTTCCATGCTAGAATGCTGAAGTGTCCTTGACCATACCTGACCACTTTCAGAGACTGTTGCATAGCTGTGAAGCACTTTGTTTTTTTGGTTGGCATAGCATGGGACAAGAGAGTAGTTTGTTTTCATTGTGTGATGTTTCAGATGAAGGGCTCGGTCATCACTTGCAAGTCAAAATCTCAAAGGAGACAGTGTATCATAGATTAATTTAATCAAAATATGAAAGGGTGTTATTTGTTCGTAAATTCACATTCCCATCTATCATATTCACTCCAAGTCCTAAATGATGTGGCTGTAAGAGCTTATATTTACATACAGTCAAATATGTTGAGGTTTGTCATTAATTTTCACAGACTTTCTAAATGTGGCTCATTTTGTAACACAAACTTAGTGGGGGAGAGTTCAGATAAATAGATTTGTGTGCAGTCGGCCGCACACAGTGCCTGATGGTGGATATTAAGTGTTTCTGTCCCCTCTAATAAAATAGTCCAGCCAGCACCCTTGGGAGCTTAGCAAATCTCGGCACCAGGATTAACATATTCTGTTGACCCAGTCTTGTGGGGGAATTCAATACACCAGGTTCCTGTTACTAAACATATATGTTAATAAGTGCAAGGAACACTCATTAGCTTGCTGTGCAATTCTCACACAGAGAAATCTTTGTTCTGAAGGCCTCACTGTGTGTTTCTCTTGGCAGTGGTTTGTAGGTGGCATGTATGTTTCTTCAATAATCACCAGGCAGCACAGAACAACCCCTTTGAGTGTTATTGCTTTGTTTTCCCTATTCACTCAGATGAGCTGTGTAATTCAATGAGAATTGGTGGACTCTACAGGGTGTTAGGCATTCCTGCGCATGTGCACCAGTGTCCCAGCATTACCTGGAGTGTAGAGGCAAATAATGTTCAACCATGGGAACCAGAGTGTAAGGCAATCAATGATCTCATATTTAGTTTTTCCCCATTAAACCGAACTTCTGATAACAGACACAATTTTTTACATATCTTTACACTGTTTATTCTGAATAGTCGGAGTAATTGTTATATATGAAACACTATGCATTGTTACCATATTATAACATCTATTATGTCTTTTTACTCTACCTGCAGTTCCCCACAAAGTCAGTGCTAGCTTCCAGGAGCTATTGAAGGCCACATCTGGTTCTCCCTGGAGGTTCTCTGCCATTGTGTCTCAATACTTTGGGTTGGATGTGGCACCTCCAGGTCTCTACAACACCTTAAAGTTTGGCCTGTTGCTCAGCTTGGTGCAAACTAGAGCTGGTGCAAAGGATACATTTCACAGCTTGGATCTCTTAGCTGTCACTACTGATACTCTCATATCAGACAGGTAAAATGGGCTGCATGAAACAAACTATTGTGTACGACGTGGATACACTGCATGTAAAACCTGAGATTTAATTCCTTCAGTACCCATGACCCTTTGTTTGTGCTAGACTAATGATGTACGGCCTGAGCCTGGCAAGTCGTGGGGTCAGGCATCAGGCCACAGGAGAGATGTTTGCATCTCTGTCCCGGGATGAACACGGAGCAGGCACCGCTAACATCCATGCTGGCTCTGCCCTGCTAGCAACTGGTGGCATTTGCATGTTGGGAGATCTAGGCTGTTACAAAAAGGACAGGTTGGATGCCATTCAGTCAGGTAAAGCACCAAAGTGATTAATTAAATAAGTTTAGACATTAGTTAGAAAGATTATGGATCCTTTCTGCTATACATTAAAAACAGATGTACTTTAATTGGTTTTCCCCCTCTCTGTTTTTTTTTTCAGTTCTGGAGAGTTGTACAGTGTCTGTCTTCATCCCAGGGAAGAAGTATGGCGAGGATGCTGACCAGCAGCTTTCCCTGCCTGTCCACTGCAGTTTCTGGGCCCTCACAGATGCCTCTCAACAGTCTGGGAGAGGGGACTGTGCCTTGATCGGGACAACAGTGGGTTTAATTACAACATGGTCTTGTATTATCTTCGTATTTAAAATTTGGTCTAAATGTACACTCGCAGGTATGCATTAAGATTTTTTTTTTTTTTTTTAAATTATAGTGTCTTTTTTGGATAAACTTGTGTGGTACAGCAAACTGAGCTCAAGAAATGTCATATTTAACTCAACCTCAGATCTTGTTTGTAGATAGCACAAACAGGAAATTGAGACAATTTACTTTTCTTGAGGGAAGTGCCCTGTCCAGACAAAATTACCTCATAGCAGTGCCCTTGAGATAAATCAGTGCCTTGGTTTTTTTTTTTTTCTTTAGAAGGGAGAGAATGACGATAAACAACACATGTACAACCAGTCAAATTAAAGTTTCAGAGATGCTTTAAATCCCAGTTTACTTCAGACTTAACAGCTGGTTGTACAGCCAGCTTTCTGATGCCCAATCTTTTCCTTGTGAGCAGGAAATGGGTCCTGTACCAATGCAGCTGGCAGACGCCTTTGGCCTGGTCATTCAGTGTAAAGACTTTGTGGGGGAGCATGCTCTGCTCGCTCAGACTGTCCACACCCTTCAGCAGGCAGTACAGCCAGGAAAACCCCACTATTCATCCTGCTGGGATTTTTCTACTGAAGACTACAAGGAGGTTAACATACATGTTCTGTCACTAAGTTCTCTACATTGCTGTCAGTGTTAGAATATACACTGCCTTAATTTTTGTGTTTTATTCATCAGCCCAATACTGCAAATGCTGTTGTACATGTCTCACATTCCAGCTAGTAGCTCATGCAAGGAGTTTGCAAGTGAAGCTAAGTCCTGGAGCAGAGAAAATAATCCATGGTTACTACATGGCCAGCCGAAGAGTCCGAACTCAGTGTCAGGGTGTCAAGATGTCTTTAGCTTCAATTAAACTGCTGTAAGCACTCTACTGCAAAAACTGAGTAAATTATTGCTGTTCTAATAATCAGTCTTAATCACAGACAGAATGTAAACATGAGTCGGTTTAGTGTAATATCATTATCATCCACTAGGTGGGGAACTCATTCACATTACTCCCTCTAATGACTATTTTTCACTTGGTTATGACTAATGTTTACAAATCTTTTCCACTGTGGTGACATATTTTGTGTGGGGAAGAAACATGAAAATAAATGTTTTTTTCAACAGCAGGACTAATATGTCACACTAAGTTTTGAATCTGAAAACATTTGCACCCCTTGAACCAGGTTTGATTAATTCTGATCATTTGCTGTAGTCTTAGTCTATACAATGTTAGATTACTTTTCATTGATCTTTATTGTCTTTTAAAACTTAATTCCCCAAGAAAGCATTTACTTAAAGTCAATATTTTCCTTTTTTTTCTTGTTGAAGAATCTCTTTGGCTGAGGCCCACTGCAAATTATGTCTCAGAACACAAGTCTTGGAGGAAGACGCTGTGATTGCTGTACTCCTCTGTGAAAACTCAGTCACTCTCAAGCATGGTAGTTTATTCCTCTTTTTCTTTCCTAAGACCACTAGATACTGTTAGGGCTCTTTGTACGCTAACAATTTCAAAAGATTTTTGTCAACAGATGTCTGCCTCTTCCTGCAGGGGCCTCTGCTCTTGTTATACCACCAGACGCTGTGTTTCCTTGTGACCTAGGAGATGTGGATGGCTTGCACAGGAGAGACGTAACCCTGAATGAGCTCCACCAGAATATCCTACGCTTCATCTACGCCTACGCACCGGGAGCAGACACATATATCACAGAGGAGTAAGTCCTCTCTAAAGGTTCAAAAACAAAAAGGTAGGCAGCACAAAAATCACACAAGCTATACACCAAGTGGACACAATAATAAGTATTGCTTTTCCTATTCTATTATAATGCAAGTAATCAAATTCATGCATGCATGAAGACCAAGATCTGAATACATATTTAAAGAAGAAAACATCTATAAACAGAAAAAGATAAACAAGGAAACAAAACAAATACCAAAATATCAGGTCAAGGCTTTTTTCTTGGAGACATGTTTATTAGAGATCATTGAATTTCAGAAAGACATCTGGCAGATAAACTCATGACCTCCTCCAGATGGTGATCCATTTGATCCAGAAACACTAACAAAAAAAAAAAAAAAAAAAAGACAATGCAGTTATTGGCAGGTCCCATATTTTAATTGTAGAATGAAATGTCAACAGAAAACTTCTGAATCATATCAGTGTATCATTTGTTGACAGATTGGATTCAGCACTTACCTTTTAAATGAGGCTCTCCCATAAATGAGCAGTCAACTTGCTCCGTAACTCTGAAAAATGTAATTCGGAATCAATTGGAGAAAAAATACACATATTTGATGCTTTTACAACTTTGCATTTTCATTCAGTTAGTCACATTCTCAGCAGCCCATTTTGGTCTGATGGGTAAACGGCGAAAGTGTGAACTCATCATTACTTTTATCAGGACAAAAAGCAAAACAAGCTAGTCTGGACAGTAAAGACACAAACAAGAATTTAAGTACATCTATATGGACTTACCACAGAGGAGATGTAGCAAACTTGTTTTTTGTTCCACTGCTGCTGCTTGAACTGCATCTGCAAGGGAATATATGAGACTGTTTTTATGCATTGTAATTCCATAAGTGGATCTTCCCTGTCTTCATGTGACACTTTTTTATTGTAAAAAAGCTGGTTAATGGTTAAAGCTGGTAATTCAGTTGTCACTATTTTCACCACTCTGTTGTCTGACGGGTAAACGGCAAAAAGGTGAATTCATCATTATTCCAGCTTCAAGACTTGAGCATTGGTCTCAACATTTACGAACTTATCTGAGACTTAACAAATGAGGCAAGCCATTTAACAATTCTATTTTTTTAACACTAAAATTACTTTTTTTCAGACAGAACACGTGTTTTATATTTTTAAATATGTTTTACAGCAGCACAGACATACAATTGTACAAAATAGAAAAGGCTGTAGCAGAGAACTCACCTCATTATCAGCACAGGGTTATACCTGGTGCATCACCTGACCACAGCTGGACGTCAGAGGAAGCTGAAGCATGAACAAGGAATAGCAGAACTGAGATTTAAAGAAAGAAAATTAATAAATTAATCTACATCTAATTACCTCTCTTTAAAAAGAAAAAAATTGGGGGTTGGGGGGGCTTTCACACTGATCTTATTATGCTGGTGATTCAGTTTATCACAGTTTCACCACCTTATTGTCTGATGGGTAAACGGCAAAAATGTGAATTCATCACTATTCCAGCAGTAGAACCCTAAGTAGTCTACAGCATTTTTTTGGGGGGGGGGGGGTGTCCCCCAACCCTTGACTTGAGGCTTACCTTAAGGTCCACATGGTGAAAAACAATACTTGGCCATCCTCGGTATGCAAGGATGACCTGATCTCTGAAATGATAAAAGACACACATATTCAACTCATAATTCATACTTTTTTTAAGCTAATTTGACCAGTCCTGCAATATTGTTTCATCACTGATATAAAAATGTAATCTCACCTAATCAGGTGTGCCAGTCACAGACCCAGTTTTCCATCTTCATCTGCGCGACTAGAAAAACAGACATGTTCAGTGATTTACTTCAATTTTAATTTATGTTCAGTGCTTCAAATTGCAATATGTTCACCCTGACATAATGACAAGTCTATCACAGTAACTTTAACAAACCTCACCAATAATTAACCTCAGGAGTGATCTATTGACTTTCAGCTTGCATGAATAAGATGTTCTTAAAATATAGCCAATACGGTTAGGACAGATGACTGATCACCTGAAGGTCAAAGGGTGCAGTATAACACAGCTTGAGAGCATGGCTAACATCGTAGGTTTGAGGATGGGTTCAACAGCAGGTCACAACCTCTGCCATGACCTTACGTCCTCAGAGGGAGCCATCATGACTTTCCCCAGTAAAATAATGGGAGAGGGCAATTCCCTGACCAGCAGCTCTTCTACTGACCCCTGGACACAACCAAATATAGTAAGAGCTGCAAGGAGCTGAATGACACAGAGGGCGTTTTTTCTTTAAGAACTGTCGAAAAGATGATTTATTACATTACTTCAGGGATGAGACCTGTCTATAATGACGCGTCGAACCGGTTTATTAGTACGGGTCCTTGTGAGTCACATTACATTCGTAAAGCTGCATTAAACTCCGTGAATGGTTGTTGTAATCGCAGCGTAATTTGCCTATTTAAGGGCCAACGGTACAAAAAATAAAAATATGCTACTAACAGATGTGGCAATAAATGAATGGCATAACAGGCCTAGTATTATAAATCACATTCAAGCCCATGTGCGTACGTTTCACCACTGTGCTCCGTGGCTTAACGGGAATAATTTAGCATGCCGTATTTAAAACTATCTATATGGGTTATAAAATGCAAATAATAGAGCAACTTTAGCTTAGTGTTTTGTGTCAGCCATAATGAAGGCTCAGCAAAATCAAATGTTAAACTGCGCTTTTTCATCCCACGTGGCCAAGCCATGAGCTAGTTAGCTGTTAGCTAACAAGTAACGCTACCGGCCGATAGCTAAGTGCGAATCTGCATGGACACAGTTGTACGACATGCAAACAGCTCAGCTTTGGACAAAGAGGCGTCGTACTATTACCTTTCCTGGCGTAGCAGACTGAATATGAAGCGGTCTTCATTTTAGAGACGACGAGGAGCAGAGCTTCCCTCTGCTTCTTGCCGAGTCTCCAAGACGAGAGGAGGGATTTCCGGATCCGTCCTCCTTTCACTGCGCCCCAAAGCTGCGCACTGCAGCTCATCAAGTGCTGTAATTATACTGTCAGCACTTAACTGCTATTTCTATTTCTTCAACGCACCTTTAAAGCCAAAAAATATCATAATGAATGCCCTCTTTTTATCTAATTATAAAGTAACAGGTTTGTGTCTGTTCAAAATATAATTTACTTTTTTTCCCTAGGTCACTGCAGATGAAACGGTCACGGATCTAGTTGTTGAATTTTGTACCTATAAGCTACCTCAGACTGGCTAGGATATACATATATTGCCCCTCTTGACCCCTCGTGTGGTTTACACATCAATTTATCAGTAAGCCTATTTTAGGAAATCATATAATCAGATCAGATTTAAAAATAAATAAATAAAACTAGGCAAATTAATAAAATACATTGTGGTTATTAGGGTATATGCACTTCTCCCATTTACTTTCCTTAAACAATAAATTGTTAAGATGTTAAAGAATTTGCTTAGAATTATAGAATTTACGTCCTCAGTCCCTACAAATAGTCCATGGGAAATTTTTTGCTTTCTCAACCATGTTTACACCATAAAAGCAGCTGGAACAGTTATCGTACAAAAATTCTAATTTAGCCGGAATTTAAATTTGTAATGTGACCTATTAAACCCAAATTCTGTTTGCAAGCAATATGGCTGGTCGATTAATTTCTCTTAATGTTACTTATTGACGGAAGTAGAGCGACTGATCGAGGTTACGATGATAATAATAATAATCTAGACACTAATAATAATAATAATAATAACAACAATGATAATAATAATAATAATAATAATAATAAAAATAATAAATGATAAATAATAATAAAAAACGGCCATCGCTATCCGACTTTTAAGTTTTTAATTTCCTTACACGCGCCAAATAAAAAAAAAAAATAAAAGTAAAAAATGGCCCCTCCTTTGATTTCAAACGTCAAAATCTTAGACTCGTCTTCTTTCACTAAACTCATTTATTCACAAACACATTTACAACCATGCATGTAAAAATAAGAAGGAACATGAGATGGAGAGCCTCCATTGTTGACTCTCTGACAGACCACTTCACATGACAGATGTTAAGTTATTCACACATGCATTTAGTGCAAATGTTTTAACTGAAAGTGCACACCTCAAGCATGACGGGCTCGTTACCCCTTGGAATTTCTACAAATATTATACCTGGGACATGTATGGAACTGCAGGGTAAATAGGATTAGCCAAAATGACATCAGAGAATGCTTTCTCAAAATTGTACCATAAAATTCACATAATATATATTAATTTACAAAGTCTTCCTGATGGTAGGGTTTAAATGGGAGTAAAATTAGACAGGCTATTTTTTCTACAATCATAAGGCATATGTTACTGACACTGTAAACAGCATGAATTCATGCAAATATGAAGTCGTTTTACATGATTTAAGCTTGTTGAGAGGTGGACGATGACGGGCCTTCATTCTCTGACTCTGAAGGATTTGTGGTGTTGAGAAACTGTCCGGTTGCTCCGACGTACAGTCTGGATCGCATAGGCCATTTCTAGAAAGACATTTATTTTGTTAACAAAACATTCTCTAAAATAGGCCCGAAGGCCAGGGGATTATATAAAAATGTTTGAAAAGTTACTCTTTTAAATTAAAGATCCATGCAACAGATATTTTCGTTCAGAAGTGATTGAAAACAATTTCACAATATATATAAATAAAACAAAGAACATTTATTATTATTATTATTATTATTATTATTATTATTATTATTATTATTATTATTATTATTATTATTTATTACTGACCTTCACTGGGTGCAGGTAGCCTTCACCTTTCAATGAGTGTAACGCTTCTGTTTGTTTTGTGCTCTCTCCCTCCTCCGTTCCTTCTTCTTGTAGTGTTCGAGTCAAATGGGCAATATAGGTGGTGGCCAGTATCAACACGTCGAGTTTGGACAGTTTGGTGTCCGGTGGCACGGACGGCAAAGTCCTTTGTAGCTCCAGAAACGCGGTTCTCAGGGTTTGTACTCGACTCCTCTCCCGTGCTGCATTGGCTGCTGCCGGGCGTCCTCTGCCGCCGAGGCCGCCGGTGTGAAGTACCCTGGCCCGCTGGAGCTCCCGACGACGGCCGTCAGGGCTGGGACTTGAGCTCGGACTTGATGCAGGACTGTCATCCACCACCGCCCCGGAGCAATTACCACTGTCCATCCGGAGCGTCTGTCTTCCAACCATCGGAGTGCGCTTACAGACCTGAAGAATAAGATCAGATGGATGCAGACGTCTCTTTTAGTAATTTAACATGGTCATTTTACTGAATGTTTATTGAGCTCAAGTAATAAAATTTACAGGACTATTTTAAAGACAACCTGTGTAGGCTGTTTAATGTAATTATATACCTCTACTTTTATCAAAACTTAAGTTATTGTCTTTGCATTTATATATTAAATCATAAGCTTCCTACTGCAGTCTCTTACTGAAAATGTATGCTGTCAATTGCAACGGTGCTGCAAACTTAACAGACAACACAGTTCTAGTCTACAGCTCATCTACCGGTACTTACAAACAGAACTTTAAATAGCGAAACCAAAGAACTGACAGCTGTCTACAGCATTAAGAGCACCTGAATAGTGCTGATTTCGTCGTGACATGTCAAAAGACCTTCAACGCTAACGGAGTCTCTGCCAAACACATGGGTATTGCCAGTGTACAAACAAGCGTAAGCAGTCTCTGGCTGATGGTTTGATAGGAAGTTTACCTCTGGTTTCTCTCAAAGGCGCTGCCTTGAAAAACGACATGAAGACAATCCAAAGCGGGCTTCGATAAGGCAGAAAATTTGCTCTTCTGTGCTGAGGATTCCCAGTCCACGGCCAACTTTTCCTTATAAAGTGGTGCGTCTGCAGAAAAGGTGCGCAACGGTCCCTTTCAGCTCATCCGACACTTCACCTGTGTGCGTAAAAGTCTCAGGAGCTCTTAATATATTGGATACACAAAGCAGTGGACACGTATTTCACTTCGACGTAATTAATCACTCGCACCATAACACTCCCTCGCTGCAAAAGGCTGCTCTTTCTGTTTCCTAACTTATTTCTGTCTGAGGGCAGCAGAGGCTCATTTTCAACGCCAGAGGCAGGGCTTCTCTTTAACTCTGATATGTGGTAGGACATATCCCACTCTAATTGGCTGCGAACCTGACACTGTATTTTTTTCCTATAAGCCTATCAAAAAGTAGCCACGGGAAGAAAGTTAGTCAAAAATGCCTCAAAAAAATTGCTCGTCATGGTCAGAAATAATGGGTAGTTTTTTTCAAAACGCTATTTGCAATAGACCTTGAAGACAAGCTGACAAGTGTAAGGTGATATGCAAAACATTTGACTAATTGCCAGGGTGTCTTGAATTGCAAGCTCATTGGAACAGCTAATAAATAAACTCCTGCTCTGCAATCAACAGGCAGGCTTTGAGGAAATTCTTGTGAGACTCATAAATTAATCACTCTGATTTCCAGGGCTCCAAACGGAGATGTCTGCAAATTAATGAAAGGAATTATTCATAACATGTATATCCCCGGACTGTTCTTAATAAACATTGTTTTTGTAAGGATGGAGTAACAGTATTGCTCCGGGCCACTAATTATAAAGGCGAAGTTAAAGAAGGTTAAGTAAGCTTGTTTCCCTAATAAGCACACATCTTCCAGGGGTTACACACCCACGTGGCTCCTAAAAGCCCATTCAAACATTTATTAACAACGATGACAATAAAACATCGGTATTGTTACTGTATTTGCAATTCAAAAAGGACTGAATCGTTTATCAAAGTTGTTTGAACAGAAGCATGTGCTGTTAGTTTAAGATAATTCTCTATAGTTGCAGGGCACATTGATCATAAAGATTGTGCCAACTTGCATCTCCTGGCACACTTATTTGCCAAAATGCGGAGAAAAGAAGATGGTTTTTTTTGTTTGTTTTTTTTTATTCCCAGACCCCAAAATGTTCTTTGAAATAAATCAGCTGTGAAAGAGTGGGAATGAAATGTGCACAAACTGTTAATTAATTGCTTTACTCTTCAATTTATTTTTCTCACAATAGTAGATTATTTCCAGCCTGTTAATTTCTAAAAAAAGAACTTAATTTTAGTTTTATCAGATATAAAATATGCTGTGAAAAAAGTCACATTTTTTGAACTGCAGTAATACTCTGGGTCAGTACCCTGGATTGCCTGCAGTATTGGACTCCACAAAAAGCATAACAATGATTGTGCTCTTTGCATCTAAAAACACAAGGATCCACAGCTGTGATGTACAAGGTGCTTAAACAAGGCGTTCAGTCCAGGGCTCTGGCTAATTTATGCATGTGTGGAGGAGATGGAGATTTCAATGGACTCGAAGGTTTGTCTTAAGCATCAATATGACTGCAGATTGGTGATGAGACAGCCACGTGTCGGACAAGTCCATACACTGGAACATTTGATTTTTGTGTCCTGTGATAACAGGGAAAGAGAAGAACAAGTATTAGCAGATTGTTGGCCAACTTTTCATCAAACATTTCTCCTATAGTTTTAACCCTAAGCACTGTTATGGCACATACTAATAAAAAATAACTGTTACCACTTTAAATTAAAATTTAAAAAAAAACTTAGTTTTTTATTTTTGGGAGATTAGTAAAATGGATCAGGATATGGGGTGGGTTTATAAGCTGTTGTCATCACTCATAATTTGTACATTTCATCATTTAGTATACATATTCTGGTAGCTGGGTGTAACATTGAAAATTAATGTCTGCAAGTAAATCATTTAGAGAGTCAAAGTGTGTGCTTTCTCGCGTTAACTGATGCTCGACCTGAAAGACTGCTGCGGGTCCCACATCTGCATGTTAGCATGGCTGTAGATGTGACCAGGCAGTGGACCCTGACCCATGTCAAAGTCATCTGGAATATAAACAAAGTCACACCACAAGACACACACAGAGTCTAATGTGTACAAACCCACCCAGCATAATAAAGGAAAGATGCTGAGTGTGAAAAAAAAGTGCAAATTCTTTGAAAGTCTTTAAAAGTCCAAAATACACATTTTTGCAGGGGTTTTCACGTTTTTCAGAAAAAACATGTAATATGTTAAGTGGATGTGTTTCGCAATATAGGGGCTATCAATATTATCATTCTACTAATACACATTAATAATCAACACGTAACTACATCAAAGATGTAAAAATTAGCAAAAAAGGAGAGTAAAATACAAGTAGGAAAAATAAAATCACTGAATGAGATTAATGGCGGATTAGTTAAAATATACCTGATCCCAATAATTACAACTGGGGAATAATTGCAATAATGTGGGCAAAGATGATTCAGTAGATTTACTGCCAGTAGACTTACCTTTTAAAGGAAAAGGGATCAACGATCTGGTCATCATAAGTTTGTTGGTTTTTTTCTTCCTGGCCTCTTTGGATGCTTTCCAGTTAATGAGGAACTGTCTGGTTACCTCATTAATATCCTTGCCATCGAGAACCTCTGTAAAAATAAATCAACACATTACAAATTCCATTTGAAATTGAAAACTAAAGTGTTTTTTTAGTTGTTGTTTTATCATTAGGTGGTAACTTTAATACTAGCCTGGTTTAGTCTTAGCCATAAAGTGCATTTTCAGATTAGGATGCCATTGAGCAAGAAAATGGAAAATATCTTACTGAGGCTTCTGGACACAATAATCAGGTGGTCTCTATACTTTTGTTTTTTACACACAGGATTCCCACTCAAGTCCATTTGAAGCAGCTGAGGCCACTGGCCAAACACATCCTCTAACTCCTGAAAATACACACAAAAACAAACTATGTTGTAACTTTATTGTGACCACTTCAGATAAAAATGTTAAAACTGTGTCTTTAAAGGTTTGCTCAGTAATGACAGAAAATAAACGACAACTTTCTTTTAAACAAATAGCATGCATATTCATAATACGATTACAAATCAGAGACATAAACTTTTAAATGCATAGTGTAACTGAATGGTAATGTGAAGTACAAGGGCCAACGGAAAGTGCATAAACAACACATCAGTCTATTTTAATAAACAGTGTCGCCGGTGTCATGTAACTACAAGTTTTCTCCTGGGGCAGTGTGAGGCTGGCTCCTCCAGCAAGTTGCCTGCAGTTGTATGTTTATCTAAAGGCACATTAATCCAAGCCTGGAAATATGAATACTCTCTGGAC
This sequence comes from Acanthurus leucopareius, assembly GCA_029814765.1. Taxonomy (NCBI): domain Eukaryota; kingdom Metazoa; phylum Chordata; class Actinopteri; order Acanthuriformes; family Acanthuridae; genus Acanthurus; species Acanthurus leucopareius. The sequence goes on from JAQMCX010000032.1 coordinate 8,094,856, forward strand.
ACGCTCTGATTGTTCATTGCCTTCCTGTCTTGGCCAAAGCGCTTCCACTTTTCCAGCTCGTGCTGCAATCAGTTCAGAGGGGACCCCTGAGCACCGTGCGCTCCCAGGCTTTGATAAATGATCGTGTCAGGGCCGTCACTCAGAAGGCCCTCACAGAAGAGCAGCCCAGCGCCAAATTGCCCCCCACGCGGGGGCGTGGAGAACAGCAAAGGCTGGATACTCACTGAGCTTGGCTGACTCTCGCCTAGACTAATGATGGGCCAGTTATGAACCTGTATTTGACCAGGGCTTCGATTCCCCTGTCCTCTCTGCCTTGCACACAGCTAACAGTCTCCAAAGATGCTCCCCATTTGTCACCCTGGCTGACTGCCTGTCATAATCTATTTTAAAAATCCATAATGTTTCCTCTGGATTTTGAGCAAATGGCGCAGAAGAAGGGATTGATCCTTTGGAGTGCTGTCTTTGCAGGATCAATAGTGGCAGACGGGTTGTATAAATTATAGGAGATATCAGCTAAAAATGACACGTGTACAGCAATTACCTGCATCAATGTTTCCTAAAGAAAATGTCTTTTGTTAAGAGAGTAGCCTCAGCAATGTAGTCAGTTATAAACTGCTTTAAGTGTGTCATCCTGGTGTAAATGCTTGTAATAAAAAAGGATTGGGACCTTTTAAATGAATTCATCAAACTTTTCAGTTAATATATCAATTCAAACAGAAAAATGAGTCCCATCAGAGAGAGTGAGCCTCAAAATAAGCAGGTAATTTGTCAAGGAATTTACAGAGCATTAATCATATCTCTGCCTAAGATGAATCTCCCATAAAGTTAAGTACTGGTAGTTTAGGGTATCAAAAACAGAGGATTCTGAGGTAAAGAGGAAAAATCAGCCTCCCAAGGAAAGAGAGAAACTTGTGCTTGTTTAAAGCTGTCAGCGAGAAAAGTCTCAAGGGAATAGCACACTGATTTGTTGAATAATTCTGACCCTGTGCATGTCATGGAGGCTGGGAACCTATGGCGGATTTGCAGGATTTGGTTCTTTAGAACCCTTTTCTCCATATCATTTCACACATCAGTGCAAAAAGCTAAGGAACAATGTTCATCTTGACCCGATCATCTAATAGCTGGTATGTTGACTTTAATATGTCATGACAGGCACAGTTGCTGTGATGTGGTACTATTTGCTTTGACTGCGCAGTGCACAGGATGCAGCCAGTTTCTACATCTGACACACTGAAGAAGAAGTCTTGAATGGAAACTGGCTCACGAACACTTTTGGATTAAAAAAGGCTATTTTTTTACCTCAATATTGTGCAGTTTATTGGCAGCAGCAGAAAAATGCCGGAGTTCCTTCAGAACTGCAAGGTCCTTGATCTCATCAATGTTGTTGTTACTGATATTCAGGACACGAAGAGATTCCTGTGCAAAAAAATCTGAATTATGAAGAGAGAAGAGCTTGATTTACAGTTAAAGAATGACAGAGTATTATAAACTCATGTGACATAGTGGATCCGAGGGGAAAAAAACACAGCAGACATTTCTTTGTGGACCATTCAGCCAAATGTTAAACCCAAATGTTTAAAAGGCATTATCACAAAGTACATTAACATTTATTCATTACTTTTTAGTACTCTTTTTTCTTAGTTTATGATTCATCAGGATTAAACATTTAGATCTCTTTTCTATGCCTGAGCTCCTGGGATCTTGTCCAAATGACACTCTAGATAGTGCTGATGCTAAATATTCATCTTAGTTTGAAGTTCTATAATGGCACTTTTATAAAAAGCTGGAACTCTTTAAATTTGCACAGCAATTTCTTTAATTATCCAAACAAACAAGAAGCTGAGACTTTTGGTGTGTTTATCTATGGCTTGGGCAGTAAACGAAGTCAACAGACCGAACTGATTTGTCAGACCAGAGAGAGAGCAACAGAGGTCTCTTTGACATCATCACATTCAGTACAATACTGCTTTTACATGGATCACTGGCTTCTGAGAAATCTGAGATCTTTTGAACTGGATGTGATAACCTACGAGGCTGATGCAACACACATTCCCTTGAGTATAAAAAGACAAACTAGACTTATCTCTGGACTTTTGATTACTTAAAAAATCTAGTTTTAAATGAAATGAGACAAAAAATATTAAGGTAGTGTCGATGATCCTTCTTTCTCATCCTCTTTCTGTTCTGAACAGTGTAAAAAATAGGTCATACAGCCACTGAGAGGAGAGTCCTGGGGTCAAGGAGCAACTTTTCCCCTGGTCCCAGCTTCTGGTTTTCCACATGAAGCTCCTTGAGCTCACAGAGCATCTCTAAACCCTCCACCACTGCAATCCTGTTTCCACCCAGATACCTACAGGACAGGAAAACCAGACATGTTCACACACACCTTAGACTTTTAATGATGATCACAAAACAAGACAACAATCACACAAACTTGTCTGCTTACAGTTTGGAGAGCCTCTGGAGATTAGAGAGGTTATCCATACGAGTGATGTTGTTGTTCTGCATGTACAGATGGGTGAGGTTGGAGGCAAAACCAAGGTTGCAAATGCGTGTAATCTGATTATCATACAGGTAAAGGACAGTGAGGTTTCTGCACATGGACAGATCACCCTGAAAACAGAATTTAAAAATGAGACACAGAAGATGAAAAAAAAAGATCATAATAAAAATACAGTAGGTAATAATAACTACTTACAATATCTTCAATGTTCTTGCTGGAAAAGTGGAGGTGGGTGAGTTTCTTCAGGTACTCTGGTAAAGAGTACTTTTTAAAGGGATTTCTATATTTAGCAATCAGATCTACGGTTAAGCGTACCATAGTGGCCCTCCACACACGTTGCTTCAGAGAGGATCCTTTTAAGCTTCAGTCAAGCATTCCTTAGCCAAAAGCAGTCTGTTTGGAAGAAAAATAGTCACATGAGTTGAAATAAACCTCAGCCAGTAAATAAATGTTACTCAAACTTACTATTTACTAATGTCATATTACTACAGAAGTTGTAATTGCAAATGACAGGCAAAGATTACCCTTGTACGAAATAAAATGGCCCACAACCTAATTGTCAATTACTATTTAAGGATAATTGATGAAAAAAACCATCACTGTTTCCATAATACTTGCCAAGAGGCCAAAGGTTGGGTGACCGCTCAATTTATGTTGTAATCAGCAGTCAATTCCCAGAGCAGATAAAGCAGTACTGATAGGATTACCTTTCAGTCAGTACCCAAAGGGCTTGATTATTAGCTGGACATAACACTGAGATATGAAAGTTTGGACTTTGATTTTATCTGGCAAATAAGCATTATTAGCTAATACATCACCTCCTCACCTGATAATTATAAAACAGTGTCTGTAGGTGGCTAAAATATGAAGATGAGTAGAGAAATGCGGAGAGATATGACAGCTAATCTTTTCACACTTTATCTCAAGATATTAGGCCGAGGTTATTGGAGACAAGAGACATTGATCAATAACCCAGAGCTGAACTATGGACAGAAGCTATAGGCTAACTGAACCCTCTTTCCCCTGAGCCCTCTCCTCCCCAGGGGCTATGGGACATCCGTTTATCACTGTCACAGCACAGGAGACGGTGGAAAGTTCGTGCAGAAAGTCAGTGACATGTAGCAATGGGTTCAACATAGGTCCCACAAAATTTCAGTATGGCAGTATAAAATAAAAAATCACTGCGGGAAATGTGAGTTTGCTAAATAGCACTTCACGTCTACTAACATTACATTCATAGTTAGCTAGTACAAGCTAAACGTACGTTAACAGCGTAGCGTCTTCTACAACCAAATTCAGTCTGAAATTTTCTCAAGTAGGGTAATTTTTTTAGATACGTTTAAAATATAAAACAAACTCTCCTACCTCTCGAGGTCTTCAAGGAGTTTTAAAGTGCGGACTAGCTGGCTAAATCGTTTTAAAGAAGCTGTAAAGTAAAACCGTGGGTTACGTTGTTGTTTGATGTTGTTATGGAAACCACGGAAGCCACGCGTCGGTCACAGAATATTAAGGGTCGCAGAATTTAATGCAACACTACTAAAGAGGACAATATAACTATTTATGTGGTGATTGTGGCAGTTTTAAGTATCATTTAGGTTCACCCGAACGTTCATAACTGGTTATTGCAGTTTTCTGGAAATACCAGTAGTTCAGATTTGCGTTTTAATGGTGTAAGTGCAATTAAAAGCAAGATAAGTGGCGTTTAGTTTGATCAAAGTGAGTGACCAAATTCTGTTTTACTCTACAATTGAATAATGGCGTTAATACTGTTTTTTCCTTTCTTACCGTCTCTACTGTTTTAACAGTTTATAAACATAGATATTTTATATCTAAAAATATGGCAGTCTAAAATATCTCAAATTTCTCAAAGGCCAGTGACCTTATGACACACCAAACTACACCTACTGAATTAAATGTACACTAAAATTGAATTGTTTTTATTTTCTGGTTTGCTCTCTTTGCAGCTTAGATGACATTTCTCCAAGCTCTACTGTCTATCTTTCAGACCCAGAAACACAGCCCACTTCTCTCACTGACCTCTGCAGTGTTAATCTATATCATGTCAAGACCTGGGTTTCCTGTAAACGAGTGACTTGCCTTCACTTATGCAGGAACATATGGTGGAGAGGAAGTGTGGCACCTCCAGCTCTCTGAGCCAGGATCAACCTCACACACGGCAGCATACTTGTGGGGTTATTTCTAATTTCAAACTAAACATATCATCTCCAGATCTTGGTAAGGTCATTAGATTTTTAAGGCCTTAATATTATAGCTACCCATAGCAATTTATCATGAGCCTTATCAATCCTGCCGACGGGTCAGAGTTGTTCACTCTTTTATTTCTGTGTGGACAGCAAAGGCTTTCCACTGCAATCTGTGAAAGTTTTATTTTACTAATGGGGAACACATTTTGGAATTAGAAAATTGCTAAATATTAAAAGAGTAAGGTAAAATACATGGGTAATGGATTCTTGGCTGCCCACAATTTTACTTGATTAGAATTTACATAAATTTTCCTATTCCATCTTTAGTCATGCATACAAATGTCCATCTGGTGATAATCACAATATTTACATGTCCAACGAGTTCAATATGTTTCACTGATTCTAAAATCGCCATGAAAGACCAAACATTAGGTGAAACTATTTTAGAAAAGCATACTGTAAATACTTTCTCAGCACTATGACAGTCATCCATGTAATGCATTTAAATATCTGGCAAAAACATGTGCTATCCAGTATACCGTGTGTGCAGAAAACCTATTCAACAATTTCAAATTTCTAAATTACATTAAATATAATCTAATAAGTTTCCTCTTCCTAAGCTGCGATACTGAAGACCCTCCAATTTCAAAAATTGCTTAAATAATGGTAAAAGAAAATCATTATAAGAAGTGGTGCCAAAACTCATGCACATGAGAAAAAACAGACACCTTCACTGTCCCACTGGGACTGTCTCCTCTGCAATACACGACATCGAAAAATATACATTTTAGCCATTACAATACCATAAAAAAAGACATGACACAAACCTAGGCCAAAGCGGCTGTCTGTTAAAAAAAGGCAGACTTGGAGAGCGTCTGCTTCGATGGAGAGCAGACACGTTGTGTGAATAGACTCCAGTGTGTGCGGCTTCTGTTTCTGCGCTGCATCACTGCCACACCGCAACCTGACGAGCTGGCCAATCTGCCAGAGCATGTACCACCGAGAGCCAAACTGTGCTGGGAGTGACTCCGCAGAGACATCCCACACATGGCAGTCGATTCCCTCTGAGCCTATGCAGCCAACTTGAGTTTGTTGTTCCATTATGTAATGCTGTGACAGGCTACACTTGACTGACTGGTGCTAGGTTAGGCTATGTGTGTTAAAGGCAACCATGGTGTGTTCACATGTCGGGCCGCAAAAAAATGCAGACCCTACATGCAAAACAATTTTTATCAACTGCCATAGCATGAAAGGAAACAATGCAACAGTGCGTCACACCTTAAGAACACTTAAATGAAATACCCACAAACGACACTTACACTTTTATGATTTATTTTTTTGCATGAGTTCAGACTGCATAATCCTTAGCTACTTCTAGGACAAAAGAAGAAATTGGATAAAAAAGTCACAGATAATGCAAGCCTTAGAAGTTAAACATAAACCATAAGTCACTAAGTGCTAGACATGCACAGGAAATCCAGGTGAAATCCGAAGGGCTCATAGTCCAGGTTTAATTAGCAGATGTGTTGATTTGATTGAAGAGTTTGTCCTTAATGACTTGAGACATCAGGCCATGGATTGCCTCTATAGTCGTCTTGCAGCTGAAAAAAAAAAAAAAACCCAGTGAAAAACAGAGTTCAATGGCTCAAGCAAAACAGACAGCAAAACGACATGTAACATCTGCACTGGTCTAAGTAAACTTCCAAAAGCAGTGCATTATATTTAGTTAAAATTTATTTAACCAGGAAGTCCCTTGAGTTTGAAATTTCTTTTCTGAGTGAGATGTGGCCAAGAGAGAAAACCAGTTACAGTTAAAATAGAAATAAAGACCAGGAATGTTGACATCAAAGACACAGGAGAGAGACTTAATCTGAAAAATAAAGGTGTTCTTTGTAGTGATTTTAGTTCTATGTGTCTATCTTGGTATCAGATAATACTGACACTAGTATCACTTAACAGATTAGCTCAGCTTGGATCATTAGATCAGCTTTGGTTTGTTTGAATCACAAACATTTAATTTGAATGCAAAAAAGACAAAATAATGGAAAATGCAATGATGCTACACATTTACATTTTTTATTTTCTGTTTCCAATCATACTACTTGTAAATGTGAAAGTTGGAGCCCAAGTAGACTAGAGATGGTGTAACTGAGATTTAATTTGAATCCAAGTCAGTAAATTAATTCATAGAAAATGAATCATTTTAATACCCATAAGAAAGATGTTCTGTTTTATATCATTGTAATTTTAATCTCTCTTAAATCACACAGAAAATCAATTAATAGAAAAAATAAACGAATTGATATATGGTTAAAAAACCATTTGTTGCAGTACTAAAATTTGACATTTAAATTGATACACCAAAAAAAATCTTAACTATGATCTGTCCTTCACAGCAGTGGCTGATTCATAATTCCATTTAAATTATTTGTATAAGTGTGATATCAGGATTAGGGTTATTATTAACAAATAAAGGATAGCAATTCATTATCAAGAAAACAGTTGGTCTTAGAAATGTTATGTAGAATAGAGTAAAAAATATGACATAATTAAACCATTAACCACTTTTTGAAATTTCACCATACACAGTAAGCAGCAGGACAGCAGGCCACAACTGATGGCAACAATAAAATTATAATGACAAAAAATAATAAAGTTTTAGGTTTAGTTTAAATATGGAGCCTCTATTTTTTTATATTTTTCAATGAAAAAGGTTTACCTATCTCGAGTTGCTTTGGCCAGTTTGTCTTCAGACTTCCTGTCATGTGTATCCAACCCAAGCATGAAGCTTCCTCTGCCCAGCTGGGCCTCCGACTGCTCCAGCTTCTCCGACAGGTCAAACACCTGACCTGTGGTGTAGTCTGAGTTCTGACCGTCCAACAAAAACACACACACATTCAGAAATTCATTCATGTGCAATTTGCCGACAAAACCTAGATAACTGATTCTCTACAAAGACCAACAATTTTGCAGGATGGCAACAACTCTGTGCAAGCTGTGCGTTGTGGTGAATGAAAGGAAGTCAGTGAAAAGTTTGCTTAAGGTGAGGCCATGTTTTCAGTGGAGGAGGTAATTAAAGCACAATGACACAGGGGCCCCTGAGTAGGGTGATAGTGTAGCAACTGACAAAGCCTGTCACCCAAGGAGCAGCTCGTTCTTGACATCCAGTCAATTTGTCTTCATCCAGAGTGCCAAAGAGCTAACTGTTTGGATAAGCCTAATGCTTATTCAGACCATTTAGTCAAGCTCGGGACAGACTGACTGCATCCACAATGTTGATTTACATAAAGAGCTTTCAATCTTTACACTGAACTGTAGGGGGATACGGAGATGATCCACGGAGAACCATGACAGTATCAGTGTCACTGGACTTTAGTCCAATATTAAAATCTATCTCCCTTGTTAAAAAGTTTAAATTAAGCTTATTACTAAAATCAATAAACAAGGACTCTTGGCTACTACGCAGCAATAAATCACAACATCGCAAGCGGGTGACCACATGCCTCAAATGAGTTATAGAGCAGTAATTAACCATTAATCAAAATGTCAAATGATTAGCAAACATTTTGCTTTTTGAAGTTGCTTACATACCGTGAGGAGACTTGAAGAGCTTAAGGTATTGACCCAGTATTTATTCCAAAGGAGTTCCAGAAGCTTTCTATCAAGGGAGGACTTGAAGTAAGTAACTTCCAAAGCGTAATATCTAAACAAAACAAAGCAAAGCAAAAACATGAGCCATGCACGGTTGTGCGGTTATACAGTTAAGAGTACATACAGGTAAAAATTACAAAATATAAATAATGACATGTTTGTTTTCAGTACTGATGTAAATATGTCCAATATGGTAACAACAGTGTGATACGAATCAATACTCACTGTTTACAGTGAACACCAAAGTCTTCAATCTTGTTTAAGGGGATTGTCTGGTACTCTGAGGGCCCTTCATCGGGAGGTTTGTAACCCTGAAAATCCAAAGAGAAAATGCTGAGACAAAACCAGCAAAACAGCTTTTCTGTAACAGAAGCAGTTAATTACTACACTAATAAAGAGTTAAGAATAAGATACACATGTAGTTACATAATAGTAATAACTAGCTTAAGTTGTTGTTTATTCATTATAAAAAATATAAAACAAAACCTAGAATAACAAACTGCAAAAAAGGAAAAACACATGCAAATAATTATTACTTGATAATTACCATTTTATTAAATTTCAATTTATTAAATTTTGATTGATAGTCTAAGTACAATACAGTCTTTCTGTACACAGTCTTTGCTTTACCTTTGGGTAGGTCCTGAAGGCACCAAGGTTGACTTTTCCTGCAGAAATAGTCCGAGTAGGGTCAATCTATAGGATGCAAGATACAGTAGAACAGGAAAACAAAGTCAAAGGTCAAGTGAACCTCCAGGGACAACTCAAAGCTGGCCACCAGGAGCTTTTTTTTCTATGGCTGTCAGCATGCTGAAAATGCATACTTAATTACATGACGCCCGTGGCATTTAAGCACCGCTAAACAAAATAAAGTGTGAAGAGCATATATGGTTGCAATAGCAAAATATTAATCAGTAATACATGGAAACCTACAACCCATACATCAACAATTTTACCCTCTTCTCAGTTTTACCCTCATAAACTTGTGTTGTCATACTTAGTAAGAAAGGATCTTACTTTCCTAAATACCATTTTAATGGGGTGTAATTAGCAATCACAGTAAATGGGGCATTTAGCTTGACATGAAGAATGATCACTATTTTCACAGTCCTACCACAACGGCCACAAAAGGCTCCTGAAACTGCTGGTTGAGCATCTGAGTGCTGACATCTATGCCTGAGAGCCAGCATCCATAGCCGGGGTGACTGTGATACCAGCCGATAGCATTCTCCAGCCGGCCAACCTGTGGGATAAGAAATAGATTTAGATTAATATTTCTAAGGCATGAAGTATAACATTACACAAGAATATCACAGATAATGAAAAAATAAAGATAGTGTAATAATGTTCAGCAACATTTTGTTCTAATACATGGTGCAGTGCATTGATGGAAATGTATTAATTTTAAAGGAATGTGCCATTTCATACAACTTTAAATTTGACAAGATATTAGAGTCAAATATCAAAGTCATAAGTTTTGATTTTTTGGATTAAAAAAACAAACAAAAAACACATCCACTATAAAGTAGCAAAGACAGAGGACACAGTCAGATATAACATTATTTAAACCAAGAACTTTTCAGAAATGAATAAACTATTGTGTCAAATTTAGGTGGGATAGCGGTAGAGTATTATTAAAAATCCAAATACAGAGTGTGTCATTTCATTTTGTGATAACACATCTTCAAATCTCTTAAAAACGAGTCTATAAGCACAATAAAAAATCTAGGATGTTTGCCTCTGACAAAACCGACCAAATTTCAACATCACCTTATCACTTTGCAACATTGCTGGTTGCTGATAATGACCTCGTACATTACAGGATAATAAAGTGATAGCTACTCAGGCATCGATTCAAGACAAATTAATGTAACATGATGGTATTTATCATTATAATGCCTAACCCAATGGTTAGAAACAATTAATAAGTTTCAATAATCATACTGGTTTAAGCATGGTTCACATTATAAGTCATAAAAGTAGGTTTCCTACAACAGTTGCTCAAGTCTTGAAATAACAATATGGCTCCAATCGGTTACATCCACGGAAGTTTTTGAACTATAAATATAAATCATGTAACTTTGAATACTGAGTTTGCAGTGTGCGGTTCCTTCTTCCTCAAACATAGCATCTTTATTGCCCTTTATTTGAAGTTAGTGTCTGACCTGTTTGGCATTTTCGATGTAGGCAGCCATGTATTCATATGCTGCAGCCTGGGCATTCACTCGAGTTTCTGTGCCCTCCACGGGCAAAGCAAAGCTGTCCATAATGATCATGGTTTCACCATCCACCTTCCCCAGCATGAGACCCATCACCTCCAGGTTTCCTCCAGACCTGGCATGCATCACCATCTTCAACAAAGCCAAGGCTGAGATCTTGCAGTACTTGAAATAGTGATGACTACGGAACAAAGAAAGATATATATCCACAATGATGTATGTCAAGTTTAATGAATCAGATACTATTGAATTGTTAGATATTTGCAAATACACACCGTACATAATTGACAATTGTTTACAAACAAAACAATGCTAGCTACTGGCTAGCATTGCTTGTTTATTCCAATGTTCTAACAATCTAACGTTACCGTGACACAACATGTGACGCTACCCATCCAGCTTAACAATCATTTAATCACTTATACCGAGAACTAAATACCACATTACTGGTTTGTACTCACTCCTTTGTCCATGGCTTCGCAGCGAGGATTTCTTGTTGTTGCTTTTTGTCATATTTGTAAATTTCATCTATGCTCTGAACTTCCTGCATGCTGTTGGTTAGCTCCCATGTTTTCTGGGCCGTGCTGCTCCCCGCCATGATTATTTATCTAGCGTTTCGCACCAAAAGAGTGGTTCAAACCCCTGTCTTCCTCTCCTTTGAGTGAATAAATGTTGTTTTCTCCAAATAGTTTAGTATCGTTGCAGGGCCAGACGTCCACTTGCTCAAGGAGCCATGACAGTGAATGAAACCATTTCACTAAAAGCACCGGCAGGGAACGTTTTGTTTCAACGTATCACAAATGTTACGTTTACACGCTCAAATGACATTTTAAACCTTTATGCTGAAGAGTGTATACCTGTAGTATTTCATCCGAATGAACTCTTATCGAATTTATCATAATTATTAAAGTACAATCACCCCTCTGGAGGACTGCATGGTTTCGTCCACCACAGAGTCGCTGCTTCTACTAACGGTTGGGGAGGCACTGACATCTAGCGACGGTTTGCAGAAACAAAAACCAACTTTTGGCTTTTTATGGCGAATTTAGGATAAGGTAGCTGCTCGATTCGACAAGACTGCAACCGATATTAATCGTGGAAAGTAAAGTCTTCACGGCGACAGCTTAAAGGACTCCTAAGGCTGATTGATTTTTGAGCACTATAGTTAGGTTTAAGTTACATTGTGAACCTGATTGCCTCTGCTGTACAATATCAAAACCGTTTTAGCAGCCAACGACAATAATGGTCATTACTGACCAGTGTGATAATTATTATTATATATCATTATTATGATAATTATTAATTATTAAACAGTAAATTTGACGGATCTTAGTTATATTTTCTTCATCAAAGAAAGTCGGAGTTTCTAGCTTTGTTAGCCTCTCCAAGCAGGACCTATTGTGTTATGGTTGCCTATAGCAACGAGATGATGCTTTGCGCATTTTGTAATGTTTGTATGGCTTTTGTGGCCAAGGCTGAGTTTCAGCTTAGCTTTTACACCATTACACCATTGCTTTTACAATTTTGGATGTAACGTACGTAGAAAGAGAAGAAGCGTCCAAACATAAGCTACATCATCAATGAAGTGTGATTCGCCATTTACGCATACAAGTCGAGGTATGTAGAATATCAATGCTCCGATTAGCCACGTTATTATTACAGAGAGAGTATCCTGAAGGTTTGAACATCATGTGTGAATATTCTCTGCAATCAAGGTTTGCTAATGTAAAAAATACTGTGTGGATATGGCCCCAGCATCAGAAACACAAGGAATACTCCCTTCAGACGGAGGTATTGTTTAAATCTCGGTTACTGGACAGATTCCACTATATGAGGACAATGTTATGTCATACTCTATATTTTTTATATATTCAATTTTTTTTCAGGTCTGGGATTAAATTTGCTGGGAACTACCTATGAAAGGCAGAAAAATAAACTTCGACTAGAGCTTCAACAGGACTACAAACATTATGTTGCCACGGTCTGATGATGTCTTCAAAAACGATGAATGTGACATGTTTCACTAAGTTGTCTCTTTGTCACGTTTTGCTTACTCACTGTCCTGTATTTTACTCTCTTTTTCCCATAGAAAAAGGATCTGAAAACTAGTGAACCTTACCCACAAGCTGAGGGTCTTTCCCTGCCTATTGATGAGAGGGTATCAGTTCAGGTGTGTGTTTCTTTATTCCCTAAAGGGAACTTCAATTACTACATTTTTTGTGGCTGTATTTGTGTGTGTATCCATGTGACAAAACAGGAAGCAAGTAAATCTCCATGGACTTTCTCCCCTTGGCATTACCTTACTTGTTCACAACACTAATTGAGCATCTATAATTTCTTCATTGGACTGTGCTTGGCATCGCATAGCAAGTGCTTTCATGTCCAATTGTTTGTAGACTTGTTGAAGGTTACAAACAAACTGTGAGTAGATATAAGGATGTGTATTAGTGGCTAAATGAATAGGTAGGGATTGTGGGTTTAAATCTAACATTTCTAATTTAAATGATGCAGGTAGCCATAATTTAAGCATTTGTAATGTCTCAAACTTACAATAAAATCTGGAGTCAAAAATCCCCATAATGCACGGGAGATGTATGCTTTGTGAAATTCAGCTCTCTTTTAAATGAGATCATTTTTTTTTTCCTCACAGGAAAAACTGAGAGAGGAGAGAAATAGAGAATACAACCTCTTCCTACAGCAACAAGCTTGGATTAGAAGGTTAAAGAGAGAAACACCTTCTGCCACTTTAAAGGTAAAAAGGATAATCAATAAAAATAAAAAAGTTATTTTTTCAAAATGATAGTAATCTATGAGCTCCCCAAATAAAAAACATTGCAGATTTTTGTTATGAGTTCTAAATTTTTATAGCATCAAGAGATAACATAAATGCTTTTTCTTAATCAGTATTTTGTATACTTTCACTTTCAGCCTGGACAGGTTCAAGCTCCAGATGCTGTGTACATCCCCTCTCCAGCTTCTCTCCTCAGCACTGACACCCATACAAAGACACAGCCTCCTTCCACAGACCGCCCTGCATCCAGGAAAGATGTCGCCACTCTGACTGAGGCAAAGGATTATGGGAAAAGGACAAGGACTTGGGGTCGAAGGCGTTGGCGGCTCCCTAGACTAAAAGAGCCTTCTAGCTCTGAGGAGGAGTTAATCATAGACACAGAGGAGGAGTTGGAGACCAGAAATAGAAGGAGGCAAAAAAGACACACTCCAGAGCCTGAGAACAAAAAGGGGGGGAGAACCAAAAAACACAGAGCCAAGGGGTAGAGATTTTTTGTGGTGTGATTTTGAGCCATTTCATCTTTTACAGCAGGTCAGGTATGATAATATAATTACTCTCCTCATGTCTTGCTATGGCAGAACTCCTCAGGACATAGAAGAGGTGAAGCCCCCTGGTGTTCATCATCAGAACAACAATGAAGTGTTACGGAAGTCTGAGTGAGCAAAGTAGTTGTTATTTGTATGCACATCTCTGGTTGAATTCCAAAATGAGATTTTTGATTCTGAGACTGAAATTATAAACAAAATTAAATAATAATCATGTGTTTAAGTTGAGCCAATCTCAGTATGCTGCTAGCGTGTGAGGCAGTGATGGAGAGTGAGCCTTGGCCCACCTCCAGGCAAACAATTACTCAGCCCAGTTCTTTCAGAGGAGCAGGATTGATTAAAGAATGAGGCTTCACTCACTGACTGTGAGACCAGAAAGCTCTGCAGGCAAAATGTGAGGAAGCGTATAGTTTAAAATGTTATCTGGGTGTGGCTTAGAAGGGAACTGATTGTCCTAATAGTTGTCAGTAATTGGATGACTCTTTTGGAGTGTCTGGATCTGTTTGTGTATCTGTGTTTCTGTGTTTAATAGCCAGCAAATGTTAGACAGCATGAAGACAGCTGCAAACTCTAGACCCACAACAAGCAAGGATAAAGCAGAGTTTGCTACTGGACTCATTATTGGTAAATATTAAATTTCATTCTTACTAATGACAGGAATCCATCACTTGAGATCCTTTTCAGCATCATACTTGACAGCTTTTTTATGTTAATGGCTCTGTGCTGTTTTGCAGGAGCAACAGAGGAGCAGACGGCCTCCCAGATGAGAAAAGAACAGTATAAACAAGAGCTGCTGAAACAAATGGATGAACAACAAAGAAACAAGATCAGGTGGGTGTTTATTCGCTAAATTGACATTTTCATGAGAGTTGTTTCAGGTTTGACATCACTTTAGGTCAACAAGACACAAGTGACAGGATTTTTTTTTTTTTCAGGGAGAAGAAACTTGAGCTGAGAGTTGCTGCCACTGGAGCTGCAGACCCTGAGAAAGAGGTAGCAACATGACAAGAACAGGCTGAAGCTGATGATGCATGATCACATGATATTTTCTAAATACAACAGCTCCATACAGATATTGCATGTCACAAACTATCACCATAATAGATCACGATTATATCATTTTGAAGTTAATATAGTCTTAAGCAACATGTTATGTTAAATCACTTCATTCAGCCTGACCGAATTAAGCAGTTTGGGGCTGGAAATATGCAACATGACAGCTGGAGAGGAGACGTCCCGCACATGCCTGGAAAAGATCTGAAAGCTGTGGAGAAGGACCCAAATCCAAATCCAAGGCTTAAAGATGAGACACCAGCGGAGAACACAGAGCAGGGAGCCCCTGCAGGACAGTCCCATGTGGATTACAGTGCAGCTCTCAGTCAGCTGACAGCTGGCTCTGGAGCGAGAGCAGCACAAGGTGTCCCATCACAGGACTATCATAATGAAGACTACCACAGGAACTTCTCCAGCATGCTGGGACAGATGGTCATCCCAAGGTAGCTCACGGTTGCTTTGTGTTTCTATACATGAATGAAATAAACAGTTCTTCTGGAAATCCATTATTTTTTCTTTTCCAGGGTTGCTGGTGCTCCACCTCCTGCTCCTCCAACTGTACTTTTTGACTATAAGACTCCATATGATGCAGCTTACTATTACTATGGAACCAGGAATCCATTAGATCCTAATCTTTTCTACAATCAGAGTATAGTATTACTACAATCTTCATTTAAAATGGTTTTTTTTCCAATTCTTTTTTGCCTTTTACTGGAAATTCTGTAATCTTTATATCACATTTGAAAACCAGCTGTAATTACACTGATTTGCATTTGTTTCCCTGTGCATGAACATTGACTGTTAAAGTTGCATAATATTTGTGCAGGAATGCAGCTCAGTCATGATGTTCATTGATATGGATCACTTCCTGCATCCTAAGAAATGTTCACCTATGTGTTTTTCATTGAATTTAATAAAGTGTTGAAATGCTTGGCGTTAGGAAAAACACATAGAAATCTAAAACAATTTGTTACACCTTGAAAAATGGTCAGCAGTAATGCTTAATAAACTTCCAGACCTCTCTGCAGAGACATATTACAATTTATTATGGAGCCATTTTTTCACCATGGCCAAGAAGACTTGGCATAGCAATTCATCAATGTCATTTCACAGTAGAACTAATATTATTACTAATGGGTTGTGCAGTTTATTGGATATGAGTTTAGCAGATCCAGATGGATCTCACTTCATCCAACTGGTCTGTTTGGTCACATTTATTTTCTTTCCATTTTATTATTGCTGCCAATTTTTGGCCCCAGTCTGAGCTCTCAGACATTTTAATGTTGGATAAAAGTTGGCTGACAGTTGCAGCAGATATTTAATGAAACTGTGAAATCTATTTATATTTATTTGTGTTTTTTATCCGTGTTTTATTTCTTATTTTCTTCATAAGATGGTCTGACTGAAGGGATGCAGCAGCCTGGGAATTTCCACAGTCCTCATCAGAGACCCCCTCCTGTTAGACCCAGAGGCAGCGCTGAGTCTGTGCCCAGGTTTTTAAAGTTATAATTTAAGTTGACAGTTTTTAAGTTCACAGCTAAGAACCATTTGAGGACTTCTGCAGCTCTTTTTCTTTACACTGTAAATCAACCTGCAGAGTGTGATAGATTTTATATTATGGATTTTTCTCTCTTCCAGAAGAGGGCCCTCACTGCATGTCTGAGAGCTCCTCCTGTTCACATGCCTCCTCATCATTTCTCACTATGTCTGTCTGCTTCTAGAGCGACTGATCAGCAAAGATCGGATGGAGAGCTTGCTTCGGTCAGGGCAAAGCAGAAGAGAGAGAATGCACTGAGCTACCAAGAAGCACTCAAACAACAGGTATGAACTCAGATCTACAGGATATCATCTGATGCTTTCTCATGCTATACTTTATCATAACTAACTTCACAAACAATAAATGATAGTTTTTCACCTTTAATGTGACCATCTTCCAGTCCTGTCAGCTGCTAGCTGAATGTTTTTGTGTGTTTGGGCAGCTCAGTCTGGGAGTTGCTGTTTGTTGATTGCTGTAACAGACCGAGTCCTCTGTGCTGTTAAGGGAGTCAGACATCGATTCACTTTAGGGACAGACCAGATATTTTGACAGTTAGAGAGCAGATTGTGTTGGAGTCAGCATTTCACCACCGACGAATATCCCGCCTTTCTTGTGCCCAGATCAAAGAAAGAGAGGAGCGTAAAAGGAGAGAGAAAGAAGAGAAGGATCAATATGATGCCAAGATAGAGGCCGAGATGATGGCGTACAACCCCTGGGGGACGAGTGGGGGAGGGGCTCCAATCAGAGACCAAAAAGGCAACCTTGTTAGTAAGTCCTCTTTTAATGAGCTTTCCTGAACCTGAGATTCTTTTATGATGGACCACAATAAATTCACAACATGTATTTTGGTACTTATAAACATTTCTGTTCTTTTCAGGTGACCTGGATCAAATGCACAGGATAAATGAGGAGTCACACAGGAATCCTAAACCCAGGAACAGAGGACAGACACAAAGCTTTGTGATAAGGGATGGACATACTCTTGGAGTTGAAGCCAGAACTCCCGATTCCCATCAACCATCAGGTGTTCAGTCTTTCTGGGTGATTGTGCTAGAAGTGTTGCAAGCTTAGTCCTTTAATCTCAAGTATTTCAGGGTTCTGTGCATTTGTGTGTGCACTGTACACATTGATCTTTTTATAGATGGATTACTTTCTGTCGCACTTTTCCTCGCAGGCTCCATTGATGAGCAAACACAGGAGACTCAAATGCAGGGCAGATACAAAGAAGAACTGAGGCAACAGGTACGTTCGAGGCACAACCTTCAATCTGTGCAGCTAACTGCTTCGATGCTAACAGAGGGCATGAATCAAACAAAATGTAAAAAGCTTTTGCATGTGTATCTCCATTTTTATAAAATATGAAAAGGTTTTATTGGTTGCAACCATTTTAATATTCTCGAGCACTTTGAAGAAACAAAGTTTAAATGCAACTGGACCTTTATATTTTCAATAGATAGAGGAAAACAAACGAAGGAAGGACGAGCAGAGAGAACAAATGAGGATTGAGGCAGAAAAAGAAGAAAAGAGGCTGGCAGAGGAAAGGGCTATTTTACAGCAGAAATATGAAGAGGAAGAGAGGAAACAAAAGAAGGTTGAGGTGAGGACTTCATCTCCTTGATCTCCTTGATCTCCTCACAGTGGGACTACAACTGATAAACAGTTTTCTTTACTTTCTGCAGCATGGGCTGAAAAACCAAAGTTGGATTCATGAACTTCAGACTCAACATCAGAGGGAGGTGATAGAGCCTGAGGAGAAGGTTCCTGAGAGAGCCAAGGACAGAGAGGAGAAAAGGGAGCAGTTAAGTCTTGAGGTACATTAAACCTGGAGCTTCATTGTTGCTGTAACTTGCAGTTTTATTGAACACTTTATTCAAGTGATGCAATTCTGTGTATTTGCAGAGAGAGCCGTCTCCCCCCATCCCAGCGCTGCAGAGGAAGCAGACAAAACTCATGACACCCAGACCTCCCTCTGTTGTGAGCCAACTCTCTTCCAGGACTGTAAGACCTTTACTAACTAAACCAATGAAAATATTTTACCTATTTTGTTCTACAACCAGAATATAAAAATGCCTGCAATGTCTTTAACAGGAGTCCCCTGTGCCAGCACCATATTCCCCACCAGCCCCTGCAAAAGAACCCCAGCTTAAAGGTAAGACAGTCTCCAGTTACCTGTACACCACCCATCTCAGAAAAATAAAACAATTAAAAAAAATACCACTTAAATGTGTACTTTTTTTTTACTCTGTGTCTCCCTTTGCTTCCTCTGCTTGCTTCAGATGGTCAGCAGGAAGTGTTCAGAGAGCTGTCAGCCCTCCGTAGATACCTGAGGAGAGAGCAGAGAAAACTGGAGGCTCAGATGGGTCAGAGAGAACCACGCGAAATTTACTACACACCACTCAACAGGTATTACAGTCAGACGCCTGTACACAGCAGAGGTAATTTGCGTAGGTATAGCGTTCCCAGAACAAATAGGATTTCATCATTTTCCTCTAAGCTAAAAGAATAGCCATTTAGAGAACCTATTAGATGTGCTCTGCCCCTTCAGGTCCAATTTCACCTAATGCATCCCCAGACACATTTAATGTGAAGACAAAATACTAATTCTGCCTTGTTAAATGACAATTTTGATTTGCTATTTGTATTCCAAGGAAGCTGTTTTGTGCTCTGAGCTAATGAAGGTGACCCAGGTCAAATTGGCTATCTTCTAATCTCTATTAAGATTGGTTTCATTACTGCAGCAATGTAACAGAATGATCCCCGCAGGAAAATTCTCTTTTCATCTGTCTTCACTGTTCTAACCAACCCTGAAAAATACACGTGAGACACAATGTGAGTAAATTTTCCCCAAAGGGACAGGAATGCACTAAAGAAAGCTACTTGCAAAATCTCTGCTTATATTCAAATAAGTTTGCTGCAAATCATCAGAGAAATGCCTTTGAACTGGAGCCAGTTTCACTGCTTTTCTTTGGTTCCAGTACAATAAGCTGCTTACACAAAGGACCTCATGCTTTGGGCCTCATAGAAGTATTTAGAAATACTTAACACACACACAAAGCACGTGTTATATCCTTATTGTAAAACAATCCTCACTTAACTCCTCTCTTGACTCAATCAAGTCTATCAAGCAGAACTGCGTCCTTACAGTCATTGTGCACAATTTGCAATAGTGAACTTTACAACATTTTCAGCAAGGCATCTGTGTGTTATTTGAGGCATCTGCGTGTTATTTGGTGCATCTGTGTGTTATTTGAGGCCTGTTTAAAGTGAGGTTTTCCTCCTCTGTTCAGGCGCAGAGGACGACCCAGGGTGGATGCTTTTGAATCGGTGAACAGGCAAAGTGGTGCCGCAGGTGTTCATATGCAAAATTTCATGGAGTTCAACCATCTGAAACACAGAGGTAATGACAGAAACTTTGAATAATATTTAAATCAGTGCAGCATCATGAGCAGTGAACCTCTGCCTGCTAGTTTCACTCCATTCCTTCTGTGTAACCAAGAGGTTGGAGAAGTTATGACTGCAGGAAGAGGCCACACAGTGCAGTGACGAACAACAGCGAGACTTTCAGAGTGGTTTCTCTTTTTTTATCTGGGAAAGTGAAATATTACTTCATTTAGCTTCTTTGCTCAGATAATAGTGGCGAGCTAAACTGAAATCAACTGGAGACTGTCTACTCTGTTTCTGCACTCTGAACCCACCCGAGCAATTGAAAAACCTTCCCATAATTGCCTCGGACATGGTGTTGATGTAAGAACAAGAGATGAGGGTCCTTGTGGTTCTAAACCGGCTGGACATTGCCTCATGGTTTTGACTTTTTCAGAGCTTATCATCAGTCCTCTGTCTCCTTCCAGCCACACTGAAACTTCAATCTCATGGGGTCATGGAAGGTGTCTATCAGAGACGGGCAGTTTGGCAGCATAAACAGAAAATGTAATGCAAGCGACCGAGGAAATAGCTTTGGATGGGTTCCCAGACCGAGTTAATGCAGTGGTGTGAAAGATACTCAGAGCTCTGGCTTGTAAGACCAACAAAATAGGAAGAAAGGCCAGTTTGTGATGAATTGAGCAAAACTTTCTTGAAGAAGTTATGGATTTATGCCAACCCAACCTCTTAAAACCGCATCAGACCCATTCTGTTCGATCCAACCTTGATAAGATACAATGGAAAGGTTTTAGCCAGGCAAAGATGCTGCTTTACAGAGTTGAAGAAGAGGGAGAAAGTAAAGAGAGCAATGAGAGATGACTCAAAAGTCTTGTTTGTTTTCTCTTTGAATGTTTTTCTCTCAAATTAAATCAGTGCCTCCTGAAATGACCTTTAAAATTCTGTATTACTCTACGCTAACGCAACCATAACAGCTGCATCAATCAACATGTTGGATCTTTCCTTCGTTGATCAGACACAGCATCTCGTGAGGAGGTCCGGCACATGTACCCTGACCCCCCCACGGACGATTCAAGTCTGGACATCCAACAGCAGGCACTTCTTCGTGAACAACGCAAAATCAGGCTCATGAAAAGAGACGAAGAGCACGGTTTGTCAGCACACACGCAGACATTTCTCCTCAAACTGTTGTACTTCCTTTAATTTACTGCTGTGTTTCTCTGCAGACTTTTTGGACCAGGAACTGAGCTGTTATGCTCCTGTGAGTGGTCATCATGTATTAAATACATGTCATTGTTAAGACTAAATAGCAATGCTACTCAAGAACAACTTGCATGCTTCGCTCTCGTTATGAAAAATTGTTTAATTGGTCTTTATTTCTCTTCTTCAGAGGAACAAACCTGGAACAAACATCCACAGAGGCTCCATGTTGCCTTCTGAGTCTACTTTTATTGGTAAGCCTGGATAAACATTGTCTATTTGTTAAGACTGTTCCTGTCCTTCTTTTCTTCTCCTTCTTTCAAGTGTTTACATCCAAGAGACACAGTATGCTTTCAAGCTTCTTTTTTTTCAAAGGTTTTAAGCATTTTCCACCAAGTTGACATTGCTTGGGAGGTCAGTGACATACACTCCCACGATACAACCCCACAACAGCCTCTGCGCTAGGCTAATTTAGCTCTTTGTCTTTGTGCCAGACTGATTGTGCTGCATGCCAGCTCGCGTCTCTGTGTTGCAGCTGATGCCAGTTCTGGGTGCAAGGCGCATATGCCAGCTGCAGGGTGGCGATAGCACCCTGCCAGCTACTGAGAGAGAAGGCAGTAGGGAGAGAAATTGTTAAAAAGCCTTGTGCAGGAAGTGAGGCTTTGAAATACTTTCCTCCTACCCCTTTTTTCCAGTTAAAAGTTCCGCTTAATAGACTGATTTGTAACATTTACATATGACATGTGTCGCTGGTCTCCGTCCAGCTGTTGAGAGGATTGCTTGTGTGTAATGATGAATGCTTTCTGGGCTTTGTCAGATTTTCTCAGTGTTGATGCACGTGAAGAGCAGAGCGAGCAGAGACTCCGTCAGCACACAGCAGAGCACCGGGAGAGGACAGCCCCACAGAGGAGACATGACTGTGATGTATGGTTACTGATCAGTAAATGGATTCTTTTGTTCGCTTCAGGGCAACAGTACCTGAGCGGCAGCCCTTTCTGGCGCTCTAAATATTGAGTTATTGAAGTCCCACTTGTTTTCTGATGTAAATTAAACAGATGTGAACTGTAGTTAGTCTGTCCCCTCTGGTCTCTTTTTAATTTTTGAACAGGAGGGGGCTGCGTCCATGGATCAGAGTAACTATAACGCCCAGCCAGATGCTCAGTCTTTACAGTCAGTGACCAGTTTGAACCCTGAGTGTAAAGACACGGCCCAAGACCAGCACTGCATCGCAGGACAAAGCTCGGGTAATCACAACAGCAGATCAGGTGAGAGGAAACCGTTCACATCAGGAATATTTAAACAGGCAGGTTAGATTAATAAAAGAAAAGCAAAAGTGAAGGAGTGTTGGTTTGCTGAAAAAGCAGTGTTATCATCACTCACTAGTAAATTATCTGTTAAAGCAAATTTCATGTAAATTTCCTACTAACCCTTAACTTGCTTTTTGACTGATTTCTGCCAAGTATGCTTCAGTCTCCTACTGAAGCTTTGCCACCATTTTTACAGAGAAGATACATAGCTAGTGCTTCAGAACAATTATCCCAGTTATGACAAATTATAGAAACAATGCCTGAACAAAAGAATTATGTATTACATATGCAGTGTTTAAATTTCTGGAGAAGTGTGTGATGGATTAGCCTCTGTATCCTCCAGAGGGGGTTCCTGGTGATGAAGTGGATGTCTTGTCCTTGCGTTCTGCCCGGGAGAGGTGTGTGTCCATGGAGACCGTTGCCACAGAGCCCTGGCTGCGTCCTGGCACGTCTGATGCTGTAAAACACTCAGGCTGTAGGGAAACTCCAAACAGTAGGACGGATGCTCAAGCCTGGCTGACATATCGCATCACGTAACTTCCATTACCTGGTGTCAGAGCTTTGGAAACTGGATTCAGTGACACTAGATCTTTGCCAATTCCCCATTTCTTCAGATGCAGGTGGTGACTCTCTAGAGAACATACATGTTGCCGTGGGACACCTGTCTCACCTTGCATAGACAAACATAACATCAAGAGTTTGTTTTACTCTGTAAGGCTAAGATTAGTATAATGCCCAAAATCTGATGAATGCAAATTCATGTTCATGATTGACTACCTGTTTTATTGTTATCAACTCAGTTCAATCGTCCCAACCACACCTCAGTCATCCTATCAGGACTGATGTTTCAGGCTGAAGTTGAATTAACAGCAAAGTTTAGCTGATGAGGTTTTGTGATGTGCATGTCTTTGAATGTACAATAAACATAGTGTTTGTAAATGTTAATGTATTAATTTTAAATATAAATCAGGAAGTTTATTTTCTATTAAAAATGTCATTTTAATGTTGTACTTGCTTACTTGCTTTTATTAAAAAGCTAACAGATCGATCATTCAGAAGTCAGTGATTCAGCATTTCAAATCAACCAAGTTCAAAAACTTTATTGACCTAGAACCTGATTAGAATGCCAGATGATGTATTGTACAGAAAGTTGTACATAATCTTTTTTGCAACATAGAAAACTTTACATTGCTGTATCATATACATTTTGTTTTCTACATCCATGAGCAGGAATGCATCCCATTCATACTTAAAGCACAGCTAACATTTGTCATCCTCTCTATACATATAACTTTCCCCCAAACCAAAGAAAAAAAAACATTAAATATATTATTAACTTTTGATTTTGTACACAAGAGTGAAAACTAAACTCAAACATAAAAACAGACTAGTGACTCAAAAGCAGCTAGCATCAGGTTGCTCTCTCATCTTCCAGTTTCAGAAGCCCGGTTATCATCTATGTCTGATAAAAACCTAAGAACATATAAAATGGAATAATTTAACCCTTCACTTTCCACGGTCTTGTTCAATTACAAATCATTCTGTATCTGCAGGAGATGGTACAGTCAAATAAATTATCACAAAAGTAAAATCTCCAGTGCATTCAAAAAAGAGATCAAGTGCAGCAAATCCAGAGGAGGAAAAAAACATAAACAAAAATAAATGAAATCTAGTGTTATAAGATTATATTACATAGCGGCAGATCTGTACAACTAGATTCATCCAAGAGGCTATCAATACTAATGTTAGCCATCTGCGGTGCAGACAGAGAGATCATTACTATCAGTGTGTGACAAATGTCACATGTCATAGTTACTAAATGTCTTTTTGCATGTTGTTGAATCCATTCATTCTTTACTTTTTAAATATACAGTAAGTAGCACACATTTTTTTGACATATATTCCTTCTGAGCAGATCAGAGATATTGATAACTGTCAGTTGTTAATCAGTAGTTTTATCCAGTGGATGCATCGCTACACCTTGTACAAGACATTTCTGTTTTCATTGTGATATCAAGTACTCTGTCTGTTTGTGTGTGTATAGGCGTGTGTGTGTACGTGGTGACGGGGGTTAAGGGTGCGGGTGGGTAGTAGCAGATAACTGATTGATAACCAGCTATTTAAGTCAAGTGTGAGCCACGTGGACGGCCCTGAGGTGACACAGGGCTGCAGCTCAGAGTTGCACAGATCTGAGGTGGAGGCCTCAGTGGGGCTCTGTGTTCCAGGCCTGTTTGTGGTGCAGCATCACTGCGCCTCCTCGCCGGCCTCCTCAGCCACCTCTGTGCCGGACTCCTGCTCAAACTGTGCCGGCTGAGGCTCCGGTTCGGGCTCAGGCAGCTGTGCGATGTGAAACACGAGGCCGATGCGCAGGTAGAACTTTCTCAGAACAGCCCGGAGCTCAGGGATCAGGTCGAACTGCATGATCTCGCACAGCAGAGGGTAGTATCTGGATGCATGAGCCTTGAACTGAAGGTGGAGACGGGATGAGATGGAGAGAGAGAGGGAGGGAGTAAGACAAAGCCAAAATAAAACTTTTAAGCAGTTTAATCTTATTATGTGCTGCTTATTTAGTGTAAAATGGCTGTTGAAGACAAAAAAAAACTTTACTGATTTGACACAAGATACCACAAATATAGTCCTGATAAACAGTATATTTAAATCAGTGAGCATAGCATATTTAACTGCAAACACAACTGGCATCAACCTTTTAAAATGGGAATCAATCAGTACAAACGAGGGGTGATTGATAAGTTCATGGCCTACGGTAACTGACAACAAAGATACATAAACATAGCAGATGATATCTAATCTCATATAACAATATCAACAAAACAGTGATTTACTCTGCACAACACCTAAGTGTATAAACAGTGATTGCCTCTTGTTATTTTTGGACATCAGACCTAGCTGTAAATTATCACCACAGCAACACAAACAGGAAAAGATGTCATCAAGTGTTTCGGCCTCTTACCCTTTCATCACTGATCTTTAGCACCTTGGTGAGGAAGAGCAGCAGCAGGTTGGTCCACGCCTCTCTGTGGCTCTCTGAGGTCAGAGCCAAGAAGTATGCTACGGCCTCGCTGCACACACTACAACACACACACACACAAGGAAACATTTCAGAGGTGTATGCATACACTTTGAGAGAACATGTAACAGAAAGAAATACTGGATATTATAAAGGCCATGTTGATACGTAATGTAGTGAAGCAAGACAGCGTCTGCTTCTCCGCCTCGCTTATCGCATGTAAAATCGTCAGGATGGGGTTGATGAAGGTTGTTTCAACTCAGTAAACACTAATTAAAGTCACTGACGGAGGCAGTTATGAAAACAATTAAGACACTTTTCTTCACAGTTGAAGCTTGAGGAAAACTAACTCCACCTCTGACCTTTCTCCTCCGACCCTGTGGCCCTCTGACATCAACACCATCTGTGAGCCATTCACCCACCCCCCCTCCCTCTCCTCCCCCTCCCCTCACACTCTCCCTTGCACTCTATTCTCTGTTCCTTAATCGCCTCCTAAATCTTCTTTGCACCCTGAACCAATCAAACTGTGTGTGAGTGTGCGCAGTACAAGGCCTCTGGTAAACAAACGTACGTACGTGTGTGTGTGTGTGTGTGAAACTACGTGTGTATTGTTAAGAATAAATGTGTGACTGTGTTGCTTGTGGATGACAGAATGATGCATGTCTGATAGAGAGGGAGGGAATGCAAAATGCAGGCGTGATGACACACTACAGTGTCTAAATGAATTAGGATTTCTGAGCCACACACACACGGAGGCATCATCCCTCCTCCTCCTCCTCCTCCTCCTCCTATTTCTCATCTCCTCTCTAATAATTATTGCAAGTAGGAGAGACGAGCAATGATTCTGCTTTATCTTGATATCATCATCAAATCGAGGGCGAGGCTGGGAGGGAAAGAGGGTGACGGCTGTTTGTGGAGGCGCTGAATAAAGACATGACAGCGGTGCTGACTGAGAAATGGAACATCAGTCTGCTGTTTCCTTTGGATCTTTACAGCAGGCGGCGTCCGTTTCACAGAAGTTCAGAGTTGTGCAGACTCGGTGCCTTTTGCCAAGAATAACTGACTGGAGATAGTGACATCAAAACATCCTCCCTTCCTCTCAGGGCCAGTGTCTTTTTGATTTCTCCTTCCTCTGAGGTGGCTATTGACAGTTCTGCCAGCAGAAGTGTGATTTCTTTATTCCCACATTGGCGCTAATGATGGTGAGTGTGTGAGAGACGTCTCGGGGCTTCACCCAAGTTTGACCGATTAAAAACAGCCCTCAGCCGGAAGAATATTCTTACACGCACGAACAGACCAAGGGTGGAGCAGACTGATGATTATCAGATGATATGAATATTTAACAGATGTATTGGCAAAAACATCCCTGATATGAGTCCAATTGATTCTGCAGAAATGATGTTTAAAGGAGTCTTAAAGATCTGGAGCATTTTCAGTAACCAGAAACGGCCTTCAGGAATTTTGAGGTTTCTCAAAATCAATGATTAATTAAATTTTTTTTCAGGATGTACAAAAGGTCAGCAAAAATATCAAAAAAGGAAGAATGAACTTTTAAAATCCATCTCATGCCCTAACCTCATTAAAATTATATAAAAAAGTTGATTTAAGCAGATTCTTTTGCAGATTGAAGGCCTGTTCTGAAGTACAGCTATCATCTTGTCAACGTGAACTTCTAACAACGAAACCTCCAATTAAATTCCAAATTCTGTCAAATTGAGACCTTTTCAGGCACATGCACACATCAATCCAACTGTTTCTTAATATATGTTTAGCAGTAGACGTGCACTTGCAAAGAGCATCATTAGTGGGATGAATGTAAGTAGCAAAACAGCAGAATCCATTATAAAGATCAGCGGCGGCATCATTAGTGGCTACGCCTGCTAATGCTGTGGTCACTGACAAATGCATCTCTGTGTGCTTCAGTCATTTTCTGTGGGCAGACTGTGGTGGAGTCACAGGGGGACTGCAGTGATGTGTGTCAGAGGAATATGGCAGAGTGTTGCATCTACTGATGTTAAATATCAATGGAGGTAGTCGAGTAGCTCTAATCCTCAGATCTGGCGACATCCTCTACCACTGAAGGGTCGGCAGCTGTGGTGAGATATTGATGCTTCGCGTGTTTGTTCCTTACTTGAGCAGCCGTCTCTGGACCTCCTCCCAGGCGTCCTGGCGGCTCTCGTCTGTGTACATGCGAAACAGGATGCGCAGGCCGCACGCCAGGCTGCTGGTCTCCTGCTTCAGCAAGTTAGGCTTCGACTTTCCTTTGAAACCTTGATCAAATGAACGCACAGATGCACACAGTTACCGTTACGGCCGTTTTTGAATTTTCTCAATGATATATTGGCCATGGCAGCACAGCTTGGGTGAAGTGCTGATCACAGTCAAACCTTCTTGCTTTACCTGCTTTCCACAATAAGGTTCTCTGCTCGTTGTTGGAGTTAAAGGCCTTGGCGAAGCGGTGGGACTCCAGCAGGCAGTCCAGCAGCTTGAAGAGCTGTTCTGAGGTCAGGTAGCGATACATGCCCTGGTCCTGGGTCTCCACTGGGACATCTGCTGCATACACAGCGTCCCGCTTCAGAAAGACAAGCAAATAACGGATCGTTATTGGCTTTACACACAAAGCACAACGATAAAAGCAAAGACTTCAAGGAGATGTAGCATCTACAGGTTTGAAACAAAGCCCTTGACAGGTGACTGTAAGCGTGTCCTGTTTGTACCTGAGCAGCTGCAAAGTTCTCAGCATCCTCCTTCTTACTGGTGGCAGGAAAAAACACGATGTTATCGATAGTCTGGATCAGCTCCAGCTGCACCACACACTTTATCAGCAAGGCCGAGAATAAGCGCTGCTCCTGGACCTCTGTGGGACAAAGAGGTAAACTTCCATCAGAACACAAACACACACACACACACACACACACAGAAACACACTCTCATTCAGTCTTGTGAGTGAAGTGACAGTCTTACTGGCTGGGGTCCTTCCTCTGGAGCCGTCCTCACCAATGCCTGAGGCCGAGCTGTGCTGACTCTGCCGACGGTTCTCAATTGCAACCCTATCAGCACTGCTGAGGGAGTGCTGGTCCTCAGAGCGGGACTGAATATCCACTGACTTCTGGGAAATGGTGTCCTGAAAGTCAAGTTAGAAGAGTTACTGCACACCTGTACAAACAAAGTACTTAAAAGTTCACAAACATTGTGCCAGAAT
Organism: Acanthurus leucopareius; assembly: GCA_029814765.1. NCBI lineage: Eukaryota > Metazoa > Chordata > Actinopteri > Acanthuriformes > Acanthuridae > Acanthurus > Acanthurus leucopareius. The sequence continues at coordinate 8,123,474 of JAQMCX010000032.1, forward strand.
GAATTTTATCAAGTGTAAGAAAGAAAAAAAACTGTCTGAAAGAAAAGAAATATTTACTCAAAAAAAATGGGAGAAAAATATGTCATTTTTTCAAAACAAATGTTCATTCATTCACATGCAAAACATAAAAAAATGTTGTATTTCCTCACCAGCTGTTTGTCTGACAGGCTCTGTGTTGTCAGGTGTTCTCCCTCGGCTCCCGCTGGTCTCCATGTTAACAGCCTGAAAACAGTTCACTCAGTGAGTCACATTCATTAGAACGATTAAAAAAAAGAGAAAAAAGATTAGGAAAGTGCAAGAGCTCGATCAGTAGAGCTAAACAAAGTCTCATTTAGTTTTAAAGTCTTTGCTGAGTGACATTTTCAATCCCTTTTCTAAATGTCTGCTTGGTCTGTGCTTGAGAAAAGTCTGATTAGTTCAGAAAATCCTTACAAATGGAATGAGACTTAAATTGTATTTTTCCTTTAAATTGATTTACTGCTTTAGATCGATTTTCTGTTTTCTGACTTCTGAGAGCGAGTTGTTTTATATTCAGTGCAGCAGCTCACGTGTGTGGAATCGTGGTCTTGAAGATGTCCAGCATGCAGTTACACGTCTTGTCCCAGGTCTCAGGGGAGAATTTCTCTCCATTCAGGATGACTACGTTCTCCAGACAGTTGGTGCCTGAACGGGCAAGCTGCTCATTATCTACAGAGGCACAGAAGAAGAGGGGGAGGACGAGGAGGAGGGGAAGGAGGAGGGAAAGACAAGGGAAGGGTATTAAATTAAAAACAGTAAGCTGGAATTGATATATGAAGTCCACTGAGAATTCAGCCTTTTCATCCATTATCCATTTAACCCCAAAAGACGTACAAACGATGTGAACTTTTGCTTAACCTCTGCCTTTTTATAAAGTGAAAGCCCAGCATTGATACAGTACATTAAAGCTCAGAGACAATCTATATTTTTGTCAGCGCAGCCAAGCCCAGGTCATGTCTACGGCCAGAAACTGTCCTGATGCCTAAATTAAACTTCATTTCAGCTCAAGGATCCCAGGAATCTTAACCAGCTGTGCGAGGATATTAAAGAAGATACGACAGGAGATAGAAACTGTTGCCGTTTGCTCACCTTGCTGCACACACCAGTAGAGCTGAGCCAGAATGTCATCCAGCAGGACGTCACTGAGGGACTCAAAGTATTGGGTGAAGACATCACAGATGGCATAAAGTGCATGGTTGCAGGTGGTGGTCATCCACTCTGCTTTCTGTGGGCGCAACGCAACCTCAGTGAGATTCTTTTTTATTTAATCAGCATAAAAACAAAACCTATGACAAAATACTGCAGTGTAGAGAATGTTTGACAGTTATTGACAAAAACTGATCATGATGAGTGTGAAACAGCAGTGACAATGTAGGACTTGTCGTGTACCTCAGTTTGTTGTTCAGGCAGCTTCATGTTGTCAAAGATCCTGAAGACAATTCTGAACAGATCTTGCCACCAGTGTTTCTCAAACGTGTGTCCGTAGGTCTTCATCACTTCAAACATCACCGTCAGCCCCCTGGGAAATGAACACACACACACACAAAGGTTAGTCCTTTCCTCTGTGGTACAGCTGACATTTGCTTTCTAACAACATGCAGTCTGTTCAGTCTCGCAACAAATGGATGTGTACCGTTACTGAACAAAACCTTTGCCTGTCTTTAATGTTATCTTTATGCTCAGGATTATATTAAATTAAAATAAAAACCCCACCTACCTGGTTCTGACATCAAGCTTACACCTGTTGATGATGCAGGAGAGCTCGAACAGAATGGGGAACCACCCACGCACCCACACACGGTCCTCCGGCGCTACATTCATGTCATCACTGGTGTAGTCTTTGAAGGCCTGCCAGAAAAATAAGAGCCATGTTTCGTTACTGTACCAGTGCTGCCTCCAGGGAGGATTAACCCTCCTGAGCAAATACACATTTCCACACATTTCCATACATGCTGTGCGTAGCCCGGATACGCACTTAACCCACTCATGCTTTCCCGATGCACAGAATCTTTCTCTTTATGATGTCAAGGCCGAGAGCGAGACTGAATGATTATAGTACTATGGTAAAGCTCTGCCAGCGAACGTTTACATGAGGCACTTTTGTCTGCATTCCAGCTCTTCCTTTTGTTATTATGTTGCAATATTCAAAGTCTGTTAAATGTTATGCACGGGAATGGCATCTTTGAGGTAAGAAATGATCTGTTTTGTTCATAGCAGGACCAGATTCTGACCTGTGGCCTCTCTGAGACGTATTTGGCGCAGTGTCGGATGAGGCGGATGGCTTCCATGCTGGTGTCCGGGAAGGAGGCATTACAGGCAAATTCTGACAGACACTTAACGGCATCCTGGAAGGAGTCGATGGTGGCCGCAAAGTGCTTTTCAAATACATTCGCTGGGAGAGGAACAGAGGGAGATTGGGGCAGAACAACAGAGGGTTGGGTGAAGGGAGATAACAGTGGATGAAAGGGGAAAAATGGAGGGAAAGAGGGAGATCAGAATCTGATGACCACAAGATTAATGTCACAAATTAACAGAGTGAATTAAGCAGGTTTGTCATTAATTTTGCTGCATCCTCCTCAGGTGTCTGCGTGTGTGTGTGCTGGACTTACTGACGATATGGCCGGTGGTCTGGAAGGCCAGCTCAACGATGCTCTCGTCCTGGTCGGAAGCAGCCAGGTGGAAGACGGAGAAGATGTTCTTCCAGCCTGAGCGAATGTTCGCCGCCTGGGAGTTAACCATCTGAGCTATGCAGCGCACCACCATGTCTCTGATGGTGGGAGACCTGAATGGGAAACAGAAAGGAAAAAGAAGAGGAGATGAGGAATAATCGAGGAAAAAGGGGTTGAGGAAGAGGAGTCGACAGAAGGTGTGAGAAGAAGAATGAAAGTGGGGAAAAGAAGGAAGAAAGCATGTGACTCAATCAATTAAAAAGAAAGAAGATCACCTCTTTATTGTGTCAATTATCCTAAAAAATGCTTAAAAACACCCCTAATACCATTTTCAGGGAAAATCATTATTCCGGCACTGACTAATCCTGGCACGGCATGTTTTCACAGCAACTGTGGGGAGCATTCCTAATTGCTTAGTAGTTATGAATGAGACAAAACCTCTGCTTCCACTAACCATCACACACACACACACACACACACACACACACACAAACGCACTAACATACAAGACGACAGCACGAGCGAGTCTAATGGACACACCACGCTGCAGGGTTTACATGGCTGCCTGCCATTTCCTCCCTGCTGACGCCCTCAGCCTGCTCAGTCTGTGGGTGGGTTTACACTCACTCTGCTACTCCTCTTTCACATGAATGAAAAGGATGGTGCAGCAGAGCAGCTCAGCTTTTGACGTTTCGCAGTTACGACGGCTGAATCACATTCATTTATAACCAATAACCATTTAAATCCATTCAGAACTGACTCGGACTGAGCAAGGAAATAAAAAGGCTTTTATATGACTTGACTGAAAGGCTTATATAAACAGACTGAAATGGGTCAGCTGAAATATTTGCTTGCACAACAATATGCTTACTCACTGCCATTAGAGACAGACAATAAAGACGAAAAGAAGGAGAGTGAGTAACAGACAAGAGGGGAGCAGCTACAGAGGTTGAGGGGAGGAGACAGTGCCATGTAAGAAACTACCCAGAAATAGTAACTACTCAAAGCCACAGTGCAGACCCTGTGTTTGCACCATCCGGATCTACACCGGGGGAGTAACATGAGCACTTGCTCGCAGATAAATGTAGCACTTGTCTCTTTACCTGTTCTTTTTCATGATGTGCTCAAAAGGCCTCAGAAAGTCTTTCTGGAATCTGAAGTTGGCCAACTCCCCCTTCTCCAAAAACTTCATGGAAAGTTGCCTGAGAGAGTCGACGGCAAAAATGGCCACATCCTCGTTGGAGTTACAGCCAACCTGCACGGGGATAAATCACATTTTAGTAACATCAAAATGTTTTTTTATGGCATATGCTTAATCACTTTCTTAAATTTAGCAAGTCAGAGTGCAGCTTTCCAAGAACAAACTGCTCCTACAGTAAGACTTGTAACTTAAAACAGAGGAAAAACACTTCACCCTCCAGCAGGAAAGAAAGACGCCATTTTCCAAGGTCAAAAAGGACTATTTTGAGGATAAGATTTTTTATGTAAGCTAAACTCAGTTTGCAGCCACTCAGTGAGAGGCAGAGGCTCCGTGAGAGAGGTGTCCTTGAATACCAAACTACTAGAAAGCCTCTCTGGCAACAATTTGCGCTTATCAGTCAATGAAATCAGCCTTTTGTAAAAGGTGGGAGATAATGCAAACAGTCTTTTGCAGCTCACTCGGCCTCTTTCCATCCAGGGAAGTTTTTTACAAACTTAAGTATCACATAAAAAGACACTGTATCTGAGGCCATTTTCAGTTTCTTTCTCTACAACAGAACTATAATGTATTCATATCTTAAAAAACGTGCTTCTGTTTTCACAATTTCCATCCCTGAGGTAACCAAACCTCACCCACCTTGTTGAAGTGATCCCCGATAACCTCCCAGATCCTGGACCACTGCAGCCTGATGCGGCCCATGTTGTAGTAGGAGATCTCGACTATTTTTTGCAAGCTGAACATACGTGGGTGTGTGGGCGAGGCCAGCTCATCCATGGACACGGCGCACAGCCAGCGCACAAAATCAACTGACGAACAGAGAGAAGACGTTGGCAGTGAGCAGAGAAAGGGCGCTTTGTAAGGGCAAAGTGACTCACGCTGATCAAAATAAGCTTAAATGCACCTGTCCTTGGAGCAATAAGAATAACACAGTGTGTAGCTAGACTCACCTATTGCGTTACCATCCAATCGTGTAGAACCGGTGAATATCCTAAAAGCAGAAAAATAAATATTTAAAAGCCAGTTGCTTTTCTGCAGCAAACAGAGAGAAATCAGGGAATGTTCACTGGAAATTTACTGCATAAACTCACTGCATAACCAGTTCAAGTTTAACTGAGTGTCCATGTGTTTTAAGCACTTTTACATTAAATCTAATACTGTCTTTTAATAATAATTTAATTTTTATCTTAATGCTGATTAAAATCAGAACCAACATAATGTTATTTCAATATAACAAATGGTGCATTGAGATGGTATTGAGTACTGATTTGAATATGAAAATGCACCTGTCCACAGCCACCACCACGCTCTGAGAGCTGGTCTCTCCAATGGACTCCTGAATGCTGGCGATCTGCTTTCGGTCAACCGTCCCTCCGACTGCAGAGCAAAGCACAGAGGATGAGAAATCACACAAAGAATTTAATGCATTTTGACTTATTTACTGCTCAGACTGGACGAGGCTGTGACAGGATCTGGTGCAGACCTATTCCCAAGTACTCGTCGTTGCTCTGCTCCTTGGTGCTTGTTATAAAGCCCTCTTTGCCTCGCACCGTCCCTGAGATGTAGCGAGCCTTCACCCCCGTACCGATCAGCTGAGCCAGCTCCAGCTGACTGATGCACTTCATGATCTGAGGGGAGACATGACAGGGCCATGCTTAGAGAAAACAAAAAATACAGAAATTCACATGATACCTTGGATATCAGCAAACTACCCTACAATGCTTATGACTGCATTACAGTTAAATAAATAACACTGGTTCAGAATTATCATTTGAAGTTATGTTAGTAATTTTTTCTGGTCTGCATCTATTTTTTATTGCTGTTATTTAGAACCTGTGCTGCTCGTCTGGAGAGCAACAAATGCTAAAACTATTTACTAAAACTTTATTAAATTATGTTTTTAATAAAATCCTGTTGTTTTTGGACATTTTTTAGGCAAAAACCACAAGAGGCTGCGTTATTTTGTTTCATGTTGTGCCTTGAAACGACTTTTAGCTGTCATAAAAAAACAAAACACTTATATCCGGGTAAAAAGAGGACTCGCTGTGGCACATTGCTTGAATTAAAAAAGGGAGATAGGAGGAACAATAGTAAAGTACATAAAAAACAGTTTTAAGAGAGAGGAGAAGAGCAAACCTCGTGCCAGGAGTTGCCAAGGTAGTTGCCATCAGTGTGGGCCACAGTGATGAGGGTCTTGATGGTGTCAATGTTCTTCTGCTTCATTTCGGCGATGCCAGAGCTGGCTGTCAGCAGGGTGAACCTGGCCAGGGCCTGCACGTATGCATCCCTCTCCAGCTGTTGCAGATACAAAAAGACGAGGCAGTGAGTCAAAATACTGTAAGGGATCCAGAGAAGCAGCTTAACAGCCACAGGTTCAGACTGCAGTACCTGTATGGAGAAGATGCACGCTATCCTGATGGCACAGCGGATCCCCTCCAGACACAGCGAGGCCACCTCGGTGTCATCGCAGTCCTGGAGACCCACACTGAAAGCAGCCAGGAAGGGAGTCCACGCCAGCTGAGGAACAACAGAGGGATGAGGTGTTACAACATGTTAATGAGAGTGTGTGTTTCTCTTATCATGTGTGTGTGTGTATATCTATGTCCACTTGTGTTACCTTGAACATGGGCCTGACGTGCTCCAGGTGTGTGGCGCTGGTGAAGGGAGCCTGGACGTGACTGACGGCCTCCATCAGAGCTTTGGCCGTCTTCGCCATCTGCTCCATCTCCACGTTGTACAGCAGACGCCTCTGCTTCTCACTGGCCACGCCTGAGCGAGAAGCAGCCAGGGACACACACACACACACACACACACACACACACAAACAATCACAGAACTTTTTAGGGCAACATAGCAAACTAAGCAGGCAAAACATTGCAGCTTTTCATCAAAAAATCTCTGCCAAGTGTCACAAGTAAGCTGAAATATCTAAAAGACACAATGTGACAACAGGCCTCTTAAACAGCTCATTGAAGTCCAGCATAGAACAACTGATAGCAAATGTGCACAAACACATGCATTGTCAACATGCAGATAACTTGCATTAATGGGCTTTTGCAATTTCTTCGCTCCTTATTCTCCCTATCTGAAGATGACTCACACGCACTGACTTCACAGACCAATCAGTAGCAAATCTAATTAGATTTCATCTGACACGTCTCTGATGGCTTTAAGTCTCATTTAAACTCATTGCAACAACAAAGATAGCAGGTAAACAGCCTTGGATAATAACTGGAATCATTGTATAAGAGCTTATTATCTATGAGACATCCCAAAGCCGTGAGACTCACTCTGCTTGTTGGATTTCATGGTGAGCTCCTTTGTTTCCTTCATGGCGATCTTTTTCCCTGCAATCTCGTCGTAGATGGCAGAGAGGTATTCCTCAGGTAGGTCTTTGCTGTCATTGATGCCGCGGTTCATCTTGATGTATTGCTCTTTTGTCATTTTGTTTTTCACCTTCGCGAAAAACAACAGGGTTATGGGTCAAAAGCTGCTTTTGCAATACCTGTGATTTATGTAACCCTGATATCTGAGGTGATGACTGCGGTTTAGAGAAGCTCCCAAAGGCTGCTGCCGCCTCACTGAGGCAGAGTGCTTACCTGTGGACTGTGAAGGTCTGTTGTCAGCATAATGATTGAGTAAGCAAGGACGTATGCAGTGTCAGCACTGGCAAAGAGGGTTTGCCTGAAAAATTGAAGGGAAGGGGAGAGATGGAATGAATATTAATATCCCAGCATGTTGCATGTAGGCAATGCAAAATCTAGTTCAGCTGTTTAAACAGTCAAAGGATGTAAACTCACCCCTGATTGCATTCAAGATATCTTGCTGCAAATTTCTCCATGAGCCGGTCGATCTTCTGGGCCTCTCCTGGAAGCCGAAAGCCCTCCAGGAACATCCGCAACGCAGAAACAAAATCTTTGCCCTGGAAGTCCATTTGATCCACGTAGGCGTACATCACCTCTTTATTGAAACGGTCATTATCCCCGAGGAACTCTCCCACTTGAGTCTAGGAAAGCAAAACACAGAGGTCAGTTTAATTGTAGCATACCCAATGAAACATTGATATTAAAACAAGTAAACAGTGTAAGTTTCTGCTAAAATAACCCAAAGGCTGTGCTGTTCCCTGCACCTGGTGTGTTAAATGATCTTCAGCTAACATTTCTTTCACAAAGAAAAAGACAGAAAAGAGACATTTGACTCCAAAACTGCAAAAGAGAAACTTATTTACTGTCTGTATCCTCCCTCATACACTTTTTTCCACAAGAAGCCAGTGAGAACAGCAGGACTCTCGAGCCAGTGTGGATTTGATAAACATGTTAGTCTTTCATAGTTATCCATCTGTTGCTGCCTCTGTGGTGCCACTGCATCTACGGGCTTCTCGTTTCTAACCAGATGTTATGAACTCTTTTTAAAGCTGTTTACCGCTGTGCACTGACACCCTCGAGGCCTTTCTGTCAAGACAGAGTGTGCCCACCATTAGATTTAACATTTATACCACTTAACAAGACTCTGGGTAACAGCGGCTGGGAGGCTGTGTAATGCTGGTGGACTGGCATTGGATTATTGTGTGACTTCTGTGTGGTTTGGCCACCTGATGCATGAGGCAGAGAGTGCAGTATAGTTGTAATGGCTATTTGTTTATTTGCCAAGCACTTTACTGCTATTTCATCAGCTAAATGTTTATTTTCTTTAAGAAAACTCCACAAACTATTAAAGGCAGTGGAGTTAATGAGCTGTCTATTGTCTATTATGGCTGTTACAGACTACAAAGCTTGTGTCATCATTTTCCTGTTCAAGACATATTTAGATCTGAGACGGAAAACTCTCAAGTCACTATGACTGTGAAGGATTGAGGTGATGCTCACATTAGTGAGGCCTCCCTAACATGCTGCTTGTATTCATTTTAAGATTATTTGATCTCAAAGAGCACATATTTTCTTACTTTTTGAGAGAAAATAATCACATCAGCAGCTAATCTGCCTCACAGTGACTTCTTGTGTGTTTTTCTATGATTATCTGATCCACTCTTAAAATTCTCTAATAAGAAAACTCTTATAAATCTTACACCTTTAGCTGACAAAACTGAGTGTAAACAGGTTGACTTGTTACCGAATCGAGCCTCTCCTCCTGGTGCAAGAACTGAGCGAGATCTTCTGGGGTTGTACCCAGCATGCCTTGCTCCTGAAGGTACTGGATTCCTCTCTTTGGTTTCTTGTTGAACCTGTATTGGATCCAGAGGCACAAACACATTGTAGCTGATACTGTATTAACAGTATTAACAGAATACAGTTGAAATCTTCGGTGTGTGTAACAAAACGCACAGGTCAATGCCTTGCTCGATGATCTCCTTCTGCTGTTTGAGGACCTCAAACTGCTCCGGGTTGTCAGTGCCTGACATCTGGGTGCTGTAGCTGCCGATGCCAGACGAGGCTGTGGAGTCCAGAGAGTTAATGCTCCCATAGCGGTTTATAGTCTCAGGGGCCTTGGTCTCCGTGCTCTCCTGTTCTGATGGTTTCTCTTGGCCTGAGGAGCAAAAAGACATAGGATAAGATTGCACGGAAGGGATGATAGATGAGTGTAAATAACAATTTTTATTGTTACTGGAAGAAGAAAACTGCCTGAAACCAACATAGAGGTGAAAGTTTTTAACTGAAACTCTGTTTTTGGCACAAACTCAGCCCGCAGGCTTAAAATGAGAGCAAACTGAAAGCTCATACTGCAGGAGAGAGTCTTCGGTAATTGAAAAGGGAAACTGCAACACAGAGAACAAAGTGACCCTGAGGCCTTCTTAGTGATTGTTGTTGGCAGCGAGGGTATGCACGCTGGCGTTAGTCACATGCACGCAAGACCACAGCCTAACAAACTCCAGAAAACACACACTAATTTACAAAGAGCAGGTGCAAGGCTGGGGAGGAATGGAGGGATATTATAAAAGGTGGGTTATCTGAAAAGCTCCAGGCAGTCAAGGAGGAAGCAGAACTTAAAGGCCAAGAGAGGTGGTTTGCTAAGCCAGCCGAGACAAGCTCAGGGATCTGCTGCCGCTGCTCTAACCCCCTGCCAAGGCCAGGCGTCTGATTACCCATCGGAAACTCTTTAAAACATTCAGGACAGTGTCACAGTAATTTGAGCTGGCAGTGTGCTTCCCTTTCTTCGCCTAACAGGGTAGAGAGAGAAAAGCGAAGGGATACAGAGGAAGAGGAGGGTAAAATGAACTGAAGGTTTAAGCTGCATACTGGGGAAATACTTAATAACTTTATTCATGAGGTTAATAGGCAGCATTTGTGCCCATTGAGTTCAGAAAAAGAGTTTCTACCACTAATTTAGATTAAGACACACTTAGTTTTGATTAGAATATTTAAAATAGGTGCCATTCTATAAACAACACAGGTTATATAATGCAAGACTAGTACAAAATCATCTAAGGCTAAAAACACAACAGACTTAAAATCCACAATTCTCATCACAGCATCACATTCTAGCAGACACTCAGAACTGTTCTACCATTACCTGCTCTTGCTTTGAAGTCATAAAAAAGGAAAGAAAATAACACAACAAGAGAAAATTGAAAGAGTGAAGCTGATATATCGTGTTTACACAGTTCAGTGTTTTGTAGTCACAAATCAAATTGCTCCATCGTACGAATAAGAAAAAAGTTTTTTTCAACAACGCAGCCAGCGGGGAATATTTAACATTCAAAATTTAAATTCTGACCTATAAGCTCCTGCTAGATTACTAATGAGTTTTCGTAAGTTTTGGCAAGATATCGTCCTTGCGATTTATTTAATACAACTGCCTCAGCCGGTTAGTCCTGACAGCTTAGCCCCAGGCTAGCCTGTGGATAGTCCCAGGGACTTGTGGGATATCTTTCCAGCCCTTTCACAGAGTTACACTCTAGCTTCTCAGTTTGAACTTCCACCTTTGGAAAACAACAGAAAGCCTCCAGTGTGCAGAAGACCCAGGGGCCAGTCTCACACACAGGAAATGCTCTGTATGTTCTAGACGGGCGTCTCGCTGCAGCTCTGCTTGAGGTATCACTCTGTTTTGGACTAAACCTGCAGGATTAGCCTGTCTGCTCTGGCCCTGTGGGCATTATCTCACTGCTTTCTCTGGCTGGAGCTGAGCTGACGGATGCTTGCTTTCCTCCTCAGAGCGGTCGCTTCCCTGATGAATGCCAACTGTCAATCCCACAACCAAATGGAAGCGAGCTGATGGAGGAGAGCTTTAACGTTAACCCCAGTTAACCTCAGTGATAAACTGCTGCCAGGAACCAGCCTGTTCAGGGGAGAGACTAGTTGTAACCTTGGCAGGATCGTCTCTGACACGACACAAGTTCAATGCTGCACAGGCTTCAGAAGAAAAACTGAAATCTGGATTTTTATGGGCAAAGCCAATGAAGCATGATATTGAAGGCACACAAACAAATCAAGCATGTACCATCTGCGTTAAAAAAAAAAAAAAAATCAAACCACTTCTAATCACGGCTGGATATAAAATATAAAATGCAGTGATATGCATCACGAACTTCCCATTACAGTTAAACTCATCCTTCAATAACAGTGTTGGGATTCAGCAGCAAGTGATAATTCTCTTGTACTGACCTGAACTCAAAGAAAAACATTTATTCTGTTTCTTGAAGGTCTAAAGGATTAAAAATTTAGCCGGTGTGTCCAAATAGAGTAACACTAAGGTTATTTTCCCATCTGTTGTGTTTAGTTAGGGTTTTCCAGACAGTCTTGGTAGATCACACTCATGTTCCGTGCATCAGTGTCTTACCCAGGCTGGTCTGAGAGTTGGGGTTCACATACTGGTCTTTACTCCATTCCACCATACATTTCAGGATGGACACGAGACATTCAAGGCCTTTCTTTCTCAGTGTCAGCTCCTAGAGAGGGTGCAAAAAGTGTCATTTCACTACCTTAGAACATTTTGAATAATATTTTGAATAAACAACAAAGTAAAACATTAGGAAAAAAGGGGAAGAAAAGATCTCACCTGCAGGGGTGTTGTGCCAAGCTCGTGGCCTCCGCGTCCCTGTGCGATTTTCGAGAGGTCATTGACCAAGCGCTCAAATATATTAGCAGCATTCAAGTCACAATCGTAGTTCACGTAGATGTCCACCACACTCTGGGCATCTGAGTGAGACAAATGGGACACAGATGGAGTCTGTCAGTAAGACTGTGACACAAATACAGACTGACCACTGCTTTTATGGACCTAACACTGCTTTTATGGAGCCTAATAAGAGGTAAACTCTCACTGTTTAGATACTGAAACATTTATGAATGATAGGGTTAGACAGATTTATCTGACAGATATTTTGCACAGCACCAGGGTTATGTGTGTCAAAAGCTTCTCCATTGGGCCTAAACTACTGTTTTGAAAGGGGTCAGTTTCTTTTAACAGAATAAAAACACAAACCTGCACATATTCTAGTGAGGGTTTGTATGACCATCCATTTGTGGTCGTAGGAGCTTGTGGATGTCTCAAGAATGTACAGGAAAATCTCCTTGAAGAAAACCTGCAGACACAGTTCAGGTGACAGTGAGAACCAACGACATGCCGTACAAAGAGGGAGAGGCAAAAACACTATCAACTGCCTGCATGACCTACTCAACGCTCAATATTCTCCAGGTGCCTGCATGAGCTTTGTTCAGTAGACATAGCAAACATAGCAGGCGGTCAGGCATTAAAAACTTTGAACAGACTTAAACAGAATAACAAGCTGGAGGCAGGAGAGAGCCGCTGATAGTGAAACAACACAGTGAAATGTCAGAGTCAATATCCAAATTTACTGTATGAGAGGTTTTTCTGCTACTTTATTTAATCAGGTGAATAAAAAGTTGCAGAATAGAAAGTTACTTCCCGGTGAAAAAAACAACAACAACTGATGTATAAAGAACATTTTTACAATGCTGATTTTGTAATTGCAATCTGGTGCACTTCATATTTTAGCACCCTCTGTGTCGCAGTCATTCAAATCAAGCCGACAGTCTCTGTGAGACTGTCAGCTTTTAGAGAAGGTGTGAAACTGTCACTGATCATCAAGAAGCAGTGGGTGGATGATAAATATAGTTACTGTACTTAGCCAACTAGTTCATCTGGTTCTCCCAGAATATATGAATCTAAACAGAGCTGGAAAAAAATGTAAAGAAAAAAAACTGATGAACAAAAACACACGGAGAGCCTAAAGATTTAAGTGTTGAAGTCTGTAGTTTCTGCTTAAATTGAAAAAATTGAAATTGAAATTCAAAAAAAAAAATTACATTAGGCATTTAGCCTAAAAAAGCTGCAAAATTGAAATGTGTTATGGTTTCATCACAATAAAGTCAATTCAAGCTGTCGGCAGAGCGATTGTTATTTTCTCCAAGAGATATCTCCTTAATTACCCCGAAACTTTCAGCCGAAGCAAACAACAAAAGCAAAAATTTTCTTGAAGCTTCAATGAATTTGTCATTTATTTTTAATGTGGTTGCACATTATATGATAACATGTGACTAATAAACTTGATTTACTGAATCTGTTTTACCTCGATTTGCATCTTGAGGTGCGTCTTGAAGTGGGAGAGCAGAGTGAGGAAAATGGAGAGCGAGAGTTCGAAGACCTCAGGCACGGATGAGACGCCGTTCTTGGACAGGGCCACGCACAGGTACTGCTTGATGGCGTTGATGAACATCTCGTTGGTCTTGAAGATGGGCCCGGCATTCTGCAGGATGGACAGGAGCAGCTGGAGGGACAAGACCTTCGATCGTAGCTCATGGGACCTGAGGCAGAGGAGAGAAGAGGAGGAGGATCAAGCAGAGTTTTACTGTTTGTAAAGACAGTATGTAAGGAAGCTATGGGTGTAAAAGTATTAAAACTAGTTGTATAAAGTTAAGGAAAGAGCGTTATTTGAAGTGTAAACTATTTTAGTAGTACCCAATAATGACAAGTCAAAAAAAAATATTGAAGGTTAAGGCATTCAGCGCAGGTTCATGTCAGCATCTTTAGCTCTGTAAACAATACAAACACACAAACATACAAAGTGTATTTTTTGTGCCCTGAAGAATGAGAATGAAGCTGGCTTCTGCATAAACAACTTCAGGGTTTTTTCCCCCCATCTGTTCAAGACTCTGGAAACACATTGTGTAATTTAATGAACATTAACATTACAGAGGCACAAAATTCAACAATAAGAAAAGAAAGTAGTCTCACCAAAACTACGCACTTACAGGAAAATTCACTGTCCTTCAAGCAAAGTTATACCTCAAAGAAACAGCAGCCTAATGCACACTGAGACCACATCATAACCGTTTCTCTCCATCTGAGAGTTAAAATCTTCACCAGCCATCAAAGAAATGCTAGGGCATCTAAATCAAAGCTCCTCTGTGTGGAGAGCTTCAGCTTGTCTGAACTGTTTTACTGCAGCAGCAGGACAGAAAAACCGAGGCTCAAAAAACATACTTTCAGCTACTTTATATGCTGAGATTGGCTGCTTCTCTGCAATGTCTTCCATCTCTGGCGAGCACACAAAGTAGGATTTATGTGGCAGAACAAAAATGTGTCTCTGCTTCTTCTGCAAGTGCCCAAAAATATGGACTTTTATTTTTTCTTCCAAAATGGCTACATAAACAGGAACACTTGTGGTAAACTGACTACAGAGCAACAAAAACTAAGAGAGAAAAAAAAGAATAAAAAACAAAAAGTTTATGAGAAACCGTGAAAAGTTAAAAATAAAATCATATGTATATACAATGTAGAGTTAAAAGCAAATCAAAAGTGTTGCATATAAGACTACGTTACCCACAATTCTACAGGCTAGGAAGAAAGACACTTGTTTTCTGTAACTTGTTCTGCTTCAATCAAACAAGCTTCTTTTGGCATCAAAGAGGCTGACAGGTGTTAATAAGGCCCAAGTAAAGGACTCAGAATGCAAATACAGACTTTTAATTAATTTCATAACATTTTGAAAAATAATGCAAAATTACTTTTAAAAGGTAGATTATGATAAAGACCAAAAATCCGGTGTCAAGCATGATAATAATTCCTCTCATGACCAGAAGTGCACCATCTGATCCACCATGAAGACACAAAGTTGTTACTGTAAGTCAAGGTAATAATAAAGCAGCTTTTCAGCCTGTGTGCTGTGTGTGTGTGTGTGTGTGACAGAGATGGAAACATCCCACAGAGCAGCTTTGTCGCAGTGTAAACGGTTTCTGTCTGGCAGTGACAAGGCCGTCCTCAGACACAAAAACACACACAGCTTTCCTGCATTTCTACCACATTTGTTTACAGCCTTGGTGCTGAAACACAGCTGTGAGAGATACATACTGATCTGCAGTGCAAGAGAAAGGCCATGGTTTTACATCAGTGATGCTTTGGTGTTAAAATGCAGTCCAAGTTGAAAGGACACTGTTTCCCAGATGTAAAACCTTTTGATGGGAAAGTGTTGATGATATTGTAAACACTTCCATGAAAAAAAAAGAAAAAGATTAGATGAATGAAAAGGTAAACAAACAAATATCAAAGTCACCCAGCATGCACTGTGTGAATTGAATTATAGACAGAGGCCAGATGCAGGAAATCCTGTCTCACAAAAAAACCTGCCGCTATCAGGACGAGCCAATGAGATGCCTCTATTTTGGCAAACCAGAGCACGCTCAGAAGTAATATATCAAATAATGGCAAAATCAGATTATTCTCCCTTTTCTGTTTCTTTGAAAAAAGGGAAACAGTTAAAAAGGGATTCTGCGCTTCATGCAACCAGGAAGTGATTCAGAGAATGCTGAGCGATGCCTCATTGTCTCCCTCATCACCATCTATCAGAACACTATCGTTATCACTGGAGCAATCCTCGTAATAAACCATGACTCACATCTATTCTTGTCCCGCCACACTCACACAGAAAAACAACCGAGGCAGCTCTCTGTTTTAACTAAAGAACAGAGTCAAACATGACCTTTCACTACAGTCGTGTTGAGAAATAAAAGCTGGAAAATATCTGAATGACAGATAAAAGTGTATTAAGTTTATTTCTCTCTTTATTTTTGCACAGTACTGACTTAGAACAGTGCATGGAATTTAAAAAAGACCAAGCTTCAAGATAGGCTGAAATAATAAACAAAAATAACAGAGAAAATAATACTGTAATCCCATTCGCGCTCACCCAAAGGGACTGAGTTCTTACTTAGGATCAGGTGGTCCGTCTGACAGCGGCTTCATCGACAGCTTGCAGAGTGAGCGAAAGACGAGGAAGGCGTCTTTCTGGAGGATGTGAGAAAACTTTGCACCTGGCGGCTGGCCCGGAGCTGCTCCTGATTCCTGCGGAAAAACAAAAACAACCAAATCAGCAGGCAGTTCCCATGATTCACTTTTACTGAATATCACATCCTCCAGCCTATTAAATATAAGAAGATTGGGATTATACGACTTCAGGTCATAAAATCCCACTGGACAAGACACAAGTGCTCAAAATCATTTTTTAGTCTTCTGGTTATATTAAGTCAATCATTTTTTCCTTTGACTCTTAGCCAGCACAGCTATTAAAAGAATTAAATATGTTTGAATGCAAGGGTGAACACCAGCTAACGATAAAAACACATGAATATAAAACACCTTTTAATTAAACTTATAATGCATTTTTTGTTTCAGCAGCTCTGGTTCGTCCTTCACCTGAGTGTCATTGGACGAGACAGACAGTCTGTCATCAGGCAGTGAGGGGGTGAAGCTGGCAGAAATAGGCGTGCCAGGGATGCCGTTGGCATGGACGTGCTCGCTGTCACTACCCAGAGTGCCTTCGTCCTCCAGGGAGCTCTGGGTGCCCTCTGTCACCGCTTCAGCCGGCTCCGACTCCGCAGGCTCGCTCTCACCTCCAGACTCCTTGTTGTCGGAGCAAAGGTTTGTGGGATCCAAGCAGTGCCCTGTGGTGATGATGGAGTAGGGAGGAGTTGGATTGATTTCTAGACTCTATGTGAAAATACTTAAAACACCTTGAAACATCCTCTACTGCAAGTTTAATAACCAGCAAAGGCAGCATGAAACTGTCAGATATAAACTGGAGTTTAATGTTTTAATCTAGTACAAAGTGGAAATGACTGTTTAGCAAACAGCTTGTTCAACAGCCTCTCAAGTTAAGAAAGGATACTAGCATGCATTTCTGCTCAGGATCAGAAACATTAAGCCTGTTTGTCAAATTTTTGCTCAAGGGTATAAGTGTATTTGAAAAGGAAGCCGTAGCACTATTCTTCTGCGTGCAGTGAAAGCAATGTAGCTTTTTTGCAGACGTAGAAAAAAAAAGGCCCTTTTTGGACTTTTGCACATAAAGAGAGTGCTTTGCCTCCTTTTTGTTAGCATCTAAGGGAACTTCAGGGAGATTGACCTGACCTAAGATTACACCAAAGCTACCCAGGAACTTGGGCTGGTATTTCTGAACAGAGAGCTTGAGTTTAGAGAATTCTGTCTCCTTTCAAACACATTTTGTAACCATAGAAGTCCTTGTTATTTATCAAAGAAAAGGCAACAGCATGCAAGCACAGTTTGCTTGTGACTTCTTCACGGTGCAGCTTGTATAATCAGTGTACTTCTTTCTTTTTTCCATATGTGTTTAAGAAAGGAGAGAGCAAACAATGGGAGGGAAATTATATGCGTGTCTAAATCCACAGCTGTGCTGCATTCTCCTATATAACGACATTTGCAAGAGCCAGTTTTGCACTGAATTTTGCATTTGGCAAAGACACATTTAAATAACCTGTTTTCTACAGAAATGTCAAAGGGAGAGCAAACTGAAAGGGGTTCACAGGAGGTGCACAAAGGAGCAGGGGGTTAGTTGTGACTGGAGTACCTGAACTTTCTGATCATTGAGCTGCTCATGCACCATGACAAATACACTCACTTGGTGGTTATTCCAAGGCGGATTATATAAATAATCCTTTCTTTTGTGCTTGTGCTCCAAAATTAATTGAATGACTCCTTTAACATTAGTATTGCATGCAACTATAAACACAGATTATTATGATACCCTAAAAGCCTAATTAGTAAGTGCCATCAAAGAAAACATATTCTGTGTTTTATTTTTGCTGCATACAGACCACATCTCACCTCCTGCAACAGTGTTGACCACCTCCTGCAGAATACTCTGGACAATTTCCTGGGCTTTCTCCTCATAGTTTGGGGTCTCCTCTTCCTCCTCCTCACCTGCCTCTGGATGCTGCTGGGCTGCTGCACCTGAACAACACAAACATAAACAGCTTAAGAAAAGACATTTACCCTCTTTACCGGTGAAAGGGTGCAGAGGGAAATCAAATCTGTTCTGCTTTCTAGGCCAGCATGCATGCAGTTACAGCGTGATTGATGGACTATTTTTTAAAATTCTGCTCCTCATCTCTACAGTGGTTCTGTCTGAAGTGTTTGCAATGATAAATACTGGCCTCGGCTGCTTTATTTTTGTTGAATAAAGTCGTACAGATTGACAAGTGATGTTTAATGTATGTGATCTAAAATATTTCTGTAGCTGGTTATCAAGTGTGTATCAAGCATTATTTAGTTTTAACACACAATTGACAGAATTTTTTCAAAATAGTTATTTTTACTTGTCAAAATAGGATATTTGGGCAGAAGACACTGTCATATGTGAAGGCTTAATTCAAAATTACAAACCAACAGGGTTAATGTAAAATCTCAAAATAATGAAATGTAAGAGATCTTACTCTGTGCAGCTGCAGTGGCTTGATCTGCCTCAGTCTGTTCATTTTCAGCCACACAGAAATCTGAACCATTCTCTGGATCTGGGCTCTCGTAGACCGGCCCCTGCTCTCCCTGCTCCTCCTGCTCCCTCTGCTCCTCCTGCTCCCCAGGCACAGACCTGCTGCTGCCCTCAGGGGCGGGTGTCGACGGGGTGGACGGGGTGGATGGGATGGCGATGCTGGGAGTTGGAGGAGTGACGGGCCCGTTGGCCTCCTGGGCCAGACCCTTGGCCGGCGGGTGGATGGGAGTCTGGGGCGAGTCTGGCTCAGTGTGCTGGGTGACAGGGGAGTGCTGCCGGTGACGCTCTCTCTCCAGCTGCTTTGCTTCCTGCAGCTGTGAGGGCGTAGGACACACAAACACGCACACACACATACAACAAAACAAAAGAAATAAAGGAAATAAAAGAAAACAAAACACACACACAGTACAAACAAAGAACAGGAAAGACATTCAAAGACAGGCACATGCAACAAACACATAAGCACACACAGGAAAAGACAGGTTAAGGCTTTGCAAACACATTCAAAACAGCAATCATAGGTTTGAACAAACTGTCTAGGATCCCTGAAGGCTCACTGAACTGAGAGCAGAGCCACAACACTTCCAGATGTCAAAGCAGAGAGCAAAAGACAACGGCTCTTAGATTTCTTAAGATCTACAGTGTGTCTGCATACATTGGACGTGTGTTCTTATGGAAATGTAAATGAACACGCACTCAGTGAGAAATAGGACATGCTACTAAAACAGCGATGAGGACTAACTTTGTGGAATCGATTCATGCTGGCTCGTGTGGACTGGGTCTATTTTAGTCCGCTGGTGGCAGAAGGTGTTTCTGATGGAAAAAGGCTCATACAGCCGTGTCCTGGCTGATGCGTCATGGCTGACATGTGCTACGGCTGCTTCTGATATGGAGTATTGGAAAGTGGTGCTGTGCTTCAGCTTGGTAGGTCATGAGCAAAAAGTGGGTCACAAGACATTTGCACACGGTTTGTGGCCTAAAGAATTTGTGATGTTAGTGAAAATTGTGTTATTTCAGATGATAGATTGCTTCACGGCAGAGATAGACTTGGAGCGGAGTTAAAACTATCTCTACTGCAGAATCTGCTGATCTCGGAGAGAAAGAAGTACTTAAATGCACAGTAACACACTTCACTATTTCATAGCAGAAACAATACAATAAGTTCCAAAAAAGAGAGCAAACAATTGCAAGCAGTGGAAGTTGTCTCAGCCAAGCTAAATTGACAACAGCCCATGGTGCATTTTCAATCCAAGTGCATAAATTTGTAGATTTGTTGGGCATAAATGTAGAAAATAAAAAAATGAAAACAAAAACAAATTAAAGACTTCAGGGACTTTAGGAGGATTAACACAGTAACTAAAGAGAGACATGGGTTACGGATGGAAATGTGAACGGTGTGACACAGTTACAAAACAAGATAGATGGAAATCCGTGTATTGTATCTACACAACACTAGCTTTTCAATTAATAACCCTAATTAACAGCATAAATCTGCTGAGTGCAGAGGCACCGACGGCAACTGTGGATTTGTTTCAGTGAGGCTGTCTGCTCCATCTTCCTTTCTAGCCAGAAGTCCAATTATACAATCTGTTTTAAGTTGCTTCTGTATAGAAAGTCTCACAAGGCAAACCAGAAAACTGCCCTTCATATCTACTTTTTATACAAACTCCTTTTATTAAATGGTTATGTCTCGTTTTTAAAGCAACGCTTCCAGAAGCTGATCAACTCTAATTAAATGAGCCTGCTTTTATTGTCACATTTAAATGTAAGCAAACTAAATTCAATGACACGGCGGAATGAAACAATTAGTATTGAATATGAGCAACAGTAACAAGGCCAGACAACGCACCTCGGCTGGAGGGGACAGGCGAGGCAGCGCAAACAAACTAAGCTCATTATTTAAATGCCACCTCAGTCGGATAGTGAGGGCTGAGTCTGTGTGTATGTGTGTGTATGAGAGGGAGCTAGACAAACACTGTGTGTGTGTGTGTGTGTGTGTGTGTGTGTGTGTGTGTGTGTGTGTGTGTGTGTGTGTGTGTGTGTGTGT
>JAQMCX010000032.1:8144242-8352923 GCA_029814765.1 Acanthurus leucopareius
CAACTGTGGGCAGTATGAGAATGTTAATGTCTGAGCGTGCGTGACTGTGTTTGTGTGTGTGTGTGTGTGTGTGTGTGGGTTGGCCAGGCCGGGAATATCAGCAAGCTCTACGATGAAATTCACCCGTTTACCGTATAAAAAATGGAAAATCTTTTAATGCTATTAATGTTGATACTATTACAGTGAGCTACCGAAGTAAACAAATGTGTTTAAATCAATAACGTTTCGCATTAGCGATCAGTATCAAGCATCTTTAAAAGCTAAAACTTGTTACAGGTTAACAATTCAGAAAACAGAATAGACTTTAATATTCCAGGTCAACTGCCCCGAATCTTGGGACACAAAATTCAGGACAGTTGATCTGGAATATCCTTCCCTTCCTTGCTTCCCTTCAGCTCCACCCAGGGGACCCTGGGGTTCACCCAGCCCAGCTGGAACTTATAGTCGTATTTTGGGTCTGCCCTGGGTCTCCTCCCCTTCAGACGTACCTGATGTAGCTCCACTGGAACGTGTCCCAGAGGCATCCTAATTAGCTGTCTGAACAACCTCAAGTGGCTGTTTTAGGAGGAGCAGTAGATCAGCAGGTCTACCCCGAGCCAGTTTCTCACTCTGTGACCTCAAACCTGCACTGTCAGCTTTTTTGCGCTATTTGTACCTGTACATTGAGAACCTCACCTGAACTCCGCTGTTTCTGCATTTCGTTACAATGCTACTGTTCAATACAAATATGTCACTAGGAAATGAAGCCTCACCAGCCAATTGTGAATGTGTCTGAGTTGTGTGCCACACATAGAAAACTGATACTGACTTCATGCTTGTGGTGGATTAGTTACTCTTAATTTCTGTAATTGTATTTGTAAATTTATTTGTATTGGTCTGAAGGGGCTGGTAGACTTATTTCAGTGGTTGCACATTACTTTTGTAATTTTTTGCCACATTTTGATGATATTGTGACATTTAGTAAAAATCAAGTTTGGATTTAAATGTAGATATGTCATTGAACTGGAGATAAACCGCCGTGTACTGCAGCTTTAGTAATGGGAGTGTTATTCCCATGGACATTTATCCACCCTTCACGGATTATGGGCAGCTCTCTCTACCCTCCATTAAGGGTGAAGATCAAAAAGGTCATTAAGTTTCAATTAAATTTTGATTCCCAGGGCTACAATTCCTTATACAGTCTGTCGTCTTATTCAGTTATGGGCTTAAGGAATTTATGAGTACTATCAATACATTTTCTAAATGCTTTTAATGCTTTCAGGGTCTCTTAGCGGAGGTGTGGTGATAGACCCTCTTTTTGGAAATACAGGCGCAAAATATTTACAGTTTAAGCTAAATGTAAGGGATTCTTTAGCTAGAAAAAAAGTGTCAAAAGCTGAAGAGAATTTTTCAAATTATTTGTAAATTACCACCATTTTTTTTTCTTTTCTGCTTGCCAACTTTATTCTCCATTAATATTTAACACGGCTGAAGGGGGCGAAAGTTTCAGTAATATTCTGACTCATCAGTTAACGTTTACTCAACTTCTCCATTGACACTGTTGATTAATGTCAAACATTTTTAGATCATCAGAATGTCTGCTGGGTTCACATGTTCGCTCAGGGATAACAAGATGTGCTCTTTGATCCTAGCGAGTTAATGCTGGTGTTTATCCATAAATCATTTACAAGATGCAAGATTTATTTATTATCATTTTACAACACAAGCTCGTTCAACAGAGTGCAGTGTGTAGCTGTTTTTTGCTTCTACTCTGATGCATATTTTTTATTAATGCATTAATAGTCAAAAGTTTTCTCTAAATCAGTTTTTAATTTAAGCATTGTGTATGAGTTAGAAAGTCTCACAGCTTAAGGATAGACTAGATAGTCGTTTAGCCTGGTGGTACAGCAGTGGAAAATTCTGCGTCTATTTCCAGATGGCAGCAGGGGGAGCAGGCTGTGGCTGGGGTGGGAGTTATCTTTTAATATCCTTTGGGCTCTGCGCAGGCATTTCACCTCACCAGTGCTGCTAGTGCTCAGTAAACGGGTACCAGTGATGATATTCCCTGTTTTAATTACCTGCTGCAGAGGCTTCCTGTCCTGGGCCATGCACATCCACTGCCAGTTTGTGATGTTTCCTGTCAAAAAGCTTCTTTCACTTTTATGTAAAAGTTGTCAAGAGTTTGGCAGAAGAATTTTACAGTTTTAGTTTTTACTTCAGGAGTGATGCCGGTTCTGTGTTGTTGTAGATGAGTTTCTCTGTGATGTTGATTCCCAGGACTTAAAACTCATCACACTAATGCAGATGAGGGTGTGTCTCTTTAATGTCCCTCATTTGCTCACTCTTTCTTTGTCCTCCTCTTCTCACTCTTTCAACCCCTCTTCCTCCCAACCGCAACCCCAACCCCAACCCCTCCACATACCCGTTTGTCTGCATCAGGGATGGACCTGACCAGGGCTCTCCTCAAATTGGTCAGTTCAGCGGCAACTCTGCTCAGGAGGGCGTGTCCACCACAGCCAATCAAATACTCATCAAATTCCACAGTGACTTCAGCACCAGTGGCTTCTTTGTGCTGCATTATTATGGTAACCTCCCCTTTGATGGCAGCAAAGTAAAGACCTTGTTCTGCATTGCTGCAGTGACCCTTATTTATTTCAACGTCAGTCCCCCACTTTGTTGGGACCTTCCTGAAGTAACAAAGATAGCAAAAGGACAGCGATTTTGGATCTAGTGTTTCTATATTGTGTAAAATAACAAATAATGGATTTATTTGTCCCTGTTTTGAGTCATTATTTTGCCCTTTCTCATTTTGCGACATAGTATTGTTTTCGGTTCTGTGTAATGAGAAATGATGAATGCCCTCTCTTGCCCATTTTCCTTCTGCACTATTAAAACACCCCTTTGAAAAGAAGCTGATTAATAACAGAATGTCCCTCATCTCAACTAAATTTGTGATTGGTTTTTGATGATCATGAACAGTGATAGGTGGCAATTTATGATCTAATCAAGTTTCAGTTCGATAGGAGTGTAAAAAATGTGCTGAATAGAAAATACATATATGCTCTCTCTCCCCCCTGGCTGTCTCTTGAGTGCACACATTCACTGTTGCAGGTTTCAGTATTTGTCCTCTCTTCGACAGCCTACCAGCTGAGGACATGTCAGCCACCTCCTCCCGTCGCCAACGCCACTATCCTAACTGATGATGACGAGTTTGAAATAGGTTTGTCTTATTTTATTTTGCTTGTTTGCTAGCCAGGGACAGTGCATAATAAAATAAATTTGCACCAGACATAAGTTAATCTGCTTGGACAGCCCTGGACAGAGGAAAGAAAATACAAATAGACGTATCGAATGGTTTGAGCCATTAATTCATTCATTCATTTCCCTGTAAGTTCAATCCTTTATCTGCTCATGTGAGGCATTGTTTGGACATTATAATTTTTGTTGTTCATCTTTATTGTCTTTCCTTTATGATGATTTTATTAATCCATTTCACAATTTGAAACAGTTTTTTTTTTCTATAATACTTATTCATTTGAACAGGCTTTTTTTTGTAATACTTACTATTGGGCTGATGTTTTTTGAAACCTTTACCACCTCATTCCTTCTGCTATGAGCTTTTTTCTTCTTGCTCTTTAATCGTTTTTCTTAAGTTTCTTTCCATCCTCTTTGAGTTTTTCCATTTATTTGTGCTTTGCGCAATATCATATTAGTATAAGGGCAGGGCTAATTAGCTCTCCATGTAAGCTGTTTGTATTTTCAGTGTTGAGATGAATCAGAGGTAGAAATAATGAGGCTAGTGGCGGTCTTATTTTGCATCTTTGTAATTGAATGTAATTTTTGATTTCATATGTGTGTGCGTATGTGCATGCTTGTGTGCAAGTTTGCAGCCCTTTAGTGTAATGAAGTGCCTTCAGTGGTAAGGCGAGCTGATGTCAATCTTCATTAGAAAATGTGTTGTTGATTACTGTTAGAAGTGTTGGTACTGAAAAGGCTTTCACTAACATGGCTCTCTGTGTGTGCTTGTGTGTGTCACTGGGTGGGCGGATGAATGGATATGTTTTTCATGTCCACTCTCGACCTGTGTGTATGTGTGTGTGTCTGTGTGATTGCGGATGTAAATGACCTCACAGGGGACATTATTCGGTATTCATGTCGACCAGGCTTCACCTTAGTGGGCAGTGAAATTCTGACCTGTCGACTTGGAGAGCGGCTACAGATGGATGGACCCCCACCAGTCTGTCAAGGTTGGTTTTATTTCAGCCTGCGAGTTTGAGCATGAGTTGTTTTTTTTTTTCTTTTTTGTGCAGCCTTATGAATGTTCTTGTCTTTGTGTGCGAGCATTCTTCTCAGTGTGTGTTCACATGGTCTGTGCGTGTGTGCGCATGCAACTGACATGTATGTGTTTGCGTATCCATGCTTAGTTATGTGTGAACTTGACGCCACTCGCCAAGGTTGGTTGCAGTCAGCAGCACCAACTGTTGATGCATCATTTAACAGACTGGCAGCAGGGCCCCTTCATGCAGGCTTCTGGTGGCTATTTTAATTCATCAACACTCACAGAATCAAAATACTACTCACTGAAGAATATAGATCTGCACTCTCCTAAAACCATTACATGACTGTGAAGAATGAGTGTGAAACAGATTACAGATCAGCAGGTTTCATTGACAAGTTGTTTTTTTTTTTTCAGTGTTACAAGGTAGAAAGAGGCGGATCATAGCTTTCTTAAAATAGAGAGAGGTGGTGGCTTATATTTTACTTTTTGATCCCTTCTTGAGTGACCCCAATTGTTTGACTGATGTAAAATGTCTTCCTACCCATGTTTATTTAAAAGATAGATTTTCAAACAAGAGGCAAAGGAAAGAAATGTCTGCTCTGCTTGCATCAAAGTTTTTGTTTGGACTAAAAAACAAATGCCATCAGCCTGGCTGTCGTGCCAGTACATCTCTGTCGCAGACATCAGAGCACTCTGAAACCTTCTATTCCCAGTGGAAAGGCATCTTTTGAAACACCCTGAAGTCCTTTGTCTTCAAGTCTTGAGTTGATGAGCATTTCTGTCTTTTTATTTCCAGAAACTATGAGTAATCGCATTGGACATGTGATCAAGGCATGACAGATACTAGACAAACCCACAGCCTGCCTTCATAAAGCATCTCAGAATAGGACTAGTGATTTGGAACCTATTTGCTCGTCCCTGGCTGTTATTATTTGATGTCTGACTTGATATCTTGGTTCTACCCCTGTAGCGCTTTTGTGGCAGGCATTGTTTCACTTGCACATGTAAGAATTTGACTGATTTTTACTTTATGGAAAATGCCACATGCAAAGCAACAAAAACCTGACCAGTGATCCAGGATGTGGAAGCTACTCAAGTTCTTATACTTTAATCATAAAGTTGCAGCAAAGAGCTGTATAATTATATGCAAAGGTCATAGAAAATAAAAGCAATGTAATATATGTCAATTTTTCACTCATGTAGATACTTAAAAAAACAGGAAACCAGGAACACATTTCAAAAACTTTTCCTTTTTCCTAGTGAATATTTTTCACAAGCATACAGAAAGTCGCACAGCCTTTTTAAATTAAAAAAAGGGCATACTATAATTATATCTATGTTTTTTGTTTTAGAATTTTTTAAAAAATGTTTTGG
Organism: Acanthurus leucopareius; assembly: GCA_029814765.1. Classification (NCBI taxonomy): domain Eukaryota; kingdom Metazoa; phylum Chordata; class Actinopteri; order Acanthuriformes; family Acanthuridae; genus Acanthurus; species Acanthurus leucopareius. The sequence continues at coordinate 8,149,875 of JAQMCX010000032.1, forward strand.
GTTTTTTTTCTTTTATTCTTTTCATGATCCTTGACTTACACTTCTTTTTTGTTGGCACCAAAACATGAAAGCAAATTCTACACCTCCTTGGCAAAAAAACGAATTCTGATGCTGATTCTGATTCTGACCTTTCCTCGTGCTGCACTGGGCCTACCTAGCATTTGTCAAAATTAATAATTTATGAAAGCACAAGGGGTGTAAAGTCCTTCAGCATTTTATTTGCTTGTCAGACAATGCAGAGTAAAGAAAGACAGGAAACAAAAGAGAGAGAAACTTTTTTTGCGTGTTGCATCATAACTGTTTGACATAAAGATGTGGAATCATCCTAAGCCTGACTGTAAATGAATCTGAGCGCAAAGCTTTCCAATGCTTTATTCCATTGTTTTATTGAAAGTGATCAACTTAGCAGATTAGCAGTAATAGGCATAGTTTGGAATGTATTTATCTGTTTCTTTTGTGCCAAGCGAGGGCAGTCATTCACTCGAGAGGATTGGAAGACATTTCCAGCTCCCTTGTGATCTTGGTCTTGCCAGCTCACCTTCTCATGTGTTACTGACTACACAGAGCTCTGCCAAAACCAAGTAGCTGCTATTTGCTAAAGCTCCCATACTGCGCTTGAAAATAATTTCCCAGACTTTGATATGAGTGACTTAATTAACCTGCCAAACCCAGACTGGCAAAACATGTTTCGACTATTCTGGTAGAACATAGTATTGTTTTTAGCTGATTTTGGTGTGCAAAGCTATTATGAAGTTGGACGACACCGACTCTCATCTATCATAGTAAACTGCCTTGAACGCTGCCAACAAAACGCATCCTCTCAGTCAAATTGAATACATAACCAACTAAATGAAATATTACATATAAAGCACAGTAGTCATATTAGAAAAGACGTAATAAGTCTAATAAAGAGTCTATTCTTAAGTTCTCTAAAATCTCTGCCATAAGTGAAGTGTCATCAAAATACAGCAAAGTGCACAGTAAATCAGGTATTCTACGTGTTTGGCATATTTTTAGTGTGCTATAAAATTTGTCAAATGAGTAAGCATACTTTTTTATCTCGATGGAACTGCTCCTTTACTGCCTTGAGTATTAAATAGGCAGAGTTAGAACTATTTTAGGACGTCTGGGTTTGTAATTCGTTGTTTGACATTTTCATGGATCACCTCATTATTGTAGTGAGGAATTCATTAGATTTTCTTGTGTTGGATATGTTATGTCCTTGTGCCACCGCTAGCAGGAAACTAATTGCTCTCCTTGGGACATGTAAAGTTGAACTTAATTTGAGCTGACCTGCTATTCACATTCAAGAGACTGCTACAGTAAGCTTGTAAAGGGGCCTTTTCCTGTCGGCAGCTTGCAGATAGGGCAGGAACTAGAATCCTCCTGTGTTTTCCAGATTCTGGTTTTGTTTGCTGTCAACTCTTCTGTTAATTGTCATTTTATCTGTATTAGATAACATGGAATGTCCTTGCTTAGCTTTTCAATTTCACTCCCAGATACCCCTGGTTTTTATGATATTTCCCCAGGCTCCTTCTACAAGAGAGGTTGTGCAGTAGCTTGATCAAGGTTAGGGCAGGAATTAAGTTGACTGCTGTGTTTACTCAGTAAACCACTTGCCACACTGAGGCTGAGTCAAAGCCATGAAATGTTGTCATACTGATCTCAAAGATGTTTAAGTTTGAAAATGTCATGAATAACAATTTATACCCATCTTCGTCTTTTACTGTGCATTTGTAGGTTTTATTGTATGATTTCTGTGTGGCTGACATTTGTAACAGTCGCTGTCACAATATTGTCATTCCATTTGCAAAGCATGTTAAAGAAAGTCAACAACTCATGATTTGCACGCGAAAATTACCAATGCATGTCTTTTAGTGCAAAATGAAACAAAAGACTCTTTTTTTCTTTTCTTCCATATCATCTATTTACGCATGCCACTACAATTAACAAAAAAATGAAATACTATATGTGGGGGTCTAAAGATATCGTGAATGATTTTAGAAGTTGCAGTAGTTAACGTGCGAGTTGCTGCTCTTAATATCTCAACCCCACCCCCAACCCCCCTTCACTTTTGGAGACATTGCTTGTATTTCTGTTTATCTACTCTATATTCATCTGCCCTCAATGTGGACTGTGGTATTAATAATATTTAAGCCAGTAAGGTAATTACTATACCTTTTTTCCATGCATTTTTTCTCTTTTAATGTACATAATTCTTTATTGTGCTCTAGCCAAACCACCACATGAATACACTGTAAGCTTGAGTTTGCTCTCAGCGGAGCTTTCTTTCCATATATCTGTTGTCTAAGAACCCATCCTAAAAAGCAGCAGTATTGAGGTGTCTGAAACAGTTTTAAGCCTCACATGATTCATTTTTAATCCCTGCTCCCCAAAAGTTTGAGGCAAAGCAGTTTAGTTCACAAATGTGCTTAGTGGATAAACTTGCGTTTGTTGCCTGGCAACGTTAGCTCATAATAAAAGTATTGGGGCTTCATATATTCCAATAACAGACTCTTACCAGATAGATGGCTTCATGTACAGTGCATTAATCATGTCAAGTGAATCAATTTCATGTGTGTTTTTAAGTGCTGCAGGGAATCAGAATATTAAATGTTTTGGGTTAGTAATCCCAGAATCATAATGTGCAGGAAAATTATGTCATATTGAAATTAAGAATGTTACTAGCAATTACTTATAATCTTACGTATTTCCTTTGGGCTGATTTTTTTCTTTTTCTATGACAAATGTTCCTGCACTGGTATCAGTAGAAGCAGAGACTCATAGTGATGACAGAAAGAGAAAGCAGCCATGTGATCTGATGTAGCTGCACCAGCTGAAGACCTCGTTCTGAACTCCATCATATCGCCAGTGAGAATCATAACTCTCTTGATAAAATTGAGTGCTGCAGACCTTGTTTTTCATTTAAAATGCAAAACTAAGTCTCTCAACTGTGTCGAAAAGCACTTAGACTCCTTTTTCTTTCTGGCAAAGTGTATGTTTTTGAATAACTAACCGTTTAAAATTAAAACTGAAACTAGCTACAAATGACAGACCGGCTACTGACCTGACTCCCCCACTACTGTTAAGTAAGCCATTGTGTTTCACTTTTCACAATGTGAAAAACACTTTAATAGGGCACGGTTTGAAATTCTTACCTTTTTGTTTCACCCTCATGACCTGCACAACATATAAATATGCATTTCCATAATTTCTTGCAGAAATTCAGCCTGCATGTTGCTCTTTAACCTTTTAGTTCTTCATCACTGATTCAGGTCAGCTCTTTTAAAAAACTTTCCACAGTATATGTACACCCTTTACAGTGCAGCACATACAGCGCATAAAAAAAAAAGGAGCGCCGGTATTATTACTGAGGTAAATAAAAATGTAACACAAAGAAGCTGATCAGGAAATTGTTCAGACAAATATGCTCTGGAAAATATCGATCATGTTTCTCACTGTCGAGCAATGGTGTTGAAGAAATATTGCTATTTCATATTAAATTGCTACGTTAATTTATTTCCTGAATTGATCGCGTGGAGATTTGTTGCCTCCCTAATGAATAATGCACAGTGTATCTATAAATATTGATTCTGCTGTGCACAGATCCTGTGATGCAGTTTGTTTCTTTGATTGAAGTATTCTCTTTGTTATTGAGACAGTATATTAAGCTTTGTTTGTTTGTTTGTTTGTTTTACCTCAGAGCCCAACAGAGGGCTTTTGGGGTTGTGTCAGAAATTCCTGGTTGGTTAGAAAATCACAGACTTTGAGGTTTTTGGAGACAAAATCTGTCTGTTAACTTTGTAGTTAAAACTGCTGCAGTGATTTTGTTGGCAGGAGTTTTCAAACCCCTCTTTGTTACAGCTATTTGCCCCTGCCTGTTCCTTCTTGATATATGTCCGATTGTTTCCAGTGACCTTTTTATCCGATACACTTGTTCGCATTAACCTTTTATATGAGTCATGTTTCTTCACTAGTGGCCCAGAAGAAAAACTTCTGTTACAAGCAGAAAAGGAAAAGAAAGAAACAAGGCCTGTCATTGTTTCAGACATGCCAGCCTACAGGAAATGAAGAGAATGCTCTGAGCACATACACATGAACTCACACGCACACAAAAACACACACAGCCTTACACACACCACCATTTTTCCATACAAAGTAAGCTGTCTCACCTACTGAGTATTATTATTTGATAGATTGGTATCAGGGGAGCCTGATGACAACAGCAGGCCCACCAGCTCAGCCCTTTGGTGCAATATCAGTCTGGCTGAAATGTAATTGTTTCAGGACTAGTTATTTTTTCAATGTAATTTCTGCTGTCAGAGCGCTGAGGTGAGGAAAGGGAAGACAACCCTCTCCTCACCTCATCTTTTCTTTGCTCAGTTACTGCCTTCCAACTGCTGTCCTTTTCTCTGAATTTTTTTAAGTGTTCTGATTTTCATTTCCTGTCTTCACTTTTGCTCTTTTCTCTGCTGTTTCTCCTCAGTTTCTTTGTCATATTCTAATGTTGTCTTACCCACATCCTGTTTTTCTTCTCCCAGTCCAATGTCCAGCCCACGAGGTGCGGTTTGACTCCACAGGGGTGATCTTGAGTCCAGGCTACCCTGAAAACTACCCCAACCTGCAGATGTGCTCCTGGCTGATCAACGTGGAGAAGGGTTACAACATCACTCTGCACTTTGAACTCTTTCAGACTGAGAAAGAGTTTGACATCTTGGAAATATTTGATGGTGGGTTCTGCTGGAATTTCTGTCTGTCTCTTCTCCAAAACGAGACACAAAACATGTTACTCAACTGAAATTATTGATGTTCGTCTTGTGTTGTGGATTTTAGTGCTTCCCAGTAAAACATTCATACCTTCTTATTCTGTGTTTTTCACCAATATTTCAGCATCCATCCCTGTTCTCAATGTGGTGTCCTAGAGATTAAAGTCTTAGATGTCTCAGATGTCATTTAGAAATCCTATTGATATTTTTGCCTGTTGTCATCACTCATATTTCTGTAATTAATTCTATTTATATCCCAAAAAGAACTTAACATATCTCGTACGTTAATGCTTTTTTAACATGGATCTTTTTCTGGGAAACTATGTGTCGCTATTTGTGTGTGTGTGTCTGTCTGTCCGTCTCTTTGTTCAGGTCCCAACATCTACAGCCAGAGCATGGCATCCCTCAGCGGTGACATTGAAACGCCCTTCAACCTGACCACCACAGGTCACCAGCTGCTGCTGCGCTGGTCCTCTGATCACGGCACCAACAGACGCGGCTTCCACATTAGATACGTTGGTGAGTATCAAAGTATGTATCCAGCTTATAATCATATTCTTCTTTTCTTAGTGCTATTTGAACATATTAAGTCTCAGAACTACAGAAAAGCGATGAAAATCATGGGTTTTACAGTTCAGGCATCTGTATTTCAGGCAGTTGTGAAGAGACATTACAATTTAACAAGTGAAAACATTATGTCATAGTTTAAATTCATTGAACCATCTCTGCTGCAGCTGTTGTGTATTACTGTGGTTACAATGTGAACCCATGATTTTTATCATAGTGTGCTGTAATGTTTTGAGGTGTTATTTTACTGAGTTTTTAAAATCAGTTATTTCTACAAGAGCACTCCACAGAAATGTTAAAGGCGTGCAATAGGAGAAGTTTTTCACACCCAAAAACCATGAGGCAAGAATAATGGCACTGGAAGTTCTATGCTGTTTTTCACTTCTTAATTTAAAAAGGTTTTGAATTCTTAATTGGCTCTTTAATAAAGCAAGTGGTGCTAAGCAAGAGTGCATAGGGGATCTTCTTCCATTTGAAATGCATCAATAATAATGAAAAAAGCACAAAAGGCATTCATTTTTCATGTTGTGTCTCTCCATTATATTTAATACACGAAAGTGTTACTGTGAGAGCCAGTCAGTGTGATGAATTTTGTAAAGAAAACTCCTCCTTGACTTGATTGACTTGAACAGGAACTGACTTCAACTCCAGAGTGTGTCTTTTCGTCTTTAATCCCTGCTATCTCCCAGTCATGCTGATTTAAAGAAATGTTTGACAGCACTTGTGAAGCACACAGCCCTCCCTTGGATTTCCTGTCCCATTGGCTATCCGGTGCTCATGTTCTGAAAATCAAATTTACCTTTTTTTGTGTTCGATGGACTGTAAGATGAGGCAAAGCAAGGCTATGGAACAAATATCTGGAGGATGCAGTGGTATTGCATGTGATGAAACAAATTGAATATATGTGTGCCCACAGGCATAGAGGAATGGTAATAATGTGATTTTGAGGACTTCCTTTGCTGTGTGGCACACAGCCCAAGAGCTAAATAGATGTGACACTCCTCCGGCACTTTTCCTCATCATCTTTCCACATTTAAAATGTAGCTTTACTTTCACCAGAAATGTTCACCTGAGTGTTTTCCAAGAAGGTTTTTGTTAATGCCTTTCGTCTCTTACTTTTTTCTCTGCTGTATTCTCTTTCCATGTAAATTTGTAATGTTTTCTTTCCACTCTCCTTGACTTTTGGCTGACCTTCTGTCTGTTTTCTCTTCTCTCTCTTGCATTGCCACCTTTCTCCCCTTCTCTCCCCCTGTTCCTTTCTTCCTCCATCTATAATACCATCTATTGTAGCGATGTACTGCAGTACTCCAGACTCCCCACAACATGGCTTTGTAGTGAGCCAGACCGGGGGTCATCTTAACAGCATGGTGCGCTGGGCTTGCGACAGGGGGTACAAGCTGATCGGAAAGGGCACAGCTGTGTGCAAGAAGACCAGCTATGGCTACTACACCTGGGATGCGCCTGTTCCTGCATGTCAAGGTGAGCTCATCAGCCCTGGCAGCCTTTTATTTCCAACTTCAGCCTGCCTCTTTTCGTGTTCTTCTGGTCACTGCCTCTGCCCCGGGCTCAGCAGGCAGACAGGCCGGCGCTTAAGGCACCCAAGTGTCTCAGCCCATGCTCTCCTCCTCTGTTGTTAGCAGCTGAACTGAATCCAGCCTGATCGAGAGCCAGTACCCTGTCAAGTGGAAAGGAAACAGAAATCAATCCTCCCTTCTCCTGTCAATTTCCACTTCTTCAAATTACTCAGGCTAACTCGCCATAAGCATGCAGTGTCTGCTGTTGTTGGGTCTCACTCAACTAATTGGGTTCTTTGATGCTTATGTGTGAAATGTGCACATTTATGTGTGTTTACAATGTGTGATGGCATGCATGAGCAGAGAAACACACACACACACACACACACACACACACACACACACACTCTCACACTCACAGTCACACAGCCACACAGCCACACAGCAGCAAACAACAGCAGATGGTGATCTCAATTGCATTTCATCATGATGCAGTGGAGTCAAAATGTGTCATATACTTTAAAATGATTTAAAAACACTTCACACCTGTGTTGAATTCTGTCAGTTTGGTAATTGCATGCAGCTTTTCCAAAGCACGTAAACTCAACCTGAGCTACAAATCATTGAATATATTCATACAGAGGCTGTCCATCTGCTACCCACTGGATGGTGGCAATTACATTATATGTCCAATCCTTCATTCATTTATTCTGTAAGCATTACATGTTGAGGATGTCTGATCCATCTTTGTTTGTTACTCCTGCATTAGTCTAGAGCAGTGGTACTTCTATTTTTTTAAGTCGACGACCCCTATGCTGACATAAATTAGATCACATTTCATAGCATTTTGTTCATCTGGGAGGATTCTTGCGGTTAGAATACATGAAATCCTTGACAGAATAATCAGTAGCTTTGTTATTGTGTTACTTATAGGTTGAATTACAAAAAAATATTCTATTCCCCCGTTTGCTGGGGACCTTTTAAACCCTCTCAAGTTTCCTACTTTGGGAACCACCAACAGAAATTGATGTTTGAGATCTGACCTAAGCTTTGATAAAGAATTCACTTTTTAAACACTGATGCTTCAATTTGCAGTATAGAGAAGTCTGTAGTGCTTGTGATTAGTGTCTGTTAGATTGTAACTTAGCGTTACTCACAAATGAATGTTGATTGAATCTCTCTTGAAGTGGTGAGGGCCAATGTAATGGCCCCAGGCCATATTGGCAGATTCCTACCTTTGATGTTAGACTGTGTGCAGCTACATTGCTGCTCCTTTTTATGATGTGTGTGTGTTTGCATACCTGTTCCCATTTTGTGTGGTCCCACACATGTTGGTTGCCTTGCACTATTTACTCCCCTTGAACTGGCTCTGATAATAAACACCTTTGCACTTACAAGCTTCTTTGTGGTTTAAGCTCTGAGACCATAGTAAACCAGATTCAGTGTGTGTAGGGATAAGGACACAATGTTGTGTGAGAGAGTGCTATATTTTATTTACTAGGTTTTGTATAAACTTTTACAGTAGGAATAGTAACTTTATTTACATGAAAATATACTAAAAAAAAAAGCTAAAGTATTGTTGTTTATGGAGGACTTCTTATTGATAACATACCTTTCTGTAGTGTGTAGAGAAAGGTATGGGGTGGCTGAGTACAATTTTACTCCAGAGACCCTTCATATGTATAATAATTTCATGTGTTTCTCCACTGAGATTTTAAGAGCAGATATTTGAATTTAATGGCTTGTGTATGCGTGCGTTCGTGGATATACGTGCGTGTGTGCATGTGCACGTGTGTGCGTGCGTGCGTGTGTGTGTGTGTAGTGGTTATAAATGCTAATGCCTAAAATGTTGACTGTGGTAATGTGGTAGGTGTACTGTTTTGCAGCTGAGGAAATGTTGCACATTTGCTGTAACCCTGATGCAGATTTTTGAGTTGTGATTGCACAGGTGCAAGTCATTTCCTTAATGATGGCTCAGCTCCATAAAATGCTCTAGAAAGTAATTTCAGGCAACTAGCATGCAGAACACGAGGTCTTTGGCACTGCCTCATCTGAATTAAATGCTTTGGTTATTAATGTTATTAATTACACCTGTGCTTTACCTGCTGTGACATGTCAGAGTGGTGGTCATTAATAATGTCCGTAGTCAGACAGGCAGACGTTCTCCAGGGACGTTCAATGTTAACAGTGACTAACCAGAGATCTGAATATTTGTACAGCCTTCGTAAAATAACAAAGTAACAAATAGCTACGTGTGTAAATTGAAAGACTGTACACTGGGTTGCACTCTCATCCCTGGTGGAAGTACACATATGTACATACTCACAAAAACGTGACTGTTCAGTTGATACATGTCTGTGTTTACCAGGCGTCTCTCTGCAGAGTTCTTTGGTATGTGTCTTGTACTGCGCATAAACACGAGTGTTGTCAATCGTCATCTTGCTTCTATGCAGCTGTATCATGCGGTGTGCCCAGCGCGCCTGTGAACGGAGGTGTGCTCGCTGCTGATTACTCCGTCGGCACACGGGTGACCTACTTCTGCAACAGCGGCTACAGGCTCTCCTCCAAAGAGCTGACGACCACAGTCTGCCAGCCAGACGGCACCTGGAGCAACCACAACAAGATACCCCGATGCATCGGTGAGTAAAGGATGTTGGGGGAGGAGGCAGGGTGTAGAGGAGGAGGGAGAGTGATTTAGAGAACCCACAGCAAGGTTGAGCACTAGAAAGGAAGGAGAAGTTGGGTGATAATTCTAGGACAGAGATATGGCAAAGATACTGATTTTGAGATGGTTACAGCTGTATTCAAGACAGAAAAAGTCACAAAGTCTAAAGAATCCTCTGCAGCAGTTGTGAAAAATGAAACAGATTCAACAAGAAAGTGTACTGTCATGGAGAGTGTTATATAATGCAGACTGCAATCCCAACAGAACCACTAGTTGTGGTTTCATTACAAGAACACTAACTCATTGGGTGGTGATTAGACGGATGGATAAAAGGAAGAATGATAGATGGATGGAAATGTGTAGCTAGCACTGGGGTAAGTGTTTTACATTCCAGTGCAACTCCTCCACATCAGCAAGTCAGTGGAATGAGTGATTGACAACATTGTTTACTATAGAGACCAGTGTTTATTCCCTGCAGTATGTTTCTGACAGTAAAAAAGGAGAGCAGTTTGATTTGAAACTCATTTGGTTTAAGAGTATGCCAATTTATAATGAACTCTGTTGTGGAAAAAAACATTTTATATGGTTACTGCAGAAAAAAAGCCATTTACATTTTACATGAATGGGTTTTTTCTACTGATTAAGATGTTCCTTTGCAAGTATCTAAATTTTTTCTACACTGTGGATCGCTATATCTTTTAATGAGTTTTGACTTATCAGTGTGTCTACAAGAAGTAAAAGACAAAGGGGTCTGTAAATATGAATAATCCAAAGTTAACATAGTCCACCCCCCTCCACTTTTTTTCCAGTCATCTCATGTCCAAGTCTCAGCTCCTTCTCTTTGGACCACGGAAAATGGAGGATTGTCAATGGTTCACACTACGAGTATGGAACTAAAATAATTTTTACATGCAACCCTGGATACTACCGTGTTGGCCCCGCCCACATCCAGTGCCTGGCCAATGGGGTGTGGAGCTGGAGGAGTGAGAGGCCTCGGTGTAGAAGTGAGTAACTTCTGCTGCAGCAACACAAATAATCAACACAACACTTGTAGATCATACAGATTAATTAATGCAGATCACGTAAAAATTTAAAAATTTAACTCAACTCTTAATATAATGTTATATGTGTCATCTCTTAAATGTCTTATCTCTGTTTTGTCATTGCATTATCATTAAATTTACACATCACTGGATGCAGATGCACACCATATAAACCCATCCCACACCCACATTTTTAATCTTTTTAATTAGATTCATAAGAATAGAGAGAAATTGAATATTGCTATCTAAATTACTAAACTGATATCCTGCTTTGCCTCAAGTTTACTGGATTCACAGATTTTAACATGACTCAACTTGAACAACAAATGCCTTATTCACAGCTCACTTACTCAGCTTCACTTTTGTATTATTTGCCTGTCCCAGCCTAGGCTAGATATTGTTTATTATAGAAATGAGAAATAAAAGCTTTTCTATGCTGCCATGGGAACTTCTTTTTTGAGAAGCAAAAGAGCTGAATAGCCTGTGTAATGGCAAAAGGAGATACGAGCCAGCATGATGAAAGATGTTGGGACAAAGGCAAACACCATCATTATCCTCCCCATGAAATAGTGCAGGTCACTCTTTTATCGCATTAGGGTCGGTAAGAGGGGTGTAAATGACTGTGCTCTCCCATTGACTCTGAAGATGTAAGACAACTTCTGTCTCCTCTTTCGTTCTCTCTTGTTCTCTCTCACTCACTCTCCTGGTATCTTGCTCTTTCTTTCCCTGCCTTCTCCTTCACCTCCTTTTTACTATCCTCTCCATCTTATTGCAGTCATTTCCTGTAGCGATTTGCCCACTCCTCCTAATGGGAAGAAAATTGGAACCCAAACTACCTTTGGAGCATCAGCCATTTTCAGTTGTAACCTTGGCTATGTTTTAAGTGGATCTACAGTTAGAGAGTGTCTTCTGTCCGGCCTTTGGAGTGGAGCAGAGACTCACTGCCTGGGTAAGCAGAGTCCAAATGTTTCCTTTAACTTTATAAAGAACAGTTTTGACCTGGGTCAAACACTGCTGATGATGTGTCCTGAAAGATTATGAGCTTTTTTGGCTGGGCCAACATGTTCAGGATACACCAAAATGGTGAACCAGAGAGTGACTTAAATAGGCTCTGTAGCCAGCTGTGCTTGGTCATTATAGTAAACATTTAGAAATATACAATTTTGGGTCCCTTTGGTTTGGACATAGTTTCTGGTACTCAACACAGTCACTCAGACTGGATCAGAGATTGTGGAGATCATATGGATAAAAAAAATGGCGCACAAATGTGAAATCAATCTTTGCAACTACATTTGGTTGATTGGAGCATGTTGCGGTGGAGTGAAGCCTCTGAGTCAGTGTGATTTGGTGTATCTAAAACGGTAAATGTGAGAGAAAAGCTATAGAGCCACAGCTGGCCTCAAACTATGACACACTTGCCAAGCTATACCAGCACAATTTGAGCAGTTGTTAAGATATATAAACAAGAAAATATGCAACAGCTCAGCTTACCACGGCTCATCACAGCTCTGCACTGTGGAAGAGAATGAGACATAGGTAATTACTTGAGTTGCATTCAGACCCACACAGCAGCAGAATGTGACAGTTTCCCTGGCAGATGCATTAGTCCGTTTATCAACCCCGTGGCACCAGCACTCCAAGCTCCGCTCCAGAGTGGTAGGGTTCATTAAGAGAAGGGCACCTCTCTCTTGTTTAGTGATATGACTGTCAGGGTGAACGTAGCCAAGGACCTCTCGGTACAGTTGCCTGCTTTAGTGTTATCTTCATAGAATCTGGCTGCTCTCAACTGGAGTGCGATAATAAAATGCTTGGTTGACTTTCTGGATGAAGGAGTGAATTAGGGAAATCACACTCACAACCAGTGGCAATTTCCAAGACTTTAAGTGGCAGTGGGAATCTCAGCAAGATTTCTTTCTCTGAAAGGGATTTATTGTAGCTGAAAGTAATACCATTAGGTGCATGAGGGTATTGCACAAATTTTGAGGACTTTCACGTGTCACTAAATGTGGTTGAGAGACACTGTGTTATCACCACAAGTGAAGCTGGAGCCAATATGAATTCAGAAGTAATAATTAAGAGATAATAAGCTGAAAAATGCTTTCCAAATCCAATATGTTTGATGAATACATTAATTTTGTTTGCCAGTATTATTATTCCAAACCATTTAAATTACCAGTTTCCTCAAATTTGTATTATAATGCAGCTGTCAAAATGCAAAGTTATTCAAACTTGATAACAAAATCAAAATTGTGTTTTTACCCAGAAACTATGGTCCATTAGTTCAGTTGGCGCCACTGTAGGCTATTATTCTCAACACTAGAAACTTGAACCAGAGTATTACCCCACATGAATAATTAACTGAAATAATTCATTGTGATTTGTAATGCAAAAATTGGACCCCCGCATTAGCTCCAACTGAATATAATCCTGACAGTGTCAAGTGTTATAAATACCACACAGTACAAGCATTACAGGATGGGCTGCATTTGTTATGGTCAAATTTCTGCTAAAGGAATCTTTTGGGGTTTTTTGAGAAAGAGCAAGTGAAATATCACTTCATGCTTTTCCTGTTTTTCCCTTCCCTCGTCCTACAGCTGGCCACTGTGGTGTTCCAGAGCAGATTGTAAACGGGCAGGTGATTGGTGAAAACTTTGGTTATAGAGACACGGTGGTTTACCAGTGCAACCCTGGATTCAGGCTCATTGGCTCTTCAGTACGGATCTGCCAGCAGGACCACAAATGGTCCGGACAGCTCCCAGTTTGTATCTGTGAGTACTTTAATGCCATTCCTCTCTGCCTGATTTGACTGCAAGAATCATTTTATGCGTGTGTGCACGTGAGTTAATGTCTGAGGGTGCATTTATGTGACAAAGACCAACTTGGCTACCTCAGAACTAATGGCAACAGTTGTATTTTTCATCTCTGACTGTAAATTAAATAAATTTGTGAAAATGCAAATTTAAAAATAAAATGATCAATAAAAATGTTTCTGGCATTCTAAGATAATTAGATGACTGTCAAAAAGCTTCCAGCAATTCCCAAAGCTTCCTGCTCTTTTAGTTTGAGAGGCGCTGAATCGATAGTTGATACATATTCTCATAATGTGATTCTCAATCTCCTATTCACCTCTGGATGTGCTGAAATATGGAGTTTACCCTTTCCTAATCGATCATGTCTTGCTTCCTAACTCCCTCATTGTCCCTTCAGGTTAATTATATGATAATGATATTCCTATGATAGGTGTCTATGTATGTCACCTATTGATCATTCTTATTGAATTTCTCTCTCCACATTATTCTCTCCATCTCTCCTGTTCCACACACTCTCTACCATCCTTTGTACCTTTTTTATATTCCTTCTTTGCTGCCTTTCATTTTCCATCCCTGTCCCTAACTCCTCTCTGACATGTACCTCTGTGATGCGTGTCAATTTTAGCTGTCACATGTGGCCACCCTGGTAGCCCTATCTATGGACGCACCACAGGCGACGGCTTCAACTACAATGACGTGGTGCGCTTCTCCTGCAACAAAGGCTACACCCTGGAAGGACCCTCCACAGCCCAGTGCCAGGCCAACCGCCAGTGGAGCCAGCAGCCACCAACATGCAGAGGTGAAGTCCAGCGACAGCGCTCTTGAAGCACAAATAAGTGATTGGCAGCTTGGCTGACTTAAAGTTTAAGAAGGATGCAGATGTATCCTGACAGTTGAACTAAAAAGCTGCTTGTCTCTGCCAGCATGTTCAACTAAGGCGCAGACCACAGACATCGCCTGAGGCAGCAGAGACAGACAGGGATGAAAAAAGAAAAAAAAAGAATTTGGAACTAGCAGATGCATCATATTCATATGCATCTAATTAACCATCTGCAGTGATGATTTCTGAAGAGGGTACCTCTTAGTGTATCACATCGACTAAAGGTGTTTGAATGTTTGATAACAGAAGGGCACCTCTATTTAATTCTGCTCCTGTGAATCAGGCTCGCCATCAGAGGAGCAGGTAGCTGCCAGCAAACAGGAGAAGCATCCAGCCAAAGTGCTGGAGCAGAATGAAATGGTTTTTGCAGGAGCTTTGTGGTGGTTCAAGAATGAGAAGCTACAATGACCACAAGAATTCAGCAGCCAGCGGACGTATTATAATCATTCAGAAATCAGCAGCCAGTGACCGCCAGCATGCACGAGCAGAGACACCAAAGCAGGATGAATAGAGGCAGTGCTCACATATCTATTAATGTGAATGAGAAAACTCCTTATGTGTTCTACTTGTTTGGGTAGAGCATTAAACAGCAACATCTGGAGCCCTGGCCTCAGAGTGAAAGCAGGGAAACAGCAATAATGAGCTTGCAGCAGAATTTATGAAAAGGGGAGAATAAACAGGGATTTGTTTTTACGATTTAACTGCCAGTTTTTACCAAGAGGCTCGCTGCAGGGAGAGATTACTTTTAAAGGCAAAAAAAGCTCAGAGAATGTTTACTGGAAGACATCTTACTTGGAGTGTCAGATGGTGGCTGTGTTTTAGTTGTGGCCAGGTTTAGTTTGCCCAGGTTTTGCTCATTAGTGGTGTGTTTACAATCAACAGCAATACAGACATTTTTTGTGTGATGATACCAAAGAAGTGTTTACTTTTTCTCCAAAAATCATTTTGAAAGTGTGACAATATTTTTTCTGAAGTTTTTTTTCACCATTATCAATGCCGTCCTTAAATTTAATAGGAAACAGGCAATGAATGGATTGGGCAGTGTGATAGAAGCTCTCAATATCTGAAAAAAGAACCGTTACATCTATTGGCCCTTGAAAATGCTTCTGGCTATTTGTTGAAGCGTAGAGATGTGATAAATGTAGGTAGGTATGATATTCTCAGGCTTATATGTTCTATAGTTCATTTAACTGATCAGGAAGGAGACATTAACATAATAACTTGAAAAAGGGAACTTGAAAAATAGCCAGTATGGTTTTATATATTAGTAATACGTCTGGATGTACTCAACCCAAGCTAGATTTACCAGACTTTGCCTATTTAAAAATATCACTCCTCTTGGCATAAATGTTGTTGGCAGTCAGATGTGAAGAGACACAGTTTTCATCACTGTGAATAGCACAGTAGAGACAGACCTGGTAAAAGATCAAAAGAGTAAAATCATATTAAACTGTCACGACTCCCTTTGTCAAAATATGTCTGTTTGTTCCCACTAAAATCTTCTCTCATTGGACTGGCACATTTTTCACACATTTGCATTATTAATTTAATTTTATGTTGCAATGCACTTAATTTTACCCTCATCTCCTTTCAGCTGATTAAACCACCTTGTCAGCAGTGTGCTTTTGCAGACTTCAACCACTTGTAAAATTGATTCTTATGAGTCTGTGACAATAGATGTGCCTTTGTTCTGCTCTTTGAGGCAGGAGTAGGGGGTGTTATTATTGACAGTGTTTAAATATAACTTAGACTCAGGCTTCCTGTTTGTAGGATGAACAAAAAAAGGCCACTGATCAGGTCATGTCAAAAATTCTTTTATTAACTTACAATGAACATACTGGCACATAGCATTTGAATAGATGTTTTAAAAGAGGCTTTTAAATACAACTGGAAAAGACTGCAGAGCTTCCATGGAAAAAAAATTGTCAGATCCTCAGCAGTGACATTAGATGGATTTAGTTTTGCAAAATGCCACGACTGTGTAACCCTACCCCCCCTTGTTTTTTTACCCCATGGCATGTTTTGGGTAAGAGTACCAAAAAGCAACACATTCAAAACTGAATACAACTTGTATATATACATAACTAGAGTATATACAGTATATTTTAGGAAAAGACAATTATAGAAGCCAACTACACAAAATAACTTAAAAGTATGACAAAACCCTCATAATCCACTACAACTCAGTAACGAATCAGTGTTGTTATTATCTCCTGCTGTGCACTGTGTAAAGTACACCATGAACAAAGCCATAGCAACCTCATAGACAGAGACCATTATAAACACAGGACTAATATGATGTGTTCTTAGGCGCTGCCAGGAAGTGAATATTCACTGTAGTGCACATCAATAATTCATTTATATTATCGCTAAAATCCACAATAAATTGATGTCTGTGAACCTATTAACTATTATTACACTATCACAGCCTGCTTATGATTGAGATCTTATAGATGAGATAATGATCCATACATCCATACATTGAAATCAAAAGACTGCACTAAGTCACTGAGTTACTTGGAAAAAACTTGCTTGAAGTTACATTGACATCATCTGCCTTTCCTGAAGTTCCATTACAGCACCGATGGACTGCTGTCAGTATTGTGCTGACTCTCATCTTGATTAAGTCAACTGATAATTCATGATGCCATAGCTGCATTTTCCCTTTATTTTCCTTTTCTTACAGTGGTAAACTGCACAGATCCGGGTATTCCTGCCAATTCTATCCGGGAGAGTAAGATTGAGCACGGCAACTTTACATTTGGCAGCGTGGTCTTCTATGACTGTAACCCAGGATATTACCTGTTTGGCTCATCAGTGCTCACCTGCCAGCCAGCGGGCCACTGGGACAAACCTCTACCAGAATGCATTGGTACGCTACTTCCTTTGGTGCTGTCTTTATTGTTATTATGTAAGCAATAAACTGAAAAATCATAAAATTTATCCTGTTATCTCGTGCATTAGCCTCTCAACCTTTTTATGTAAAAAAATTAATTAAAAAAGATTCTTTAATTAATGCACTTAACTGGGGGTGCAAGTGGAGCTTAAAGAGAAAAGTTTTATTCCCAGCTGAATCTCCACAACCTTGCTTGTGTCCTCATTTGCCTCTCATGCTTAAACAGCACAAGATGCTAAATGCTGTGACTGAGAGCATCTGTGTAATGTTCGATGCCCCAGTGGCTTATGGTTATGTTGCACTGTGGCTAATTGAGAAATGGGGAAAACTGTCACAGGACCAGTTGTTTCAGGCTATAGCGAATGTTCTCTCAAAACGAAGCGCTCAAATTAAAACAGCCATCTATGAACTGTCGGGGTTATCTGAAGTAGTAATGTTGCTCTCAAACACCTGGCTCATTGTGCACTTTGCATCTGTGTGAGGCCGCAAAACAGAAATGACCTGTTTTAGTAAAAATATATAAAGTAAATCTCTACATTGCGCACACGGACTCAGAGACACTTAATTTCATGGTAGAGAGATGCTCTGCATTTATTTTGTTGGCATAGTAATTAAAAAGATACACAGGAGTGTCTTAAAAGTTTATTCACAGCTCCAGGCATCGCTAACTCTTAGTCAAGACATTAGCTTGACAAAATTAGAGAAACTTCCTTTACATTATGAGACTGAGCTGATTTAATGACAGCTCCCACAAACATACTTTAGGTTCAAAAGAATAATAAAGCAGGAGAGAAAGTGATGAACCAAATTGGATTTTAGTCCAGAAAACAATCAAGTGAGAATTTTATTAAGTGTATATCCAAAGTACAACTAATCGTCTTCTTTATGAACTGTTGTTATGACAATGACAATTAAAGCAAAGTAATTTCCTGAAATGGTTCTGTCTTTCACCACAGTATTAACAGTGGAATACAGTTTCATGTCTCAGCAGCACCAGTAATAATAAGAGGGGAGATTCACCAAGTGTGCTGTTGCATGCAACACAATCTATTCATCAGTTTGCTCCACATGTAATCTTACGTCCTCTGCTCACTCTCTGTCATGCAGAGGTGGACTGCGGACATCCAGGTTCACCTCCCCATGCAGTGATGAGCGGGGATAAGTTTACCTTTGGCTCCACGGTGCGCTATTCCTGCTCTGGAGACCGCCAGCTCATAGGAGACTCATCACTCACCTGTCAACTAAATGGACACTGGAGCGGTCCGCTGCCCCACTGCTCAGGTAGTCCTGCACATACACAAGCATGCCTACAGATTCACACAATGAAACTTAATGATATCAGTATCATGTGATGTTTAGTTTGTGAAGTAGAATATGGTTTAATTACAGTCAGTGCTAGAAAAAAGGTTTTGGAAATCAAGAGAGAAAGAGTTGTGCTCAGAGGTTCTGATTTGCCAAATTACAAAGCAAACAAATTTGACAGCATATTTTCTCACATATCTTGAGCGGCTATCACACAGACGATGGTTTTACTTTTATTTAGCCAAGTTTGGATATATCTTTGTCTGAGATCACTGCTATCCAATCAATTTGTGCTGTTCATAGCATTAGAAAATGCCTTTTAAAAAATTTAGCAGCAACATCATACTTTTCAGAAACAGTATCCCCAGTACTCTGAATTTTTACACTGAACAAATTGTTCACTTTTTTCTTTTTAAGGACAATGTTTCTCAGTAGAAAATTTTTGCAGCACTGTTTGTGAATTATACAGACTAATAAGTACATGGAATCTAAAGAGACATCTGGTTGTGAATTGTTGAAATGTATTTTTTTATCGATGCTCGTAACACTACAAATGAATTTAATTTAAGTTCAGGGCAAATTAAACGAAGATGATCTGCATGACTACATAGTGATCATCACTTCACAGCAGTGTGTTAGCTTGGAGTCCAAGTGACCAAGTCCAGCTCCGAGGCAGCGCTGTGGTTACAGACACTGAGAGGAGAATTAATCTATATATGTATATATGTGCTTTTGATGGTGGGGATAGCCGGATCGCATGAAAACCCAAACATGAAAGGGACAAAATATAAATTTCACAGAGAAAGAAAGTGTCCCAGCCTAAAATTAAATCAGGGACCTTCTAGCTATGAGGCAACAGTGCTAACCACTGAGCCACCACGCTGTTATTAGCTGACTGAGCCAATTTACTGCACTCAAACCAAGGCCCTGTGGAGCTTTTGTGAGGATTTTAATGATACATGTGAGCCAAAATATTATACTATAATACAATACAATGTAATACATTTCCTACTTACCCCACGCAGCGTCAGCATTTCACTTCTTAGGCCAGCCACCCTTGAGGTTTATCTGGTGTATCTGTACTGGCTGATGAATGTTTGAAACAGTACATCGATAGTGGACCAGTATCAAATAACCTAAACAATAACCGTTCCCCTTTCATTCCTGTGTGATTTAGTAATAGCGAAAGAAAATTCAAGCCTCAACCAAAGAATGTGTTGAAGTAAATGCTGCTCCCTGCATAAAATCATGAATCCAGTGAGCGATATCACCCCTGACATAACCTAAATGCAGACTCAAATAAAAGACAGAATTTCTTGTGTCTAGTGTTCAGTGCATTTAGTTGCAGTCTCCCCCTTGACGTTTCCTGAAAACCTTAAAAAAAAAGTGTGTCTTGTAGTGTATTTCTGAGGAACTTCAAACTTTCCCCTTTAATCCCCTCTGTGCTCTTCCCTCCCATCACACTTAAGCATTCCTGACCATTTAAGTGGAGTCTCTTAACTGAATGTTCACTTGGTTTGTTCAACTCACTGACCCAGAATTAATGTTTGTAAGCAAACTTGTATGACAGCGTTTTTTCTTCTTCTTTAAGTGGGAGTGTGAACTCTCCGCTCACCTTCAATATTTTGTATTTACTCAGACAGTTGGAAAGTAGTGATGCAGGAGTAAAGTTAGACTCCTAGGAATGTAGGAGATGCACATGTTAACACAGACTCAAGTCTATGCTGTCAGAGTTTCCTGGGGGGGGTTTAATCATAGTTTTGCAAAATTGAGGGACTAACATGGCACTGTAATGGAGTTTTCTTTCTTTCTTAGTGCCTGCATAATTATCTGCTGAGAACATTCAAAAATCTGTTTTAGGCCTGAAATTATAGCTTTACAACCACATAAAGCATTCAATCTTAATGTTTATGGTCAAAAAAATTGAATTTTTCAAGATATTTTTCACCTAGTCTTTAAAAGCAATTTGGTATCTATCATTGAGATGATTTGATCAGCACCCTGCTGTTGTGACAAATGAGCCTCTTGGAGAGTGATGATTTGCAATTTTGTGTTATATTTTATATCATCACTCATTCTTAGCTGTGTATCACCAACACGAGCTCAGCTGCTCTGTTTACATGAGGAGATCCAGCTGATACTTTGCTTTAATCTGAGCCAAAAACATTAGTACCAAACTAGATTCCATGCATTTAATTGAACTTGTCCAAAACCTAATCAGCATCAAGTCATCACTTGAAAAGTGAAAGATAAGTAAAGCCAACATAAATCTGTTCCAGAGTATTTAAATTGTCAGAGAGCAAAAGAGCAATTGCTGTTTAGAGAGTAAACCCCTGTGGAGGTATTTGTGCTGCAGAATAAGAGTCCTGGTCCAGTGACCACAGGATTTAATCATGATAAATGATGCTGTGACTTCCCAAGCTAGAAAAAAGAAAGAAAAAGGATGAGCCGAGGTGAGCTCCAGTAGAGAATATGAATTTTGATTACATGTAATCTGATCACCAAAATGCAACTTCTCTTGTTGTTTATTTTAACAACCTCACTCTGTAATAGATTCTCAAGTGCCATTCCAAAGTGTACGGCGTTGGATCTTATTAAACAGTAAACACGGATTAAATGGTAATTATATTTGGCCATGTGATGACAGTATGACCTGCAGCTCTGGTGGTTGCTCTAAGACTTTTTGTGACATACAGGACCAAGATAATGTTCATGTTGTTGCTGGTTATAGAGAGGTGAATATAGTAAGAACAGGTGACTGTGGCTCGGGAGGTAGAGCTGGAGTTTGACTATCAGAAGTTTTGTGGTCTGAACTACAGCTCCTCCACTCTGTTGTCAAAGTGTCCTCGGGCATACTGAGTCCTGAACTGCTCCCGATGCTCCATCTATGTGAGTTTGGTTGTGTGTTTGCTTTTTCTGATGAGGAGGTTGACATTTTGTATGGATGCCCCTGTGTTTGTGTGAACGGGTGAATGTAAGACGTTTTATGTGGTAGGTGGACTAGAAAAGTATTATATAAATGCTTTTGCCATTTACCATTTTAAATGCATTGCCACACAGGATTATTCTGCCTCTGTGCCTCTGATTGAAATCAGCTACTCGTAATGCAGAGAAGACACCTTTATAGATCATTTGTTCATCACTAAGAGGCTTAATGCATTCAGACCCATGGCAGTAAACATCTGTTACAGCTGTAGTACAAAACAGAACCTCGGCACAGCTGGAGTTCAGTTGTGGCTTACGAGCACTAAAGTTGAGATGCAGCAAATGCCTGAAGAGTATTAAATCAGTAACAGTGTACATTTTAGCACCCAGTTTTCACAGGTACATAAGCTAAAACTTCTGAAGTGATGTAATTAGTATCACAGTGTTAAGACGATAAATTAACTATTTAGAAAGTGTTAAAGTATGTTAAAGTGTAATTGTCACTTTCTAAAAAATTCCCTGTATCATGTCCTGTCACTTAGTGTAGTGTGAGCCTGTTTTAATGCTTCTGCAGCTTTCCAAAAGTGAATAGCAGAAAGGTTCGATCTATAGATAGCTATATCTGCAGTACTAGAACAGTCAAAAATGGCACATTTGAATTATCATCACCAACAGCAGAGACAAAATGTTTATGCTATGAATTCCTTAGAAGTCCAACCCAGCGTCAGCAGGAGTTCTCATCCATGCATCTATCCTTCCTTTCATCGGTTCCTCTTTGTTAATTAGGGAGAGGGGGCTTAAAGCTGCTCACCAAGCCATTCCCCTTTTGTCCTCGTCTGTTGCATGGCTGAGTTGAAGGCCTTATTATTTCCTTACAAAGGGAGCCTGGTGAACGGACATTAACTCAGATTCAAACCAATTCCACCACCGTCCCAATTAGTGAGATTATAGCTGTCACAGTGTATGCCGAGCCGGCCTGCCTTACCTAACCGAAGGAGACTAATGAAGTACCGACAGCTGCTGTGAGGCACGCTCACCCACACACACACACACCCACACACCACACACCACACACACACACGCATGCAGGTAACAAATAAGTATGCATACTTAGCATGTACTTGCCAATTCAAGTGTGAGTAAGTACATGCAGGACTGGCAGAGAAACACATAAGCGCAAACATGCATCAAGTGCACTCTCATGCTGTGTGTTTTTGCATATGCAGTATAAGGTAGGCAAATAAACACTTATACACACTCACACACTTTTTGCTAACCACAGCCGCACAAAACAAATAAACTCCAGCTGTGCGCCCTTGACCTGACAAATCCAGTCTGTGCATATGTGAGCACGGAGATGTGTCTAGATGTTATGAGCTTGGTGTTTGTGCAGTAAGGCTTTGTCAACAATTCCAGCATTACTGCAGCTGTTTGCTGCTCCCTAGAAAGAGAGCTGGAGCCACCATACAAGAAATGATGTACAGGGTGTGTGCACAGCTTAAGGAACAGGACCTCACAGCCAATAAAGAACAAATCCTTCACAAATCTCTGTGTCTGTTGGTCTGTCTCCTTTGTCCTTCTGTCTGTTAGTCGGTCGGTCGGTCGGTCGGTCAGTTGGTTGGTCGGTATGTCGGTCATTGTTGCATCTTTGTCCCTACTATCTGTCTCTTTTTCTGTGATACTGTCTCTGGATGCCAAACATTTTCCTCTGTTCTGTCCTCAGCTTGTTTCATTTATGTGAAAGAACAGCAGCAGCAGCAGCAGTGAAAGGGGTGGATGGTGTTATGTGTGTACTTTTCCCATTGCTCTGAGGATAGTAATGCAAAACCAAAACCAACTCATCTCCTAGTCTACATCCAGACGCACACACCACTCTGCTCTACTTGCTATTCATCCCAACAAAAAAAATGTTCAGTAGTCACAGTACTACCCAAACTCTATACCAGTCATCTCTCCTCCTCCCATTCCCTGTGGCTTAGATATAGAACATGTCCCATTTCTTTTCCCTCACCAGAGACCACCCTAATGGATACTTGGGAAGGGACACAACATCTTTTTTATTTAAGTTAATTCATAGATGAGCAGGACACTGGAGGTGTACTGCATGTTACTCCACTGAACAAAAGACAGGAGAAATAATTCAGGGTAATGAAAATGCATTTGGCTTCAGAGGTCAAACTGTATTCATCATTTCTCATAACCACAGCTGGTTGCCTTTAAATGCTGGCCTCGCTGTTTTTTATGGACAGAAAGCTGCTGGTGTCAAAGCAGGGAAAAGTATTGGTCCTCCAGGTAGTTGGCAGGGTGACAACTGCTCATCGGTGCATTGTGTGTTTTATAGCTGCTTCCTGGAGGGTTCAAAAGATGTATAGTTTGAATCTAAGTCCTCTGTGTAGTGTCCTTTTTGCTTGACAGACAGGAAAACTGTTGTAATTCACTGCCATACCCACTCAAAAAAGTCCATCTGTGAACACAGACAAGGTGGGTGGAATCCGCAGCTTTTTGTTTTTCTTGCTCCATGTCTGGTTATCTCACCTTGCAGGCGACTCAGCGGACACCTGTGGGGATCCTGGCACACCTGCCCATGCCAGCAGGGAGGCAGGGAACTTCAAAGTGCGCAGCAAGGTGCGCTTCACCTGCGCAGTGGGACACACGCTGTATGGCTCAGCAGAGAGGATCTGCTTCCCCAATGGGACCTGGTCGGGCAGACAGCCGTTCTGCAAACGTAAGCAAAAAAAATCCTTAAAACGTCTCTCTCGTGCTACATATTGAACAGGAGGAGAAGGGCGCCAAAAGCTAGCATTTAAGGCTTGGTCAGATTCTTAGTCTTGTTTACTTATTCTTTGAATAAATTTTCCCTATTTTGAGTTTAATTCAGAAAATCAATTTAGATTGTATTTTATTTGAACGAAGACCCTGTATGACTGTTTTGTGTTACACTGCACCACATTAACCTACACATCAGGTTTACTTTCCTCATCTCAGAAAGTGCTCACCAGCTTGTGAAAACAGTCATATAATGTCTTTTGTGGCTCTGGAGGGAGCTTTCTAAAGTGTGACAGAATAACCCTGTTGATGTGATGAAGGTTATTTTGGCTCGGGCTTGGAAACTGCACATTTTTAACAGAGAGCCTGTTACAAACCTTAAATGAGAAAAAAATACAAGTGATTACATGAAGGATAGGCTATTTTGACCTGTGTTTGAGACATTAACCTCTTTTACAAAACCCATTTAAGGGACTCTTAGAGGGGTATTAACAATCCTGAATCAAGGTCTGTCTGTATACAAAGTTTAGCCGGCACACAGGTGTGCCAACTGAGCGACCTGCACCTCATATGATTACCAAAGAAGGCCATTACAATAGTCTCTCCTGAATTCACCACAAGTGTCATACAAGCCTTAGAGAACATCATCAAAAATAGTTTTACAGGCACGAAAACAAAGAACACCAACACACAAAGACTGGTGCACACACACACGCACACACACACACACACACACACACACACACACAAAGCTGACTGATGCAGTGCAACAGCATCATTAATCAAGCGTATGCATGGAGGCACACCAGCACTTTTTTTAAAATGACACTTGAACACAGCTTGGCTCGGTGGCCACATACACCACACAAATGCACACACACACACACAGAAAAGCACACACAGGTGGCAGATGCAGCAGCCTCAGCATTAAATATAACTGTACAACAAAACAAAACAAACTTTAGCCAATAAACCAAAATACAGCGTGCCAGCCCACTTTCAGCGCTGAATAAATGCAAATAATACAAAAGTACAACACACACAGGGCTGGGACGCCTTTTTAAATTTAACACTGATTAATGTGCTTTTTTTCCGAAAAAAATTGATTACTGCTCTCTCCAGTACCACAGTGGTTGATTGAACGTGGAATCAAAAAATAGCTTACTCACACAAACACAGTAAACAACACACCACAACACATGGGCTGCATGCAGGCACATGCATTTCTGAGTGCACAGATAGGTGCTCTTGTGCATCCACACCTACACACATAAACGATTGCAAAAGCTCACAAACACAGTGCTGCACCAGATGGATAAGTATCTCTCTGCTCCGGTCTGGTATTCTCTGCCAGCACATGGTGCTGTGACAGGCTTCCAGATTGCAACCAAAAAATTCATTAATTCTAGACACCTAAAGCCAAGTTCCTTTTGGATTGTGATAAATGAATCATTGTGGATTTTGAAGATATTAGTTCGCGGAACGCCAGCTCTACATCTTGCATAAATTACCCCCAGGGGTCAACCGGATATTGAGGCAAATGTTTGACTGCTCCTGCTCTCCTCTACTTACTGTCCGTGAGCTTGGCACAGTGCCAGTGTAATTTTTAATATAATAGACCAATGCACAGACCCTCTGAACTTTTCTTTGTGTATCTGCATTTCTTTTTTCATCTCTCTTGTTTCTTTCTTCCCTTCTCTCTCCCTCTCCCTCTTTCTTTCATATCCCCTCACTTCTCCCCTGCTCTCAGTCTTAATCTTGTTCTCTGGCTCTCTCTCCCTCTGTCTCTACTCCTCCATCTGTCCCTTCTCTGTCTCTTGCTCTCTATTGCTCACTTTTCTCCTCCCCCCTCTCCTTTTACCCCACATCTCTTCTCCACTAGCTTTTTATCTCTCCATCTCCCCGCTGAACCCCTGATTTAATGATTGTTTTAGCCACCTCGGGAGGGACGAGGCTGAAATTCACTGGAGCCTGAATGAGTTTCACTCCTGTCTGTCTGAAATCTAAAGCCCTGTCTACTCTTAAAGCCCATCCATCCGTTATTTACAATCTTTTACAGTCTCCAGAAAACAGTCAGTGTGGATATTCAACTTAATATCCATCTCACAATACCATCCAGGTCTGTTTTTGTGTTTCTGTCAACCAAGAGCAGGAGCCAAGGAGGCTACCATACTTTTTTGGCAAGTGTGTGTGTGTGTGTGCATATGCTTGGGTATGCACTTATGCACATAATTTGAGCATGTTGGCACCTGGTGTGTTTGGTAAAGTTCCAGGGTGATACATTTGCACCTCCACCGGCTTTTGTGTCCTTCTGCGTGTGCGTGTGTGAGATGCGGTAATCGAGAAATCACCACTGCACCTACAAAACGTCTGTCTCCTACAAGAAACTATTTCTAATTTTCCAGGCAATTAGGTGATTGAAAGAGCAAATCAGTTTTGTAATTAAACATGATTTGGAGCAGAAGAAAAACACATGAAACAAACTCTGTCCTTTCCCCTCATCAGGGATATATATTTGTTTGCATATCCTGGAAATGTGTAACAAAAACTTCATAGTGTATGCCTATCCTTTTAGTCTGCCACAGAAAACCTTTTTTCCTTTGAGGATCTCACATTTGAAATAACAATTTTCATGTAATTCAGCCTCCTTTTGCTTTTAACTATGAAGAGCAGGGTGTTCACCTCTTCTGCATTTTAATGGCCATAGACTGTTACCAAAAACTCTATTAATCACAGTGGATAAATCTTTTTTTAATCTCTTTTTTTATTATTTTAATTTTTATGATCAATTCGCTTCAGAAAGGTGGATAGGTACATGGACGAGGTAGGTGAAACTGCAGGGTCCTCAACTGGCTCTGAGGGGACTGTTTACAAATGATTTACAATGCGATTGGACTAAACCCAGCAAGCTTGTCTGAGCTGGAGAAACCCTTGAGTAACAATGCCGCTTCTTTTTTTTTTAGCTGGGATAGCTGGAGTCTTACATTTTACTCACACCTAAAGTCATCAGCAACCTACATTCACTGTCACTGCTTTATCAGCGCACCATAACCATAGATGAGCCATCACACTACAGCAACACACACATGCATCTAGTTTTGACAGCCAACATATCAGTTATCCAATGAAACGTGTAGTGAGAAGTGATATTTCATCTCATGACCTAAAAATGTATGCCAGATCATACAGTAACTTCACATTTGCTCATTATTCAGTGAAGTCCATGATGAAATCTGTTGTTGCTAAATTGAACCCTGGGTGCTTCGACCACAGCTGCACAATTTCACATTACTCTCATGATCCTCCTCTTGTTTTTTTGGAAACAACTAAATGTCATTACCATGGATGGACTAAGGGACTTGACAATACACAAATTGCACTTTATTTACTGATGACTCATCAACAGTGCAATTGGGATTTGTATGCCACTACACAGCTCTGCTCATTAGCCCCTCTTAATAAAGCTGTGATGTTGTAGAGATTAGTGCTTCTTTACTGGTTTGGTTCACAGCTTCTTTTAAAAAGAAAAACAATGCTTCCCCACATCCCTCGATGTGAGGCACACACTCTGACACAAGCCAGTGATTTCTATTTGCCCTCTTTTAGACTATACAATCTGAATACTAATCAGGATGAGTCAAGAAACTGCAAATATTAATTAGGTAATTAGCAGAGCAGCAATTATTCCATAAACACATATTATTATCCACAATATGAAAGGATATTTTTTTCATCCCTTTAATCACATTGAAACCTTTTGAAGTCATTTTGCACCCAGCTTGGGGCTCCCAGCCCTCAGATTGTGAATCACTGATATGGAAAATAGAAAATCTATTGCTATTTTACACCTCTGACCTTAACCTTCTCTCTTTTCTCCCCTGTCTTGCAGCTGTTCAGTGTAGTAACCCAGCTACTCCTGCTCATGGCCGAATCTCCCGCGTGGACGGCACAACTTTTTCACACTCCATCGTGTATTCTTGCATGGAGGGATATTTCCTCACTGGCTCGCCCACACGGCAGTGTTTGGCAAATGGCACATGGTCTGGCACGGTTCCAAACTGCACGAGTGAGTTTTTATACACACAAAAGCACAAAGGGATACAGGAGTCATGTCTCTTGGTCTTGTGGAATATGCTTAAAAGGTCGCTGCACGGCACAGTTATCATGTGATGAGATGAAAGAGGAGAAATGATCAGTGTCTGACCAACTGGATATGATCAGACAGAATCCCAATTATATCAGTGCTGTGAACAGAGACACAATAGAGTACAATTCAGTGTTTTTGGTTGATCACATACATGTCCAACAACATTGGCAGCCACATTTTTTTTTTTTATCAGAGCCTTCAGAAATAGAGCAGAAAAATATGATAAAGAAGATCAAGCTCTCCCGTGGGTGTCGTGGGTGCGCCCATTATGAAGCCAGTGTGCTGGTCACTAACAAATGTCCAGGAATGTCAGTCACAACAAATGTACTGTTCGTACAGTACAAGCCAGCCACTCTTGTTTTATATGAACTAAACACGCCATATACAGTGTTGAACACATAAACCCCTCTGAAGGAATAAAGACAGATGGGACTGAAGACGATTTCACTCCCTATTTCTGCCAAAAGGAGGCACACTGAGTGATCAACAGTGGTGCTAAAATAGGATATAAGATTTCAAATAGCACATAAATCTCTTTGAGCCTCTCTCCCCACAAAGCGTCAAAACTGTCAGGCAGTTTTTATTGTCTAGATCTCAGCAAATGAGCCTTGCAGTAATTAAGAAGTATGCCAATCTATATTCAATTTGCACCAGGATGACTATCAAACAAAATTACACATTGTTCTTCTCTCTGAAAATCGCCATATTCTCTCTTCACTATTCTCTGTGCTTGTTATTGAATCACAAGAAAAGATAAATGGTATGAGCATAATTTTCAATTTTGGAATAAAATGAGTCTCTCGAGAGAGATACACAGGGAGGGAGGGAAAAGGAGAGAAAGATTGGAAATTGGATTGAATAATAATGGCCAAACATGCAGGAAGACAGAATAGCTTTCTTGCCTCCTCTCCCACTTTCATGCCTGCTTATCGCCAAACCTGTGATTGTTATCTTCTTGTATGCTATCACTTCACATTAAATTTTTGTGGTCAGTTCAGGGACAACTACATTTAGGAAGCCAAGATTGGCACAGTGTGCCTTCATTAAGCAGGCAATCATTTTCACGGTTCATGGGTAATCGATCATGTGGGTTACTAGATCAAAGTCACACAGCACTCTCAAGGGGAGAGAGGAAAGTTCTTCTTTAATTTTTTTTCCTGACACTCTTAATGGTTAATAATGAAATTTATAGGACATTAGAAGTAATTAGGGAATTAGTATAAGTGCAGTAGAAGACTTGCTAAATGAACCATGAAGTAAAGCCATAAAGCACCTCATGAAATAAACAGTAAACAGTGATAATTTAAGCAGAGGATTTACCGTGTACTGCCATGATCCTGTTTATCTACCTTATATACCTACTGTTTTTTAACTATTCTCCCTCTTCTCCTTTTCTATTCTTCTGTCCTTAAGTTTGAATACCAACATAGTGGTGTTTGATTCTCCTCATGACTGCAGAGTAAGCAGGTGTGGGAATGAGGAGCTAATTGAAAATGTCAGAGCAAAATCTCTGCCAGTGAATTTAGTCAGATCTGTGCAGAATCCATATTTATCATTTTAAAAACAAAGCACTATGCTAAATCATAGCACTGTCATATTTGCGTTCAAAATAACTAACTTTGAAGTCTGGATAAAACTGAAAAAGTAAGGGTCGGTGAAAAATTGTGTTTTACAATTTAAATTGATCATCATTTGAATGATTTGCTAACTATCCATAAAATCCAACCCGTAAAGCAACCTTTTAAAATGCCTTTTCCATGGATGTCTGACAGAGTCCCAAATTAAACTTCCTTAGCACCAAAGAGAGCGATCAATTTTTTTCATTAGATTAGTAAAACTGATGCCTATCTGCCATATTGGTGGTTTTCTGTTTCTACCAAACTGGTCATGTTATGAAAAGCCATGCTGAGAGTCTGTGCTGCTTTACTTCTCTGCTGTCTGTCTGTCTGTCTGTCAGAGTTTCACACACACACACACACGCGCGCAGGGGCAGCAGACTTCTTGATGCGTTCAGTTCACTTCTTGAACTCTGAAATCAAAATCACTTTGCAAGGCAAAGCATGTGAGTGCCAACAAGGGCTTTGCGGTGCATTCAAGCACATCTCATAAACTAAGAAATCTATGTTAGAATGGCTGCAAAGGCTGTTTATAACAATAAAGATCCTACTTTTCTCACTCTTCTTTGTTGAAATAAAAAGGTCATCATCTGTTGTTGCTATTTTGTTCTTTTTCTACAGCATCTGTAACAATAACATGCTAAAATCTCAGCAATATCACATTTATTTCCACATAGGCAGGTTTCAACAACTTCAGAACCATTTAATCCCATTTTTTACTTAAACATTGTTATTTTTAATGATGCACCAAGTCAGAGGCCTGGAAATCTGTCTCCGTGTTACATGTCCTTTCTCTTTTTGAGCTGTAAGTGCTCCAATGCTGTGACAACAAAGACAAAGGAATCTCTTGATGATGCAGCCTCATTCACGCCTTAACTTTATCAGCATGGTGTGAAAATATGATACAGTCTGGTCTAAAGAGGGATCTGATTAAAGGCAAACTGCACTAAAGTGTGGCTTATATTGGGAGCATGTTGTTGGAGTGCGTGTACATTTGCTTGAACTCCCCTGATTTCCTGCCTTAACCTCATTTCTTCCAGTAAACCAGTTTTCTTTGGGGCTAGTGAATGTTACGGATTGAAGAAGCTTCAGAGTTAAGTTGTTGAAGTCAACAGCCTGCAGATTTTCTGCATTGTGCTGACTGACTTGTTTTTTTTTTACTCCTTCAAGAGACAGGCACATTTAAACATTTACTTTTACGAGCAAACATGCTTTTTTCTGTGTGTGTGTCTCTCTTCTACAGTAGCAGGACTGCTCTTCCACTTTCTTGCATGTTTCTAGTTGAAACCAATTAAAATTTGTATGAGCTGTCTTCTGTTCATGCCAGCTGCTTCTGGCTTATGTGTGGAGAGACATAACATGCTTAAGACAAGATAATGTGTTTCAGTGTAATTTTGGTGCCTTAGAGTCGAAATGAATGGATGAGCTACAAAGTGGCAAACTCGAACATGTTTGTTTAGTCACCCAAAACTGCACATGCACATACAGTGTGTTTGTGCATGTACACTTCGTCTGACTTAAACTGGAATCTGGATTGTATCAAATAAAGACATCTTACTTAATAGTCAGGTTGTTGTTGTTGATATTTTTGCCAAATTACTATCAGCATGAACAGATGCAGCTCTAACTATGAGCAGGAAAATGTGTTCTTGTATGATTTGGGTGAACTGATTGAAAATATGGACTTCACTACCCACAGGTTCTGTAGAATCTTAGAAGTTCAACAAGGCTGACAGGATAAGTTATTTACGTAAAGAATTTTTATCAAAGGCAAGCAGCAGAGTATATGTACACAACATCAAATGCACCAGTGCCAGCTGCACCGCAATTCAGCCGCCTGACATAGATTACAGGATACAGGGTGCAGGGACCCCTGAGAAGGATGTAGTATAGAATTTCTTATAGTAAACACACATAGCAAATAGCCTTACAACCTGTGGCATCCATCAGACAAACACAGAGGCAGTGGAGTTAGCCTCTCTATTCTCCCGACTCGATGCTGGATGCTGGCTTATCTGTCAGTGTGTAGTTTTGTGCTGATTTTGCAAAGTATATACACGTAGGATTAGATTCATCATTGGAGCAAGTGAGAACTACTGCCATCAATTCCAAACCTCACTTGGTAGCAAAGTGAAGACTTCTCTTCTTCTCTGTGCTTACAACTAACAGCTCTCAGATGTATTCTGTCAGGATACAAAGTTACTCTCACCCAGCTATGAAAAATATGTCCAAGTGTTGAAGTTTCTGGCAGCAACAGAAAATAAACGAACAGAAATTAATTCGGGGGAGGAGGCGTTAGCAGGGACAGCCATATGCATCAAACTGACTTCTAACATGAGGGTGAACAAGTTAGCAAAAAGTCTTGTAACAAGTAGGCTCAAATAAGGTTTTTGAAAAGAAACAAGGGTTATAAAAAAAGCAATCAAACAGAGGCCATGTAGTGGACCAACATTCAGCCATCTGTTTACTTTGGAGAAATGGTGACATGAGTAGAAGCCAAGAGCAGGCATATGAAAAGAAGAGACAGAACAAAAATTACTGAGGGGTGGAAGCCCCCCCAACATCAGTTTTATTATTATTATTTTCACTGTGTTCTCCCCCTGAATTGGACAAAAAACACCAATATCTTAAGATCACATAACCACAGTGGTTTGTTTTGGAAAAGAGATTATGTGTATAAAACATAGTTATTACTCTGGGAATAATTGACAAAAGTACAGCTGTCCATCACACTGAAGTCAGGGGTAGAGCATAATAGTTTCTGTGTGATGATGATTTTATTGCTTGGTTAAAGACTAATATGGCTGCTGGTGCATCAGCTCCTGTCGATATTTCATTGTCTTCACATGAATCATAAAAGAAGCCTTGAACATCACTGTTGAGTCATTTTTTTTCCTCAGCATGCTCTATGTGCCCACAGATAGGTTACAAAGGCATTCTCTAAGGTTGCTGCACACTAGCAATACAAATGTTTGTGCTTTCTATAATACATGTTCCTTCCTCTAATTGAATGAATGCTCATTTATGTGGGCTGTTTTTCTTTTCATAACACTGAAAAATAAGAGAGACTTGGTTTCTAATTTGACAACATTATTGTTGAAATCACTTAAACCACATGTCAATACAACAAATGTCCTGCACTACTGCCACGTTTACGTCGTATAAGATGGATTAAGGAGGAAAGCTATTAACGATTAATGACAACTGCCACACAATTAACCAGTTTACAGTGTTGAGTTTCTTGTAGCTTTGGCTTCATTAAGTTCTGCAATGACCCTCTGCTCATCATATCATTACTCAAGTATGAACCGCTGGCAAAGGATTGTGGATTTTAAGAAGTTGGACCCTTTTCTTTTTTTTTGGTATATATATTTTTAATGCTCTGTTTGGTGAGCTATTCATGCACAACTGTGGTTGGCACAGCTGTTCAAAACTTTTGAATACTTTAGACATGTGGCTGAGAGGATAATCATAAAGGCTGAGAGGAGAATCATTCATCATCAGCCACCCTTTTTTGCCTATACTTAAACATATAAATAAAAATAACAAGTGCATGGTAATGTCTGTGATAGGATGCAAGGTTTGGAATCCAACAACAAATTAACAAGAATCAGTGAATAGAATTATTTATATAATGTTGGGGAAAAGACACTCAACAATCTTAGTTTAGGATGATGTGCGGATTTAGTACATGATACACTTGAGCAGTACCATTCAACATGATTTCTGATACATGTTTCTTATTTTCACCCTCTGGTGACAGTGATCACCTGTGGCGACCCTGGTATTCCAGCGAATGGCCTTAGATTTGGCGAGGACATCACAGTGGGCCAGAATGTGACGTTCACGTGTCAGCTGGGATATGTGATGATCGGAGGGGACAACACTGTCACAAGGACCTGCACCAACAATGGCACCTGGAGTGGCACCATGCCAGCATGCCAAGGTAGGCAGCACCCACAAATGACACACACACACACACACACACACATACACTGCATCACACACGTTGCAGCAGACAGTCAACCTTGATAACCATCAGACCGTGCTGTAACAACCTTGGCACGCTAGCACACTGTCACGTATAATATAAAGTACATGCTTACACCCTGAGATCTAATGAGATTAGCAAGCAAGGTGACACAGAGCTTCCTATGTGGTCAGATAGGGTCTTATTCATGTGCCGATAACAGAAATGCCTATGGTATATAATGCGAAATATCTTTGTGACAAACACACACTCACATGCATTTGCACAGTGGTGCATATGGATGTGTTTGTTTCAACAATGCAATTTTGAGTCTGTTTTGCTCTTATTATATCCAGAACATCCCTACATTATGAATCCCAAGAGAGGAAGGGCATTGCTCAACTGGCTTTAAAAAAACAAACAAACATATAATATATTTTTAGCGCTCTTGATCTAGAACACAGTGATTTCACACTCACCTGCATCCAGAGTTGCATGTGTGGTGCCACAGAGTGAAGGGTAAAAGTTGCTCTGACACTTGATGATAGATAGCTAACAAGTCCTCTTCATCACAACAAAAATGCCTCTAATTGTTCTCCCAGCAGTTAATAACTGTCTCCCTGTCTGTAAAACTTTGCTTACACTCTATGGGCTTGATTAACATCAAAATAAAAAAATAAATAAAAAAGAGGAGTTAGTCGTTGTACACTCATCAGCACTACATCACTCTCTGATTTATGACACTCGGGTGGAGGCATAGATTAGCATGCCTGCCTTCGACACCCAGAAGAATCACAGGGAAGATTAAGCTGTGCAACAAACACTTTTAAAGTACACCAGGAAGAAGCCACAAGGCAACAGTGGCTCATTGTTGCTAAGGAACTGCTCACAGGCTGCTGTCTCAGTCACAGAGAAGTAAGCTGGTGTTGTGTTTGCCCCTTGAGAAACGGGGAAGGACAAATGAAATGTGAGAGTAAAAGAGACAGAGTGTGAGAGCCTAACATGCATACAGACAAACAGAACAACAGGTAAGTCATGTTCACCGACAAGTAACAGACAGGCAAAGAGTTATAGAAACCAAACAAAGGCAGATTGATTTTTTAAACAGGAATGAGCATCATTAGATCTAAAGATGTGAAGCCTGTTAATCTCGCTCCCTCTGTAGTAACAGCTGGATTTTGTTTCTAGATATTCTCTGTGTATGTGATGCTGTCAGAAAGTAATAGTTTAACTCTCTTTTAGCTCAGCTCATAGAAAAACTGTGACTTGGAGCCACAGCCTTTTTGTCTTCCCCGGGCTTTCTCAGACCTTGCCTGGAAGTCGACAACCTTGAAACTGACACTAACATTTGTTGGATGTGTTTTATTATTAACGTGCCCTGTTCTGCAGTATGTTGTAGCTGTTGTACGAATCTTCGGTCACACAACTGTAACCCAAGGCAGTTTAAATGGAGAGAGGGAAATGTGTAGAGGAGCCGTGGGTGTATGTGTGCATGCATGTGTATGAAAGTGTGTGAAGCGCCTAACCTCAGAGCTCTAATCCTTGACAGCTCCCGCAACAGCTCAGGCACTCGGCCCTGATGCTGCTGTGCTTAATGGGGGTTGGTGTGGAGAGCAGTGAAACCCTAGAGCTTAGCCTTCTCCATCACACACACGCAATCACACACATATACAATTATAGAACTGTATAGGGACTTTCAATTACACAACTGACTCACTCACGCATGAACAGACACACATGTTTGTATAACTAAAGTACGTGCTGACCTGTAAGTATCAGTCAAGGAGCCACAAGCTGCTGTTCCTTATGTGTTGCATAGTGTATGTGCTCCCACGGGGTAGATGAACAAAAGAGAGTCAAGTGACGAGCTTGATAGGTAGGTGCTATGGATTTTTTGTTTGTGGTGCTTCAGTGTGGAGGGTGCATTAAGAAGGAGATGTTTTATTCTTTATTTTCTCTTTGTCGTTGCTCGCTTCCGCTCCCTTGGTCTCTATCTAGGACTATCTAGGACAAGTAATAGAACAGCTCACTGGTAATTTAGTCTTTTTAATCTTCTCTCTCACTGACAGCCTACGCAGAAAGAGGTCTTAGAAAAGGACTGCAAAAAAATATTTATTTTCTTTTCTTAAATCTAAAACTAAAAAACAATACCTCAACCAGTAAGAAGGGTTGCCTTTTTCTTTTGCATGATTGGGTTCAAGTTAAAGGTGCAGCAGTTCAGTCAGGGTGAGCTTTTTGAAATTGTCGTGATGCAGGGCATCTGTCACCTTGTCTCGGATGATGTACCGCAGACATATGCGTCAATATTCCAGGGAGGGAGGGGTGAGGAGAGAAGGAATGAGGCGAGAGAATGAAAGCGAGAGAGAGAAAGAGAGAGAGAGAGAATTTTGAGACTAAAGGAGACAAAGAGGTTTTACCGACTCTGCTGCCTCAGTGCATAATTTTGCACTTAATGTGTGTGCGCTAGTGCCAGCCATGCTGTTTGTGTGTGGTGTGCATATACACACACCACCGATGACACATCCTAAGCCTCACCCGGCAAGGATTCAGTTTGAATCCCAGGTTTGGCGTGTTCAGCTAAGAGGCACTAATGCTGCTTAGAACTACTTAGGAAAATGGGGACACTCTCCGCTTCCCATTCAGTTCTGCCTGCCACCCATGCATTTTTTTACATTTATTTCAAGTAATTTCTGATGCAGTGCTTATAGGATTAGTAGGCCTACTTCAATAATCAGTGTAATTTGCCTACTTGCACACGTGCACTAAGACATTCTCCCTCCATCTGTCTTTCACTCTGGCTCTCTTGCTCTCTCTCACTTAGACACACCGTAAAGAGACACATGCACAAGCTAACACATTTCTACTTTACAGCATTCAGTTGGGCATTTTAGTGAGGTATTTCAGAACGCAGTGCCTTTTTTTTTTTTTTTCCAGGGCTCCAGAGCAACAACATGGAAATCCCAAATTGAAGGCACTCTTTACTAATTCATTAACATCAAAGAGAAACAATTTCAAGTGAACTTGTTTCTCCTTGAGAACTTGAGAAACAAAATTACATTACCACACAAAACATTAAAAAACAGATTGCAACAGCAGTATGGTTTTGCCTTTAACTTTTACTCACTGTTTATCACGGCCTAAATTAGTTCCAAATATAGCATGCAGTATTTCTGAAGCACATACTCTACACTGTATACTGTATGCTGCTGCAACATGTCAGTATGAATATCTATCTGGATCCGCTGCCAACTAAAAGAACAAAAGATGTTTTCACCTTGGAGAGAATATACCGCAGTGGCTTGCTCCACATTTAATGTAATTCACTGTGTAGACAAAGAAATTTCAACTAAACTCTACAAGGCACAAAAGCCTGTTCATCATGTGCATACTTTATGTTAACACTAACAGAATCATAATTAGAAACACACTCATTTTCAACTTTTAACGCCACTTGGCCTGCTTTCTGAACGAATAAAACTCATAGTGGTTAGCGTGAAAGGAAGTAGCTATCCATGATCATTTTTCCAGCTATTTAGATTTAAATTTCTAGGTATTTATCTATAATTCTACTAAGAAATTAAGTCCTAATTAGTTACCTTTTCCTTGCAACATAGTTTCAGTCCATTATAATTTGTCTTCTCAATTTAGACAATAAAAGTCTTCTTCTTTCTGTCAGTAATGGTGTTAAATGCAGTCACTCTGTGAAATTGCAGTCAATTGAATAAAGCTGTCACTTCACCAACTCTATTGGATTTTAGATTAAATTAAGATTTAACAGGTTGTTTGATTTAGATTACCTACAAGGCCAAAGACCAGCCGAAGATACAGGAAAACATATGGTTTATGGAATCAACAGTGCTATTTATTAATTTATTGTTCACTAATTTGCCTCCCAACCAAAAAGAACAGCAGGTAATTTAATTGGTCCTTTCAACAGGTGCTAATAGTGAAACCACCTGTAGACTTTGATCAGCATTTAAATTAACATGATGGCATCTGGAAAGCAGTATGTCAAGTTGGTCTGATGTAGCAAAATAGAGGTATTGAGTTTCTCTGTTTTAGCCTGCACAGTAGTAATGTTGCTGGTTTTAAGGTGGGATGAGGTGAGGTGGGGGTTTCTAAAATTGAAAAGAAGCATCACAGTTTTGAAGCTGATTGGTGCAGGTTTGAATAAGGCAGTCATGGGAGCATCCAGTGGTCAAGCTTAAACCTGTGCTCCAGCTGGCAGCTAGTCCGACCTGCCTTGGTAAAGTTTCTAATGGTGTCCATGAATGCTGTGGGTGCATGTGTCCAAATTAATGGTCCTGCTCCGTGCAGAGATGTCTGTACAATCTGCTCTCATGTGGTTGCTCCTGTATATTTTTGTCATGTATTTAGCAAATATAAATAGCTTTGTTTTTGTACTGCCAAAACACTAACCGTTAATAAGAAAGCTGTGGTGTGAACATGACAGTTTAAGTAACTGGGTTTGTAAACTAAACGATCTCGCCAGACAAGTGCAGTTGCTTTAATTTGCAGATCTTTGTTCAAGTGTGATGGCATGCGTGAGTATGTCTAAAAGAAAGAGAGACTTGGGGAAATCATTGGTGTTGAGGGAGGATAGTAATGGTATAAAACAACTGCTATAATTTATTCACATCCCTAAAACCCATATCCCATCTGCGTCCCCACGGGTTCGTCTCCAAGTGTGTCAGAACAAACTCCAAGCTTTATTATGCATTCATTTATTACATTTGTTGAGCAGAAAGTTTATGGTTTACACAGACACAAGATGTCCCCTCATTTCTCACCGAAATTATTCAGATGCTCCAAACAGAAACAGCATAAAAGTTCCACACAGACAAAGTCAAAACAGATAATTTCTCTGGGCCAAAGACCCAGTTTTCACTCAGTTATAATCCTGTTGTGTCTTTAAAAGAGTGTTTAGGCACTTTGGAACATTTAAGTTTTTTATCATACAGAATCAAATGGGAGGATAAAACCTGTAAGACTGACTGACAGTTTATTGCAAAAAAAAAGAGTTTATGACAATATTTAATGCATTTTAACACCACTAGTCCCTTCCATCATCACCAACATCCCGTTTATCCTAATTTCGATTAGAAACATAAGACCCAGGATATAGTGACATCCCTGTAAATCCATATAAATCACAGTAACTATCTCCAAGCATTAAGATTGTAACTTAGTTACATGTAATAGCCTTTTAAACCAATGTAGAAACCAATGTAGAAGAGAGACTAAATGTTTTCTTAAGGATCTGTTCTGATCCTTCATGCTTGTGTTCAGAGCTGTGGGACTAAATATTTTCAACAGCATTGAGTTAATGTCATAAAGTGTTCATGCTCCAGTGCACACGTTGAATTCAGACACAAACCAAATATTTAAGGTGCAACTGCATACACAGCGCTGCCTACATACAGTACACAGGGGTTTCATTTCCACCCTCAGCTGCAACTCTGACACATTGCTGTGGACCCCCCACTGCTGCAACAACATGCAACAGTCAGTGCCTCAGCCTTTCAACACTGGGATCATGATTGCGTACTCTGTGTGCTATTTCTTTGTGTTATAGAGCTAAAATATTCTATGACTTTTCTCAGATCTAGTTTCTAGAAGACTCACTGGTCAATTTCCTTTTTTAGTTGGAATTTTTACATTTTGATTTGCTCTCATGTTTTTTTTTTTGGTCTCAGCCCCACAATCCTCTTGAACCTGATCATGACTTCAACTTGATTGTTCCTATGTTGTGTATCACACCATTATACTTTTCTTTACTGTGTCTGTGTACTCACTTTTCCACCAGTGGTCACGTGTCCTTCACCCCCACCTGTACCCAACGGCCTCCTGGAGGGTTCCGTCTTTGAGTGGGGCACCAGTGTGAGCTACAGCTGCCTGCCTGGCTATGAGCTGTCCTTCCCTGCTGTGCTCACCTGTGCTGGGAATGGGACATGGAGCGGAGACCTGCCTCAGTGCCTGCGTGAGTCACCATTTTGTACTTCAGGATTATTATAAGTTTAATTATAGAGGTCTCCATAGGATGACCTATGTTTAGATTGAAATGACTTTTTGTGACATTTTTGTCTGTAAATTATGACGGACACAGTATTTGGATCTTCTCTCTCAATGTCCATTTTTAAAGACTATCAAATCATGTGAAATGTTGAACTCATAATTACAATCTGACACGCCGCTGCAAGTCACCTCATTGTACAAATAGAACAGAGTAAGATAATTTCTCAAATAGTTCTCCTAACAGAGATACACTGCACGTGCTTGTCTCATACTTTCAGAACACTGGCATTAAGTATCTTTTCACTGAATCAATCCACATCTACCACTTTGCTGCTTTCCCCTTTGGAGGTTATCTCGAGTTAATGAAATTAATTAAAGTCATGAATAAGTCATAGAATTCAACATCAGGGCCTAGGTGGAAAAGCTGAATTACGATGCAAATAGAATAAGGCAGTCTTTCAGAGATGCAGATCAGGGATGATTAGTGTCGCTCTTAGTTACAACGTCCAGGTCTTTTTTGTGAGCAGTGACTTATACTTAATCTTAAAACAGCCTTCAGCAGTTACTGAAAAATAATATCTAACAATACAAAGCCTGAGAGGGGCTTTGTATCCCACCTGTTTATAAAAAACAACTGATATTTGATCCTTTGTACATAAAAATGGAAGCTCAAGTTTATGTTTTTGATGAGAAATGAGAAATGAATTGACCTCAAGCCCAAAAGTCAAAACAGCAATGTCGATGATGAAGATGATAATTCAAGTGGAACAACAAGTGGGGTATCTGATGCTCTTCACTATATTAGGACTTTCTCTGAATCATC
This sequence comes from Acanthurus leucopareius, assembly GCA_029814765.1. Lineage (NCBI taxonomy): Eukaryota > Metazoa > Chordata > Actinopteri > Acanthuriformes > Acanthuridae > Acanthurus > Acanthurus leucopareius. The sequence goes on from JAQMCX010000032.1 coordinate 8,190,580, forward strand.
TTTGCGAGCATAATAATGATAATAACCTCTGAGATGCATGACTGCTCAAGAGCGTCTCACTGTCATTAAAATCATTCTTGCATTATGCCAGCAAGACAAAAATGGAATATCAAGAAGGAGAGTATTTGCGAGTGTTTGTCTCTCTTTGAACGTTAGTCAAAACTAAGTGGCACAAAAATAAATACCACCAAAATTATTCATGCACAAACTCCATGTGCCATGCTACCCCTAAAGCATCACCACTGGGACCTGGTGAACAAAGTCCTTTTGTTTATAGAGGAAGTCTTTGAAAGAGACATAATTTCTATCAAGTGACTGCATGCATTAATTGTGCTGACATCAACTACACTGTGTCGATTGCTGACTTTAGATCAGAGCTTATGAACTGGAGGGAGAATAAGATGGTTCGGAGTATTTAAGCAACATATGTTGGATTGCAACAAAAAATGCTGTCTGGCCCCTGAGTCTGTTTAAAAAGAACCACGTCCACTTGTGTGTTCTTTTGTAATTGGTGCTAATGACTGAATTTTGTGCTTGTGGCTGTTTTCAGTCAGGCGAACATGGTCCCATTTGAGTATTTAGCATCTGATATTTAGCTGACAGACTGCTACAGTTTGTGACCATGCAACTAGAAGCACAGCCATGCAGCCATTTGCTCCTCAAATTGGCCACATTGCAGTCGTTTATTGTAATTCACATAAGTCAATGTGCGTGCTGCTTTCTGATTTATTTCCTGCTTAACTGTGAAGGATGTTTATGTTGGTTATGACCAGATATGTCCTTTTGCACTACTGAGTGACCAACTGCCTATTTTATTGAGGTGCCATGGCTTATCTGTGTTTGGGTCCTGAGTTGTTATAATGGGTAAAAAATGTCATCTGGACATTATACGGATGCGGTTCCACTTGGTAAACGTACCATGTCTACTGTGTCTGCTGCAGTTATAATGAGCAGTGTCATCCCTCAGCACACTACAATCATTTTTCCACATCAGCACCTCCGAAACAACCTCCTGCAGATATGTAAGCAAGTAACCTTTAGATGCCATGATGTAACATCAGTGTTTTATTATATCTCAACACTGACAGGTTTTTGATGCAATAATTTACATTTACTAGCCCATTACCCACGACCTAGAATGCATGTTTCAATGTAAAATTGACATAAATTCAAAGCCAAACACTGTAAATATCACACAGAGCGATCAATAACCAGCTTCTGTAAAGAACCTGCCTCTCCTAAACATATTGTTGTAGCAAGCCTCCTCTTACAATATTCGAAGTAGCAGCAAGTCTGTGATGAATCACTGAGGTTTACCAAGGCAAATAAATGACTCTGGAAAATGGAACAACAGGGAAGAAAGTGCTGATCAAATTTGGTGTAGAAAAGCCTGTTATCTATGCATTGAAGTATCAGCACGGCACTTTACAGCAATCCCTCTGACTTGTGTCCTCATTATTAAGAGGTAAATTTTAACTTTGTATCAATGCACACAATGTAGTCCCAGTGCTTGCCCAGTGTGTACCCACTGTATACTCTGCATTGCTTTGTAACATGAACAGCTCTAAATGCACTCAGTTCAGGCATGTCTTGTACATTGTCTGAGAACTGGATGCAACTAAATATCCATTCCTATACAAGCATAAGTCAATAAATTACATCATGTTTTACACTGAGCATATTTCTCATTTAGCAACAGCATTATGAACGGAGTAGGAGGAATAATCCAATTCCTTTTGGCTCTATTTTACACATCTGCTGCAAATTTAAGTTTGTGAAGTTCAGCTTAGTGCATAACAACTTAAAGCCAAAGCCTTGCTGTTTTTTTTTATTAGACACAGAATCAACTTGCACTGCTGCAGACCTCAAAAAATGATTGCAATTCATACTCAGCACTTTTATTTGAAATACAGCTCAGCATCTCTGCTGAAGATGTAGTACAGCTGCAAAAGCAAATCCATCAGTGCATTTCTTAAAATCAGTAATTTTGTAAGCATTTGCAGTTAAACAGTTAAACAGGATCAAGATGCATATTCATGTTCCTCAACACAACACAGTGGAGAGTAAGAAGCAAAATGTGGTGTCTGAGAATGCTAGTTCATGTGTCTGCAGGGATGAGACTGTGATCCCAACTTTGAATCTGGCCTCTGCATACTGATTATTTCAAAGCATAGATAATTCATCAAGGAAGGGGAGAGGCTGTGAGAGAGAGAGTGAGAAAAAGTTTGACTGCCCCCTCCCTCTCTCTCTCTCTCTCTCTCTCTCTCTCACTCTCTCCATCTACACACATGCATATACACACACATGCACACAGGCGCATTAAATATGCTGAGCTTGGTTTGGCCCTGGGCCATTTCTCTTATATATCCATAAAGCAGTACATTATTTCCCTGCAGCTTGAAGCTTATGACTGATGTGCATGTCACCTGTTTGGCCTTTTTTGTCAAAACTCCCCCCCAAAAAATGCCATCTGAATACTAAAGTCATACAATGTTATTTGAAAAGTGACAAGAATCCTTCTCAGATCCAGTCAGACATTTGCATCTTTATTTGTTGACATATCAAACACGGTCAAACTCTTTGGTGCCGAGGGTTTTGAGACTCACAACCCAGTGTTTCAGATGGGACTTACTGTTTCAACCAACCTTTTTCTAGAAGAGATTTTTGTCTCTGACACAGGGATTTCTTTCTGAGATAACAGTATTAGTAGCAATTGCTTTACCATTCTTGCACGTGCTGGATTCTATCTCATCTTTTATTCGATATCCATTATGTCAGAGATCGGTGGTTTGAAGACCCTGTAGTTACCGACTCCTAAGAAGAGAGCGAGTGAGAACTTATCTCTGTCTCCAGACATACATGCAGCAGCACATGTCAGGGCTGGAGAAGCAGTCTGCTTTATTATTGGCTTGATCCCACAGTGCTCTGGCTGCGTGACTGAACGCTGTGACTCTCATCTTCGCTTCTACTCTCTCTCACACTGAGCGCCTCTGAACCTCCTACAGCCAACAAGTTACTTTTACTGATCAGCGTGGTTGCAGGGGAAGAATGTTTATATATACAGTAGAGATGGATAGAAAGATACATTGGTTGACCGAAAAAAGGCTGTCTTCTCTCTTCACCAATATTACTCAGCCTATATTCTTTTGCCAATTTGATTAGGTGTCTCTATGCAATGAATTGAAGGAGCAGCAGTGATAATCCAATGGGCTTCTTCTGCTCTGGCTGAAAGCCCATTAAAAAGACGTTATCATACAAGTGGCTTGGGGAGCAGCAGCAGTAGCAGATGTCTCCAGTTGTGTTAGCCTCAAGGCCCTGTCAGAGAAATTAATATTTCATTTGCTAATTATTTAGATCTAAAATTGAGTTCCTTGACCTCCCTCGCTCCCACTTTGCTGCAAAGATGCTTATTCAGGTACCTGCATTAACCATTCCCCGGCAAAGGTTGATTGGAAACAAAAAGGTATTTAGACAGAGCAATTCATCCTGTGTCCGATATATATACCCACATGCAATAAAAAAACGGCCAAAGGACTGTGTGCAACAAGCATAATATCAATGCCGTTTGAATAATTCAGTCCAAGAAGACTCACTAAATCATATGGAAAGACAATAATTTTTACAGTCAGGTACTCAAATAAATTGGATATAATAAAAAGCCCACTGAAAAACGCAAAGCTCACAGCAACAGTGGAAACCCCTGTAGGCACATCTCGTCATGGTCTGATCTTGTATGGGTACAGCAGCAGCCCACACAACTTATTATTTCTGAATTAAATGTGGAATAGTCCACTCCATGCTGCGTTCAAATGGCTTGCTGCTGCAGTATTGCTTATGTGTAATGAGGTTTAAAAAGAGACAAATGTTTGAACTGTAAAAATGAGGTAGTGCAACAGGGCGTCACCATTGACATAAACCGGCAGGAACAGAGCCATGTGGTATCCTGTCATATTAATGCTTGCATGAAAACGTTTAACATTTGGGTTTGGATTTGTTGGCCCTTGGCGTGTTACATCAGCAATATTCCACATTTCTGCCTCTGCAGCCAAGTTTTGCGGGGACCCTGCTACGCCTGCCAGAGGACGGAGAGAAGGGCGAAGTTTCATCTTCAAATCCGAAGTGACATTTACCTGCAATGCCCCCTATGTGCTGGTGGGATCAACAACACGCATGTGCCAGGAGGACGGCACCTGGAGCGGATCTCAGCCTCGATGTATAGGTACTGAATGTCAGCCTGTATGTTGATTAGCTAATCCACACAAATGAGTGGGTTTTAGTGGGTTTTAGACTGAGGTGTAATTCTTGTTTCAAAACAGTTCTTTTTTCATGGTTTTGCCATGCAGTTGCATTATTGATCATGACTTGATTTTGCTTTTTTGCTTGCAAGTGCTGAGTTTATTTTGTAAAGTGAAATAACAAGGCAGAAAATATAATTACTAGATGCCTGCCAGGTACATTCAGAAATGAAAGAAAATCAGAGCACTGTGAGAAAGTAAAAAGTTAATTTGGGAGAGTGTAATATTAAAACACAGAAAAAAAAATGAAAGTCAGTAATCAGTGATGTTAGCATGTGTTTAATGACATTTCTTTAAAAAAACAGAACAGTTGTGTCTGAGCTCCTTGAGGAAAATAGTGTGAGAAGGTGCTGATGAGCTTAGCAGACAAAACCTTACTGAACCCATGTGTGGTTCATCAGACTGATGATGATACACCTTCTGACCCAAATCCTGCAAAACGAAGGAAGAGATGGCAAACAACAACCCAGGAACATGTAGTGGAGTGGAGGAGTCATCACAGTTTGATTTAAATAAGCCTCCAAATGATCATTCTCTGTGGATTTCTTAAAGGAGTAAACATAAACAAAGGCTGAAGACAAACTGGATGCAGTGTGTTGCAATCTGGCTATCATGTAAATTTGAATTTAAAAATTTTAAATTTGGTCTCACCAATGATTAAAAGTGTCAGAGGTAAGTATTCCTCATACTTTCAAATGCCCTGGTGGCAGGGTTATTCTGCTCATGTTACCTCGTCACTTCACTAATTGTACTTTGGTACATGGTACACCAGGGAGAAATTGCTTTGACATTATCAATGATTGCCCTGCTGTCATATTCTCATTTCTGCTCTCCTGTGATTCCATGGCTCATCATGACAGTGATTTCTCATTCCAGAGCCAACAAGGACCACTTGTGAAAATCCAGGGACACCTGAGCACGGCTTCATGAATTACACGACCGGATTTAAGGTAAAATGGTCAAAACCTGTAATGGATACATTTTTAAGCTGATGCCGTCAGAGGTGATTTGTTGCAAAAAAAAGCAAAAAAAAAAGCTTTCAATTAGGACCAGACAAACAACCCTCCAAGTTAGTGAGATAGAGACTGGTACATTCAGGTAATTTACATAAAAAAATATAAAACTAGAACAACATATTATTCCACACTCTAATGTATACTGTGATATTCACCGCTTTCTTAATTTAACTCTACAAAAAATCCCTGTGTAATCAGCATTTGAAGTTGCCTGGCTCTTGTAACTGAGAGGCAGAGGTAGATGAGCGTGAACAAGTAGCACCAAATCAAAGTACCATTCAAAGCTCACAGCTCCTCTGTGTTAGCTCTACTTAGTCCTCTTTGAAATGGGCAGTTTCCAACGGATGTTCCAGGTGGAATCATCATTTATTCCTTTTGGATGATGTTATGTGGGTGCAAGGATGAAGCAGCAAAGTGTGTGTGCATCCATCCCTTGTGGTTGCCCAGAAGAAACCAACAGGATTTCTCCACCACTGTGAATGCGTAAATACATGGTGGAGATGTAAATCTATAATAATGTGCACTCCATGCAGTTGGAGTGTTTGCATAAAATGAGCAATTCTGAAATGTATCATGTCAAAAAAAATTGATGATCACAACCATTGGTGTGTGTGCTCAGTGGTTCCCTTGAGAGGCTTTCTGTGTATTTCGCTTTATTTTCTTTCTGTTGCTCTTAGAGTGTCGCTTACAAGTTAAGTGCAAACAATTTCTCCAAAGCATTCAGCAGAGTATGTGATATGAAATTTGTCCCAAATGAAATCAGAAGCAGCTTATTATTTGGATCACTGCTTGTAATGGCTGTATTCTCTCATTTTTCTGCATTACTGAACAACTTCAGCAAAATCTTGACACCAGAGTGGGAAAGTTGTGTGTTGATGCTGCCTTTAAACAGATGACTGGGTGACTAAAAATAAGTCATTTATTAAGATAACAGAGAACAGTTTGGCCCTCTGTCTTTACCAGAAAGTCAGCTTGCTCACTTTCTAACGTCTGTGCATCAGTTGAGAACACAAACATGGGCCATCGCCTCTAGGAATAGTCTCCATCTGCCTCCACACGCTACAGATAATCATTAAAATAGGAAAAAAAAAAACTTTAGTGCGGTGTTTTTTTCCAAGCTCTTTAGATTTGATGCTGGAAGCCTATTGGCATTTGCATCAGTGTATTGACTCTCTCCACTTTCTGTGCTCTCTGTTTGTGGCCAGGTGGGCAGCAGAATAGACTTCCAGTGCCAACAGGGACACCTACTGCAGGGCTCCACCACTCGCCTCTGTTTGCCAGATCTCACCTGGACCGGCATCCAGCCTACCTGTATCCGTGAGTGCTTGTTCATCATACTCTCTTGCTATATCTTCATATCACGCTGCCTGCCTTTGTTTTTCACCTCCCCTTCTGGCATCCTGTCACTGTTTATCTGCACTGCTGGCTACACTTTTCTTCTCGGTTCCTCAACCCTCTTCTCCTCCTCTCCCTCTCCCTCTCCTGTGGTCAGTCTCCTCCTCCAGTGCAACTTTTCTTATTTGCCCAGTCCTGCCATAACTTTCGACCTTCTAGAAGATTGCAGCTCACGACTCAATCAACCCTCCATCCCATTCATTCAGAGGGAGAGGTGTTGATCGTGATTACTGTCATTATGTCTGAACTGTCTGAACTGTCGAGCAACACCAGACTAGGGCAGTGCAGCTTATACCAGTGGCTTTACCAGGCCAAGTGCTTTTCTGAGTTTTAATGTAATCCATGTAAGAGGAATCCCTGTCAGCTACAGCATAATTCAAGCAAAAATTACCACCTAAAATCTTACAGTAGTCTGCCTTTTACTATGCACTAACAGTATAAACGCTTGAGTTGTGTGATGATTAGGAAATTCAAATGATATTTTGTTATGTTGATTTCATAACCACGCTGAGATGTAACACCCACTCGAACTTCCCAGAGACATTTGTGCTGAGGGAGCAGAAAAATTGTAATACCTACCCTTCATTCTCTGTCTGATCTTCTCTGCAGCAAGGCTTAGTGTGTGTGTGTGTGTGTGTGTGTGTGTGTGTGTGTGTGTGTGTGTGTGTGTGTGTGTCACACCATGCTGAGCTGCAGCCAGAAGGATACATCTACACGCAAACATAGAAAGTGGATCTCCCTGTGCAGCAGCACAACAATATGCAGGCAGTGACAACACAACAATAGGCCTCTGCCTCAAAGTCTGCCTTGTCTCTCTATCTCTACCCCTGACTGCTTCTTCATAGTTCTCAGTCTGGGTCTTACTCAATACCAGTCGCTCATTGTTCTAGAGGAACTATATTAGTTCTTTGGAGAAACAAAAAATATAAGAAATAGCTGTCAGAACTGAGACAGGTGTAGCTGACCTGCGATAAAACATTTACCACGCCCAGGTGTGAATGTAAACTCAAATTGTAAATCGGTGCAGGAGAGCGAGATGATTTGTAGGCAAGTCAACAGAAGCCACAGCAAGCACACGGTGGAAAAAGTGCACAGCATACCTGCTCCTGTGCAGTGTAGGAGCAAAGGAAGAGAACGGATGAGTGCATGAATGGATGAGGATAAAGCTTAATGCGCACACACAGATACACAGAGAAGAGTTTAAGAGTTCTGATCAGGCAAGTCACGGCAGTCCTGCACGCTTTACCTGGCGGTCACGCTTTCTGGAGGCCAGAGACCAAGATAGCTTGTGATTTGTAAGCTATGTGTCCAAAAGGAAGGGAGGGAGGCAGGTGAGGAGGGGAAAAGTGTCATTCAAAAAGAAAAAGATGACATTAGAGCAAGCTTTGTTTTGAAAGGCAACACCTAAAATGTCCCTCTGGACACAAAGCAAACAGTACACTTACATTAAGTCAGTAATATGTGGTTTAAGTGAACCATTAGACAGAAAGCTTTTCCATAGAATATTATGTCTGTCATCAAATTACAGTCCAATCTGACTCCATGCCAAAACTGGGTTACATATCGCTAATTTGTTGCAGCATTTTTAAACTGCAACCTCATAGATTTTTCAGTCCAAAAAATTATGGTTTTATTTGATACTGACTTCTTTTGTTTAGTGTCACATGTCATCAGAGAAAAGCTAAAGGAAGCAGTTGCCCTCTCTGTCACTTCAGTCTGTCTGTCTGTCTGTCTACACACAAACAGCATTCTGTGTTACGACTCAGAGTTTCTAGACATTCGGACATACTGCCTGATTCTCCATGCGTGCAAAGATGACGTTGAGCATCTGTGTGAGGGTGGCCTTGGCTGTGGTCTGGTTGATGAGGTTCTTGCTGGCCAGGTAGATGTTGTAACACGTGCGGACGGCCTGCAGAACGGTGCCCTCATGGATCTCTATGTGCTGAGAGGTCACGGCCGTCAACAGAGCCTGAAGGAGAGACGAAGGAGAGGGCGTGATGAAAGGGAAGTTGGGTTGAGATGAAACTGATACTATTGTTAATTTTTGTGAAGTTCTTAGCATTTTATGTCATACGTGTCTAAATATGTTGTTTTAAAGTTTTCCAGATAAGTCATGGGAAAAAACTTTCCAAATATAACCTCAACACTTGCTAAATGCCAATATGTCTCTAAGGCTTTTGTCACACATGTGCTTTACTCCATAAATACTCTGGATATTTTACATGTCAGTGTCAAAAAGTGTCCTGAATCTTCCTGGTAGTTTAACTGCTAAGAACCTGGTTTGAGCTGTAACCTTCAAAGTGTTGATGTCAAGAGTACATTTTATAAAACAAATATGAGCAAATTTTGCAGCAACAAAAAAGACCACAAAAATATCTCAAGTATTATTAGTGCTTCCAGGGTAAAAAAAAAGCTAAATATATTTTGCTACAATATAAAGGAGGTTTCAGCCACTTGTGGAGGATTTGAAACTTCCACATCGCCTATGATCAATACACAGTTAAGAAACACTGAACAGCAGAATGAAATCTGACATCTATCATTCAGGCAGCCTTTTGAGAAATGTAAGTGCTCTTCTGCTTCTATCCCAACACCTTCCAACCCACCGCCACTCTCCATCAGTGACAACAACACAAACCAACCAAAAAACCCCAACTAAAACAAAAACTAATAAACTGATGTTTTTACATGTGCGTCCAATGAGGTCAGGTCATTGTAGGACTCTCTAAAGTCAGTTTACACACAAAAACTCTTAAGCATGCTTATTTCAATGTTGACAATGGGCAGACTTGTTTCAGCCTCTATTTTACCCTTTAATTACCTACTTATGGCTCGTCTCTCTGCAAATTATCACATTTTCATCACAAATACAATCTAAACAACAAATAATTAGTCTTTTCAAATGACATATTGATTCATAAGCTAAAACAATATTTGTTTCAAAACAGTAATTCAGCAGGATTGTCCGCAGTGACCAAAGAAAGCAGCTCCTTATAGTCTGAATTGATGTAATTAGTTACAAATAAACCTCACTTCATATCTTTGTGTAACAAGGATCTACTATGGCATATTAAAACTGCTCTAAAATTGATTAAATATTTGTGTAATGGCGTGAAGGGACAACAGCCCACCTTAATAATCTGTAGCTGCACGCCCTCATCAGTCTGCGGCCCCTGGAAGCAAGCACAGATGGTCTCGATGATCCTGTCGATGAGCTTCTTGCCCGGGGCCGTGCTGTCCGGGGCGCTGCCTGTCAGGTGGCCGTACGCTATCAGCTTCTACAAGGCAGATACATGTGCAAACACACACATAAACACACAGACAAACACATACAGAGACAACCTGTGATCCCTGAGAGGACGACCCAGTAGCCTTTATTGTCATGCCAGCTTCTGCACAATGAAAGCTTGCTTGAATGCATATTTTTAGTTGTCTCTCAACATGACTTGGCTGAGGTTGACATGAAAATCTCAATAGGATGTTGCAAATAAAGAAGCCACCATCCAGTGGACGGCCATACAGAAACACTTTTGGGAATATTTTAGGGTCTGCAGTCCATCGTGTCCTGCCACTGACCTGTAAACAGTCGAGCGAGGTGATGACGATGCGGGGACATTTGGACTGACATGCCAGCTCAAACGGCAAGAAGTACTTGTCGGCTTCAATGAAGTTGGTCTTTGATTTGATTGGCGGTAAAGTGCTGGAGCCCGATTTGCCGTCTCCACTGGGCGGACTAGGAGGGAACAACACAGGGAACAAAAGAAAAAAAAAAAGAGGCAGAGAGACTTTGAGATAAACACAGTGATCACACGGTCCAGTCTGTCAACTAAAAAAGAAGCAGGGTTCAGAAATCAGCCTGACACACTCACACTCCCCTCGGCATCCAGGCATGACTAACAGTGCATGAAAAAGCGACATGTTTCACTGTACAGAACAAACTATTCTCATCTGCAGTCAACAGGACACTAAGCGTACCACCCCTAAAAACACAGGCCTGCATCCTGTTCTTCAAGGAAAATGCGGGGTAACAAAATCTTTATTACACTGAATTTAATGTAGTGCTTGACTGCTTCAATTTTTTTCACTTGATCTCTCCCAGGGAGGGGTACTAATCCCTGAGGTTTGTTATTCAGGCTCAGACTTTGCCACGTGTTCATGCTGACAAAGCATCCCCCAAATCTTATATCGAATGACGGGGCTATTACCTGTTTCTGGATTTTTTAAGGACCAGAGACATAAACATAAAGTATGAAGCATTGCTTTCGGCCGCCATGTGTCTACAGCATCCCAGAGCGCAACCACCACACCCAGACAGGCGAACACAGGGAGGGAGGGAGGAAGACAGATAGAGAGGGAGGGGTTGCACTGTTTATGTCTTGGCAATGAAAAAGGATGACTTCAGCTCTTTTTTGTGGGACAACCTCACTGAGTATAACGATGCACGATCAGGGAGAGAAACAGGAGAAGAGAGGAGGGACGTCGAGAAAGGGAAGGGGGATAAAATGTTATGAAGAGAGCTATTTGAAAACAAAAGAGGAAACAGGCTCTGAATTAAAGAGGTATTACAGAGAGATCAAGAGATCATAGAGAGAAACAGAAGAAGAGAGGTAGAGTGAGGAGCTTAGTAAGGAAGGATGCCAACAAAAAAAAAAAAACAAGAGCCACCAGAAAACAAAAGAGGAAATAGGCAGTAAACACCATAATTTAGAGAGGAATTAAAGCAAATAAGCTTCAGTAGAAATATGAAACCACATACATTTAGAAAAATGTGGATCTATTTAACAGCCTTCTCATTATTATTAAAACCTTTTGGACAGCATGATCAAAGTGGAGCTGTGATTCAGCAAAGAGCATCCTCTCTGTTGGCTCATCAGCATGGCTCTGCCCAGCCTCCGTCTCTCTCTCAGCTATTGTGCTGCGTGTCTCCAGGGAGCTCTTCTCCTCTGGCTTATTCCTGGACTCTCTGCTTAATGTCAGCTGGCCTGCTCTCTCCCTTATAATCAGCCCCACGACAGACTCAGCCTGCTTATTAAACATAATATGGCCATTAACTGGGCTTCAGTCATACAGGAGGGTCTACACCGACGACTCCATTGCGGGCTGCTTTATTTAAAGCTAACAGCACAGATTCTGTCATGGAAGCAGCGTGGGATCATGGGAGTTGTTTACTTCTTTCAAATTTAGACATTTGAATGTGGAGATGTTACATTTAGTATATTTAAGTGAATGTATCACGTATTTTTTTTTTCTTCCAGTAAAATAAAGATTAAATCTTTTCATTTGTTTTTTCATCAACATATTCACTCTACTATTTGTTTTGAAAGCATTTCTTTCAGTGTCAACAGTAATTCCCACATTATATCTCTACATATCTATATCTATATTTTCTTAAATATCACAGGACTGAAACTGCCTACATCTTTAATGCTAATAACCATCTGGAACTTTTTATCTACTTTGTAAACAGTTCCCAATTGAGTTTACAGAACAAGGTTATATTGTGACAAAAAATTACATATACTGTCATACATATTGACCATCACTATAGCCGAGATTGTAAAGATGTCCTTGTGAAATCTGGCCTTGTATGCGACTATGCTGCAAAATGAATTCACCAAGGAAAACAATTTAAAAAGGACTGCAGGCTCACAAAAGGTGTGTCTGTATTCCTGAGTGAAACTGAGAGACTATTGCATCAATATAAGATGAAAAATGGGTGGGAGTTGTGAAGCACCTGAGATGAATCCAAAAGCAGCAGCGTTTGTTTGAGTTGGGTGTGGCTGCACAGAGCCTCTACATCTATCTTTGATCTGGTAGTCCTAAGCTTAAGGGCAACATCTGAATGAAGTTGGTTACTGCTAATGCTAATTTCAAGAGAATGGAAAAACTGGAGAGAAATTACGGCCAGTGCACATGGAGGCTGGAAGGAGCTGTGAGAAGGGAATGATGAGGGATAAAAATGTAAGAAAGAGGGAAATAAAAATGAAACAGCAGCAGGAGGAAGACAGGATAAGGAAGTAAAGAAGTTTCATTCCAAAGCTCATGTTAGTTGGCAGCTCATGCACAAGCAAACCAAACACACGCACAGAGTCTAAAAAACAAGTTCAGCATTAGGCAGGGGATGGTGGAGAAAGCCATTAATGAGAAGGCAAGGGGCTGCTGGGAACGGGCCAGGCAGAGAGAGACAAACAAAAACACACTAGAGGCTGCACATGCACACACAACACATGCACACACACATTAACAACCTGCTCTAATCCCCTCTACTAGTGTGTACATAGGAGAAAGCAACAGAGAGGCTTGCAGTTGTGCCATGAATTTCACAGGGCCTGAGCTCACAGAAACAAAGACAATAAAGCCGCTAAATGACCTGCGATGCCTCATTGTGTTACATAATAAATGCATTGCTTACCTTAATTTTTCTGATTCCTCCTTAATTTCCTCTGAAAAAGAAAAAAGAAGAGGAGGGATGTTAAATTAGTCAAGTAAAGACCATGGGAAATGTAAATTCTTCCATATTTTACTCAGCTAATGATACCATGGGGAGCAGCGCACACATCAGTCCTGGCAGCACGGACGACGCAGCTTTTTTTTCTTTTCTTTTTTTGATGAAGGCTGTTTTCAGATGTTTTTTTCAAAATTCCTAAATGCACAACTTGTGTGTTTGTACCTAAGAGCAGCTGATGCTTTTCTGAGTCTTTGAGGATGTTCAGATGGTGTGTGTTTGTGTGTGTGTTTGCTATCTTTACGTAGACCAATTTTAGCTTTAAACCAACATGAGGACACTTAAGCTGGTCCTCACAACTTTATGGGATGGTTTAAGGGTAAAAACTAAATTTTGGTGTTTTAGTTAGCATTAAGGCTAGGTTAAGGTTAGGATCAGGTAATGCATTGTGTATTTGAGTCCTCACAAGGATAGAGAGACAAGTGTTGGTAGGTTTGTGTGTTCAGCCACCAATTGTTCTCCTAGAGGATACTACAAGACTCACTGTGCATATAACAGCACATATTTCACATGTTTTGGACTCTAGGTGTTAGAAAAGCATGTGTGATAGAAGTATTCAAGCAGACGAATGTGTGCAGTGTATGTTTTGCCTGCAAGTCATTGTGTGGTCATGGTGATGGGCTTGTTGACGTCCCACCACCAAGCAGAAAGGAGCCTGGTTAATGTATTGCTTCGGCTGCAGATCAGCCCCAGAAATGTAATCATTATTCACTCAGCAGCATGTCCGTGAGCCAGGCCAACATTTGTGTTTATTTCACAGATCTGAAGGCATGAAAGCAGTTGTATGAACTTGCTGAGCACTGGCACAGAAGAGCAGGAAAAAAAAAAGACAGACACACTGAGGGAGGGATGAGAGACACAGAGAGACGAAAATAGAGCTACAGTGAGCGAAAGAGAGGCCAATTGGTACTAGACATTAAAAGGGGCTTTCAATGAGGAAGCTTTTTAAAAACACAGTGGCAATCGGCAAAGTCCTCACAGAATTGCAACGGACTGCGATGGTTGGGAAAAACCCCAGTAATGCAATGACAGCCCAATTATTTCACTGCTGGAAGGCTAAGAGTCCTCTATAAAAAATCCACTCTGGTGAGAATATTTAGCTCTTAACACTCCATGGAATTAAATTAAGGCTGGGTTCAACCATGTTTTACTGTACTACCCATAAGGGACACGAGGGGAAAAAGTCATGAGTACAAGAAGCAAAGTAAAGCGCTGCTTTTGATTTGAACTATCTGATGGTAATTTATACATCCCGTTGCATACAGGCAGTCCCTGTGGAGCCAAAACAGACATGAGATCCAAGCACATATCATCATGTCATCTCATCATATCATTATTCTAAAACAGATTGAGTAGGGTTAGTGGATACTTCAGGTCTGTACTGTGTGTGTGTGTCTGGTTGATTATTTTTCTGTTCATCAATTGATTGTTGAGTCTATGCAATGTGCAAGAGGCCGGTGTGACATTCTTAAATTTCATGTTTTGCCCCACTGATTCAAATATATTACAATCTGGCAGAGATGAAACGCAAACGGCATATAAATTGTTTTTGTTTTGTTTTTTTTGCTAATTCTTATTTGGATAACAACAAATTTGCAACTAATCATTTTTTGTATTAGAGATGATATTTGAAGATTATTCCTTATTAACTGATGAATAATTTGGCTATAAAACGTCAGAAAACTGTGAAATTGAGAAATGTTGGGCTGTGTTTTGGCTAAGATCTGGCTATATAATACATATCATGATAAGTAAGCTGTGATTCAATCAGTAATGTGATATAATACAATACTGTAAGTAAGGCAATACACTGTTTCCCAGGCCTGTGTCCTTTTCTGTTTATGTGATATGTACCTACTTTTTTTTTGTCTCAGTTTAACATTGTTATGCTGAAGGAGTCAAATATCTGGAGATAGATTACAACATGATTATCTGTCAAGGTTTCGTGAGACAACATAAAATCAACCACTGCAACAAATCTTTGCAACTAATTTGTTTACTAATAATTACAAATGAATAGTGTATTTGAGAATTGACAGAGTTTTAACAAAACATGATATTGCCATACTCAGGTGTATTGATATTTTTGATGGATAAAAGGATGCTTGACCTGTCATGATAAGATGGAGCAGCAGTGTGAATCTGAAATGAATCTAACTTCGGGCTCAAGCTGAGAGACTGATGCAGTCAGCGTGCATGAAGCATGAGATTTAACAGGAACAAACAAAAAAAAAAGGGAGATTAGAGATGGATACACACAGATGGAGAGATGCAGAAGCGGATGTGCGGAAAGATACCAGGCACTGCTAATCATCTTGTTATAATGAAGACAACTTTCTCATATCAGCTTCGCCCTTTTGCTTTTTATTGCAGGGAACACTTTTGGAAAGTCTCTCATTATACCGTGTTTGTTTATTCCTCAGTGCAGAAAGAATTTGACTTCATTATATGAATCAGTTTTGGATCCTAAGTGAGAGGTGCTGACTTTAACAGCAAAAGTCCCAACCATGTTTATACCAAACCATATGACCTTTACCAGATACACTGATCCATGTCAGTTGTTTTACCACTATGGCTGAAGAATTTTGTATTAATTATCAATTAATCTATGATTTGTTTTTGATTGATTTCCTGAAATTGCTTGCTGTGTCTGAATAACAGTACAAAACTCATATGTTATTAATTCACAAAGAAATGAAACAGGAAAAAGCTACAAATTGCCATATTTAAGAAACTGGAACCAGAAAAAAAACATTGTGTTTTTGCTTATTGAACAACAGAAACAAATAACCAATTATAGAATTATCATTAATTTTCTACCGACTAATCTATTATTTGTCACTACCATGAATACTATATTATATTACTCATAAATATTAATTAGTATAATACTCTCGCTCTATGTATTCTCTTCAAAATTCACCAAAGTGAATAATCAGAACGATTGGATCTTTTATCTTTTGCAGCTATCCTTTCACTCCAGCTGGAGAGCCACACAAAGCCCAAGATCACAGAGCGGGACCCCAGAGAAAACTAGTGCAATATCACACTGCACTGCACGTCACAGTGTCAGTCTGTCTCTTTCTGGCTTCGCTTGGTGTCTGAGTTCATCAGCTGCTCTGTAGTCAGTGATATTTAAGTTACAGCAGGGCTCCAGAGGTCTCTTTTCCAGGATGTGTGAAATTAAAAACTTGCACTAACCGAGGCTATTCCACATTTAATATTAGCTGCATGTCATATGGTTTCCGAAGCACAGGGTTATCTGATTTTTGCAAATACACACTCATACGCACACTCAAGTCAAACAAGAAGACAGGCTGGCAGGCACACAGGCAGACAGTTTGATGTGAGGGTTGGGGATTGTCATATTGACTGTGTAAGTAACCGTCGAATAATTAGCTTGCTGTGTCAGGAGTGTGTTGATGAGGAATGGTCACCCCAGGATTTGAACAGTGAAACCATAGCAACGGTGGGTGGTGGTTGGTGATGAGAAAGAACAGATATAAGAGCTGGACGCTCGTGGGACTGGGCAGACGTGAGCCGCGAATTATGGCTGTTGAATCACGACTCATCTGCCAGCTACCGGTTTTAAAACAAACACAGTTATACAGCGCTGACATATGCCAGGAGGCAGACACAGACAGCTGAGTGGGACTATGACACACACACACACACACACACATATTCATTTATCATCTCACATCTCATTTTTTAACAAACTAGCCAGGACATAGTACTAACAAATGCTGCAATGAATAAAGCCAGTGTACACAAGGAAATACTGAGTAGTATTTTAGCCTTGGGAGAGACGTTACCAAACAGCTAATCATAGTCTGATCAAGGGCTCCAAAATAAACCAAATACTGCTGAAAAATTCATTAGCACAGCAGCTCAAGAACATTTTATGATAGGGTTGGGAGATATTTAGAATAATATGCTCTTCAGATAAAATGTACTTACTGTTTTTATTCTTATGTGATTATTTTTTCTCTTTTTATTTGGAACCTTTGTACACATTTTCAATTTAGAATGTAACAAAGTATTAAATATTAAATTTATAAATATAGCCCAAACATATTAAACATTTTAGCAGTAGAACTGCCTGATTTGTAGCAGAAAACAAAAATAAATACAAGCCTAACTTATATTTTAGGTACTAGCTCCTCCTTTAGGCTTTGCTGGTCAAAGTCTTTCCTTGTTCTGTCATGTTCACTTGCTCCGTGTTTGTTTGTGATACTTTCATGCAGATTTCATGGCTGACTAGAGAGATAAACATTTCTGTTCTCACACAAAATCAACACAATGCACAGTCCTTGCAACAGGTGTCATTTGGTGGACAAGTAAATAAAACACTTAAGTGAATAAAATCTATATAGATAAGTCCTTTTTAAAATATATCCTAAAACTCCTTGCTTTTTCCAAAATGAAACACAAGCCAAGACTTGTCACTGTGCAGGCTCTCATGGGCCCGGCAGTGGCAGCTTTTTGTCACTTATTTACCCGACCTTCCTCTGGCTCTACCTCAGCTCTGCAGCAGCCACAGTAAACACCCCTGACCTTGAAGACACTTTGTTCTGTGCCCTGGTTGGTCCCAGGGCCCAGTTATAATCAAAGGAAAAACACCGGCAGCTGTAGTTCAGTGGAGTGGTTAAAACCTCGTCCACGCTGCTGTCACACAAGATCACAGCGATGCAGATGAGACTGAATAGCTCACTACTGGTTTTCAATCCAAGGAGTCTGTATGAAAAAGACTACTGACCCAACAAGGAGCTTTTGTGAACTTACAAAACTTGAAACTGAAACTTGAGAAACAGACTCCCACAAAGCCTAAAATTGATGCCTTCACACATCCTTTATTCTGCTATTACATCTTAAAAACTTATTTTCTCAGTAGTCAAAACAATTTTGTAAAAATACCAGTGTGAAAGTAAAGTCAATCACTTCACTTGTCTTGAAAATACCTGTGAAACAATTGATTTGTGCTGGAAATATATCTTCAAATGAATAAATAACAGTACATTTCTAAGCAAAATACTTGATTTGTCTGCACTGCGCCAATGCTTCAGTAGATAAGAGTAGGATAACTTGCCCCTTCAAAACACAATGAGGTTGAAACGCTACTTAAAAAAAATGGAAAAGTGGCATACACAAGACACCTACTTTACTGATCAAATACATTAGAGGGATCCACACTCTCCTGTGAGCAGCAGCTCTGCCAGACCTCAACACAAAGCCAACACAAAGAGCCCGGTTTTGTATGAAAACAGCCTGTTAAGCCCTGAATCACCTCCACAATTTCCCTTATCTTCAAAATACTTCTTTCACTTACCCTGACTTTGACCCAGATTCTTACAGTAGATGACAGTAAAACATTAAATGAGCATTAATGTCAGCACATCAATTCCCTCTTGGAGACAGTCATTTCAGGCCTATATTTCTTTTCTTTCATCATCCCGACACAAGTGGGTCAGATACATGTAGAAATTTCCTTTTCCTCTAATGTATTATTGCACTGGGCCACTGCAGCTAGTACTTGAGCAGCAGTGTCCACAAAGGCCAGCTAACCAATCCAGTCCTGACCAAAGTCAGTCTAGATACTTTGTAAGTGTGAGCTTTTTACTCTACTTTCAGTTTGTACAGAATCCCATATACCCTGAGGTTGTCTTCTATTCAAGGGGCCCCTAAAGCTGCCTCTAAGCTGGGGAGAAGGTCAGTCAAAAGCTGGCTAATCGTTTCTCCACTCTGCTCTGGACTGACTACAGTCTCCAAGCCTGGGTATAAAAGGCAGGAATGGGCAGAGGGAGATTTCTGGGAGCTTGCAAGTGTGCAAAATGTGCATGCATGAATGCATGTGGGTATAGGCACACAATCCAGTCAGGTACTTCCCGACCGTCAGAGGATGTTTTAGTGTGCACAATATTAACAACCTTTGTCCTCCGAAGGGAAATAAAAATACTTCCTGATTTTCAGAAACCATTAAGCTCTGCAACCAAGGTTACAGTCGTTAAACCATGGCACACATGAAAGTTACTGAATTAGCACTGTTAACAATAGCAATGGCACATATCCTCCTTAGAACAAATAATAATAGGAAATCCATCCTTTCAAGTGAGGACTAGACTGCACAAATATTCCAGTATGCTGGGCCTTGTGGCAGACATATTAAAGCAAACATAAAAGCCTGGGTCTCTCAGTACAACAAAGTCTGATATACGACACCTGCAGGACAAGGCCGTCTGTGAAAAATACATGAGATGATGACGACACTGAGAGAAAAGCTTCTGCACCTCAGCTCGAAGTCAGCTCCCGCATAACAACCAAATGCCACCTCTGTAGCACAATGGGAAAAAGCTACATTTACACCTGCATGGAAAAAATAAATTTGCATGGTACATGTGTGATTAGTACTGCACTGCACTGTATTAGGTATAAGTGAGACCTACTGATCTGAGGGGAAGGATGTGTGTTATTATGAAGGAAACAGGCACAACAACCTCACAGCTTCAGGTGACAGCGTGAGACAGAGAAGCCAGAGCAAACACAGTCGGATCCTGACTATAAGACAGCAACATCGCACTTAGTTGCTGAACTTGACAAGAGCAGAGACGTGTTTCTGCAGCGCTTTATGTAATACACGTTTCAAAGGGGCTTATCAGTGATCCCTTCAATCACAGTTACAATGCTACAGCTACAGCAAAGGCTGATCATGGCTTAGATATCAAGTACACAATGATGTAGTCGGCCTCTTAGGATGCAAATGTGCAGCTGTAATAGATAAGGCTAATGAATCATCAAGGGAGTATTTGGGAACCCTGAGCCAAGATTGGAAGCAGGCTTGTTGTAGGGTTAGCAGTCTAAATCCCTAGAATATTCTGAGGAAAAATCTGAACCGAGTGAATGAGGAATGTGCTCCCCTCATGCTACAACTACGAAAACCCCTACAGCACTGCAGTTTACACCCCAGTGCTCCAAATGGGAGTTTGTGTATCTTTGTTAAAGTAAACAGTGATGCTAAAACATCTGTGTGCACATTCATTAAACCCTATTTAAATAAATAAACACTATGGACACAGTAATCCTATACTGCGTTTGCTAGAGGATGAAGCCACAACACATGATGATGCATTTCAGAAAATACAACATCCATCAACGCAATCAAGCAGAAAAATAGTCTGCTTTCATTATGTATCACATCAAAGTCCAGCTGCTGCAAGGCTGCATGACAATACAACCTGCTCCCTGTCTCTCACTGCTGACAAGAGCTACTCGCAGGCTAACTCCACTCTCCTTCTTCCTGGGTGCCACCCTGCCTTTAGTGGCGTGACAAAGCATTCCTCAGCCAGCAGCAGCAGCAGCCAAACACCCTGCTGAGAGTGTCCGCCAAAGGAAGGACGGCTCGTCAGAACCATTAACACTGGAATCACAGGTTCTATCCTCCCTCGAGTATGTTTGGGCTCATGTAATGAGTGCTTGTGCAACAGAGCACTAAGCAAATATAATGCCATCACTTACTCGTGCAGCGAGTGACTGATGATTAGCAGAAGGTGAGATTTTGCAGAATCATTCCTCATTTCAAGTATTCAGTTGTATAAATGAACCCATTATCCATCTAAGGGACCCACACCAGTCTTTTCTTGTTGACAGGAAACTATAAACGGGCGGAGCAACCTTGAGTGAAATGAACCCTGAAGGAGGCCTGTGATAAATATTAGTAAACAACTTTGTTACACTATAGTCAGTGCTGAAAAAATAATATTACTAAGCAGCTGAATCTGTTAACTGTAGGCTTTCTTTCACTTGATTAAGAAACACATGCAGACACTAGCCAGATCAAGATCTTTATGACACTAGGAAAAACTACCACTATTCAACTATTCAACACTTTGTTAGACCTCAAGGATTTACACGACGTACTTAGTGGTGACAACAATTAATACAAACATGAATTTTGTTTGTTCACAAAAAACTCAACACTGTACCTATCAATTATTCTTTTAGACATGCAAAGTTTTAACTTTATTATAAGGACAATACTTGTACAATTCACTATGACAATCCATCGATAATTTATGATGCATATACAGCTGAGCATTATCTGTGTAGTCTGAGGTAGGACTACATCATATTTAGCACCATATACAACATCGGATCTACCTGTATCACGTTATTACATCAAACACATCACAGTTTTCCTCACATGTTTTGCAAAAGGTTTGACAGGGTTTTTTGGAATAATACCTCTGGAGAGTTAAGTGTGTGAATCTGATGTGGAAAGAAGGGTTGGACAGAAATAACAAACAGAGAAGTCCAAATACAACGAGTAGCAGAGCTCATCCAAGGTGTAATACACATGAAAAATGTTGTGTATATATGCAAATAGGCAAAGCCACCATTACTATAACCCAAGGGGGCTCTGCTCGCTGACGCATGCTGCTAATGTGGACACTTCATTTAAAATACACAGCTGCTATTTATTTGTTCATGCAGCCCCGTAGTTTTCTTGCAAAGCTGTGTGTAGGGAATAGATTCTTAGTATTTAAAAGTCAACAAAATGAGGTGATACACATAGAATGCAATGGATTGCAACTGAGTAATATTTCAACTATATTTCAATTTTGAACTTCAACAGTGTGTGTGCATCAAGTAAGGCCATGAAACAACTTGCCTGGGATGCTGCACACACCTGAGCAAATATTCTTGCTGACTAAAGCTGTTGGATCAACACTAATTCAATCAGTGGACTTTCTGCAAGCAAAATGTTCACACACAGAATTACAATAAAAACACGCACGCGCATGCACAAACAACAAAAAACCTCATGAGGGCTGTAACATTTCATCAATTAAGACACAGCAGAGCCTGCACGCGCCTGCTCTACTGGCGGGAGGGACAGAGATAAACAGACAGCTCTCTGGAGATGCTCTGCAGTATGTCAGAGGACCAGCAGCAAGAAAACAGCTCGCTGGGAGGGGACGACGGGTTCAGACATCAAGTGAGTAGAGAAAAGGGAGACAGCGAGAGAAACCAGGGACAAGGACGAGGCTGGCTTTCACAAGGAAGCAGCCATATAAACCTGTCTCTCTCCAGCTTTGTGGTTTGTGCCCACGTGCTGTATGAGTGTGTGTATGTAGGTGCTCAAAAAACAGTATGCTAGGTCTCAATTTAACACTGTAGTGAGACATGATTTGGCTCTCTCTCTCTCTCTCTCTCTGTGCGTGGGCCTTTAGATTAAAATCCTCTACAACAGAAGGAAGGAGTAGAAGAAAGACAGAAAGGGAGGGACTTCAATATATCCCAATCACTTCCTGCCCTTTGGGTGGGTCACATATCTTCAAAAAAGATAACACAGACTTCCTCCTAATGGGCTTCTAACAATCTTTACACACGCACGCGCACACACAGGAGAGGTAAGAGGTCATTCCCTGACTCAGTTTCCATCACCTGAGTGAGGAGTCGGACACTGAGAAAGGGCATCCAGCCTCCTGCAGTAGCATTTTCATTTCAAAGAGCTTAGAGCCCATCTGCATCTGGCATGGCTCCCACGCTTGGCTCTAACCACTCTGCATGCAGTGTCGCCTAAGACTCGGTACAGTGCCCATTTGCTTTTACCTTAGTAAAACGCATGAACCAGTGACCACACAGGATGTTAAAGCAGGTAAAAAGAGGTGTGTGAGTGACTGTGGTGGGACAGGAGGAGATAAACGAACCTAGGAGAGGGTAAAAGGAGCCTTGGGGCTCAGAAGGACATAAACTGTGGTTTATGACAGTAAAACATGCAGGAGTAAGTTTTATCTGCGTTCAGAGTACAACACTGACCCCATTAAAGGGGCCAAGATCTTTTTTAAATCTCTGATGTACTCATTAATTATGCTACAGCACTTAGTTAGTACAGTTTGTTGCAAGATGAAGTCCAAAGGCTTAACAATAAAGACTACACAGCAGCTTTGCCCACTAAGAAAGGCTAATCTGAGGATAAAACTATGTGTAGGTGTTCTCCTCCACCCTCTCCCAAATACAGATAAACATGGGGCAGCTGCGACCTCCACAGAGAGCCTGAGAAGAATCAGACCCCTGACATTTCTATTGTCCTGGCTGAAAGGAAAGGTTGCACAGCAGTAATTACATTTGGAGGGGAAGAAGAAAACACTCTCAAAGGTTGTCTGGGCTACCTAATCGTGTGTGCGCATATGTATGCTCCCATGCCTACATGCGTGCGTTACGTCCGCGTCGGTTGTGTTGAACCAACCCCCTCAGTGGCACTTGCATAAGCCTGTGTCTAATCAATAGTCTCACTCATATGACTGAATCAAGGCTCTGATTTTTCAGCCAAAAAGTCCCAAAGCACTCAGCCTCCAAAAGGCCTTGATTACTCAGCTGTTGGCTTTGTTATTGAAATGAATTCATCTTTAATAATTCCGCTGCTGATACATGATTTGGCACTTTCCTGCTCCAACACTATGAATTGCTCTTTCTGTTTTCTGCAGTGGGGTTATTATTTTTGTGCAGGACTTTTGCTGCACAAGCTGGAGATAAATAGCGAGGCAATGGAAGATGAATTTGTGTACTGTGAACTGCATTCTCCTCATTTCATTCATCCAGTGCCCTTTCTCAGCCAACCAGCCCTCATTTGGGTCCCAGCATGCTTTGCAGCCATCTATGATGGAGTACAAACTTCAAAACTGTGCTTTAAAACTTCCAATACTAGATCAATTTTGAAAAGCTAAATTTTGAAATTTCCTCACTTTTTGGGTAGAGCGGCTATTATTTTTTATCTGTATTTAAAAAGAGGATAAAACTGTTTTGGAAATATTCATTAAAAGTTCAAGTTTTAAGCCGAATTTCACAACGTTAACCCTGCTGTTACCCTTTGCAAACATTCAACATTGTGGAGACCCCAACCTGCTGTTAATCTGTGTTCTAGTTGCAAACCAAAAGCTAGTAAACTGGTGTAACTTTAAACCAGAAAGTGAAAAAGCTAGTTAGCTGTGCTTGCATATTTTTATACTAGATGTCCTAATATACAACAAAGAGGAAGTGAGGGGCTGGCAAATGTTAGCCTTTCAAGATCTGCTTTTCCTGGCATACCCACTCTACCCTCTGCCTCTGATTGGTTGCCTTCATTGGTTGGGTTGCCTAGGTTTAGGTATTAGAAGAGGGACTGGTTAGGATTAGAATAAGAATATCAGAGTAAGCCAATCAAAGGCAGATGATGGCCAATTAGAAGTGGAGAGGGGTGGGTCTTACAGAGAAAAGCAGTGGGATTTATAATGACAAGTTCCAGATATGATTACAGTAAAGCAGAGAATCTGAAGTCACTGCAAACAGAAAAAGCATGTAAGAGGATCTGTTTTATTTACAAGTTATTACCATGTGTATTAACATGATATCAGTCTATTTTTTTAAGTATTAGCTATTATTAAAGTAGTTATCTTCAACACAACTAACATACACTGATTTTGTAACAAAAATTCATAGTAATTAATCTCACTGCCTCCTTCCTCTTTTTTTTAACTGCCTCTTTTTACCTCCACCCCCCATTGTAGTAATTTATTACACGCTTGGTACCAACTTCCCTCAGATGAATACAAATGATAGATCAATGCAAGATAGATCGTACAAATAAATACAAGCACCATGAGATGAAACAGACACAGGGAAGAAGAAAGAGAGAGGAGGGTTTCTCTTCATTCGCCTCATCTGTTTTCAGTATAATTAATTTATCACCTATGCCAGGACCGAAGAAGGCATCAGTGGAAAGAAATAATGTATTATGTATGGAGGTATCGGTGGAAGATAAATAAGAAAGTGGAAGGAGAGGAAAAAAAAAAGCAGACTCTTTCTCCTAAATTCTAAACCGTCTCTTCCGTATAGATAAAAGGATTATTTATGCTTTCAGAGCAAGCACTGGCCCTGCCATGTTGACTACTCTACTGCTCATTATCTGAATACCAGTCAACCTTTGGGGCTACAAGCAGCTTAAGTGTCTGCACTTAGTCTGGGGGGGAGAAACGAGACAGAAACCAGGCACTGGGCCTCACCCTTTCTTGTCTCTCCCTCTGCTTCACAGCAATGAAGCAGTAGACTTGATTGTGGAAAAAAAACCCAAATATACTTTATGTGAATTTTAACATATTCAGCAGATTCAAAATATTGGGCGACCTCCTGCCCTCTTCTATCAGCCTTGATGAAAAAAACTGTGCTGAAACAAGAGTTTAAAACAATACTGAATATAAAGTAATATCTTGAAATATTTAAAAGCAAGAGGATCAAACTGTCGCTGGTTTTATGCTTCTGAAATTTGAAAAACAGATTGCAGACTTTCTCATGTTTTTATGCATTTGATTTTTTTTGATTTTCATACTGTTGGATAGACGAACCAGGTGAGTTTAAGACTAACCTTGGGCTGAGAACTCTTATGGTTAATGAATCAAAGAATTAATAAATGATGTATATAGTTATCAGCTGCAGCCCTAAAAAAGAAAAGAGGAGGAGAGACTGCCACAAAGCATGTCTGCCTCTCAAACAGATTTTATCCTGCCTCGTCTGGTTTGTTTGCAGCTCCAGTGTGGAGGAGGGTGTGGATGTCTTTCATACTTTCAAGAGTTTGAACTGAACTGTACACATACATCAGATTCCAGTTAAAGTCAAACAGTGAACCTTAGGATAACTCATCTTTTGCAGAGAACATATACAGCACCCTGACAAATAAAGTGACATAAAAACGTTGCTGACGGCAGCCATCTCTTTCCTCATTTACACTTTCTCATCCCCAGCAATGCCTGCAAGTTTCATCAGCTGGTTACCTGGTGGGCCTCCGCTGCAAGGAATTCAGGGTAAAAACTGCCTGATTTCAACTTCTAGAGTGATAAATTTCAGTCAGGAATAAAAAGGATGTTGATAAAAAAGGTTGTCAGGTACACAAATCAGGGAAGTTCAGTAAAAATACAAAAATCTGAGGCTGCACTTTATATTTTGGGAAGGCTGTGTGAGTCTTCAGGGAGTCATGGTAAAAACCTTAATTAACCAACAGGATCATTTATAGCCTGGTGCTTATCATGGGTGAGCATGTGGCAACTATGGCGCTGCTTATCATGGGGCAGCATGTGTTCTCCGCTCCAACCATCGGAGGTACATTTGTCCCATTGGCTTTCCTGTCAGGTTTGCCAACTCTAAAGAAAACATGGCCCATGCAGGCCATGGCCATGAGCTTAGAGCAAGAGAACAGCTTGCAAACTCTTGTTTATTTTGTCTGTGTTTACAGCCTTTATTCAAGGTTCTTCTGACCCTGGATTGGAAAATGTTGTGCCACACAAAAGCTGCAATGTTACTTAAACCCATTAAATGATGAGGTTTTTGTTTGGTCTGAATTGAATCTTACAGTGAAGCAAAAAAAAAACTTTGTATGAGCAGTAAACATTTTTGTATCAGAAGAGCTGATCATTTAAAACATTGCAAGCAGGGATTTTAATTATTAATCTAAGATCACAAAGAGTTTCACAGATTTTAAATATGACTATTCAGCAACAGGATTCTGATAGTTTTTATACAATTCAGAAAACTCATCTACTAAACCTCTGATTATTAAATCTTAGGGTTAATTAAGAAAATTGCTTTAAATCTGCATCTCTGAGCTTTTTAACAAAAAACAACTGATTCATACTCATCTTTGAGAGATCACTATGCGAGATCTCATCTTTGAGAGATCACTTTGAAAACAAAGACAATAGTCTTCCGATTTTTTGAATGTAACAAATTAAAAGCATGTTTTTTGGCTTGATTTCTATATTTAAATGAATTTAACCAAATTTTTGGGAGCTTCAACTCCATCTCCAAAAGCTATGATGATAAAATGCACAACAATACTAAAAAGCATTTGAAAGCTACAGCAGACATTATATTTGAGAGAAGAAAAGCATCATGTCGATTCAATAAAACAAAACTAACATCACCAGTACAGCACGCCAAGGTTCAGTGGACCATATAACTACTAGCTCCTGTTTTTTGTAATTTCTTTCCTCATAACCAACTCATGTTGAGAAACATTTAGATTTAATGAATGTCAAACCCCTCAAGACCATCAGGGAAACCCCACAGGCACTCAAACTGTCAATACCTCCAAGCAAGCAAGCTGAAAAGCCAACTGACAACCATAATACTTGTTCAAACACAACTTTCTGCCTTAAAATGTACACACCGTTTTCCAGTACAGCCACATAAAACTGAAAAGTGGGATTTTCCAGCAATTAAGTCAAGACAAACCAACAATATTTTGACCAGTTCACCAGTGAGAACTAGTTTAAGCAAATAGATTTCTGTCGACTAAAACTGAGTATTTAGAGAACCCCAAAGCCACGAGGGCTGGAAGTTTTCTGAAGAAATGGTGAAACAAACCAGAAACAAAATGTTGCTAAATAAAGAACCTCATCTGATGGTAAAAATTTGATGTCCATGTTCCTCTATGTCTGTTAGCGATGCTGGTCGACAGCATTAACCATATTTATTTTGCCCTTACTACAATATATTAGCCACTAAATTCAAAATACAGGTAGAGTAAATGATTCGATTTTTAATTATATTAATTAATCAACAAAGCTTCAGACATATTGGAGTTCTCTTTCCAGTTGCTGCCTTGGGAACTTAATAAAATATGTATCTGCAGGTAGCAAAAATTTAAAGGAGGCAGCAAGAATGTAGCTGCAACACGTTTTCAGGTTGCTGTGACTTCTGCAGCTGACCCTCAGATCATACACCCTGCGGGGAGGGATAATGAGCAATGTGCTCAGCAGGAAACCACTCATTTAGTGACTACTAGCCTGGAAACAAGCTCTCACTCCTCTTAGCATGGTAGCTTGTATGAAGTCCCCTGATTTAGCTTGTTACAGTCACAGTGAGACTACAGCAGAAAAACCAGGAGAACTACTCAAGACAGAGAGGACCGGAAGGTTTAAAAAAAGGGGAACTATCCACAAACTTGGTATCCTATGAAGCTGGCAATGTGTGACAACAATGCACCAAAGCCTCCATGTTCACTTCTGAGAGGTGGTGGTGGGCATAAAGAGCATAAGGGTGTTTGATACGGTGATGTAACTGTCAGTCTTTTGCTCCTTGGTATTGAAAGCTCCTCTCAAAAAACCCCCAGACATGTGTGATTTAAAGAGAATAGGAAGCTTCACTGCTGCAGTTCAGAGAGTGTAGGAATTTGAGATGGTACTCTTTTGGGGAAACTGCAGAGTGACATTTTGATAATCCACGAGAAAGGTCAGTTTGGTTGCGAGGTGGGTTGGCTGTCTGTCAAGGGTAGCCCTGCCAGGGCCTTTCACCTCATTCCTTTACACTAAAACCCTGCAGTGATTCACTACCAGGAGGGCTCAAACCAAAATTAAAAAATGGGCTACAATAATATATATGTATATACATGGGTCTAAATCTATATGAAAAGCCTAAAAATACCATCTTGTGTTATACAGGGAAAAACTCAAGCAATAGCTAGTTTGAACAGTGTCAAAGAACAACAGGAGAACGTTCAGTGACAGCAAAGCAGAGACTCGGGCACAGGCACTCTCTCTGAGATGTCTCAGAGCCCCAAGAGCTAGAGGGGATTATGTAAGTCACTCAGTATACTGGGTCACCCAGTCGTTTTTGATCCGCAATACAACTGTAGCGCTGCAACACTCATTGCAGAGATTCTCATTTTGTAGATTTTTCAGTGTATAGCTGAGCCCAAATGTGAAGTTCAAACAATCACAGACATTAAATATGATGAAATTTCTTATTGTTTAGTTTCTGCACTGTAATGCCACACAGTGGTTGGGATTTTACCTGAATATTTTCCTTTCCTTTTTTATGACCTGAGAGGACCTCCAACCACTGACTGTGTGACTAACATTACTTTTTAAAGGGAAAGTGCACCCTAAAATAGAAGTCAGAGGTAGACAGTGAATTTTAATCAGTGGCAAAAAGACAGACTGTAGTGATGATGTCATCTAGAGGAAAAATATGGAGCTGCACCAAAAACAGTAAAGACGCCATGATTGTTTTATTAGTTTATAGTTACTTTCTGACTCACGGTTGGAATACTATAATTTCAATAAAACATATGGGGCGAGTCACTGAATCACTTATGGGGTCAAAGAGCTTCATCTGATGACATCATCAATTCAAGTCTCCATACTGTAATAATCCGGTAAAGAAACAATACTGGGATCCATAAACAATTGGAGCAATATTACATGAAACAGAGTATTTCCCCTTTCAATCCATGTGGGAGTATTCCTTTTTCAGTGAGGGCTAACCACTTTTACTCACTGTTTTTTCTGTTTCCCTGCAGAAAATAAAGTGAGGAGAATAATAAATAATTTGTGTGGGTGTGTTGGTTGTATAAAATATCTTAACAAGCCTAGGCAAATAGGATTGGTGTATTTAGCCTTCAAGGCCACTGCAAAAACCCAACAACAGCCGAATGTGTTGATAAAGGCAGCAACTGTTGGGGCAGGTAGGATGTTTGGCTCCTGCAAAACATGGACTCTTTGTTTCACTGGTAGTGTCACATTACTCTCTTTGCAGGACAAACCCCTGCTTGTTCTGAGACAGAACAGATAAAAAACGTCTGGCATATGAAAAAAAACACTGGCTGCGGTATTAAAAATGTCCATTTTAATCTACTCAGATGCTATGTAGTTTTCTTTTTTTGAGAAATAAGAAGAAAATCTCCAAAAACGATAATTTCGTTGTTAGTGCTAACTTCAAGGACGTACTTCAATAAAAATACACCTGCTAACAAAAAGTTTCATAAAGCCCCTTGATGTAGTCAAACTGAAACAGGATGCTAAGTAATGCTGACTTCAAAATAAAAGCGCAGTGAACGTTGCATCGCCTAACTTAGTTTTGGTATTGCTGATTTAACCTTTCCCTAATAAAAGAAAGCCTGTAATTTCATATGAAATATTGCTTAAGCATATTCATTAAGCTAGACTTTAGTATTTCAAATATTTTGTACCTAATTTAATATCACGTGTACGTAATTGTTACTTTATTTTAGTTCTAACCGGAAACCCTATGTTAATATTTCCGACATCTTGACGTTGTTCTAGCATAAAGGTGCTATTGGCAGCTGTCACATTCTCCTTTCACTGTACCGACTTCACGTGTAGTTTTACAACATAACAATAAAGCATATAGCCAAACTTGTTTAATCATTAAACGTGTAAATAACTAGAGGATGCAATAAACGATAAATATATCTTCCAGCACTCCCTGTACTGAACTGGCACGGCTAGTTCTGTTGTGTACCAGGAAGAGACACAACATCTCACCTTTATGGGGTTAACCACGTATAATTAGGCAGTTTAGATAAATATTATTTACACTTGACAAATGTCTAATGTGTTGTCGTTGGTTGGCTTGATATTGAAGGGGGATACAGTCAATAACAACTTTGTTTTCTGACCCGGTGTCCGGCCTGTTTTCACGTCGCTACTAGTTTCGCAGCATCGGCTGAGTGTTGCAAACACCCACCCCTCCTGCACCATTTCCGTGTTTTATACGGAATCATTTCCACGGAGTCCGTGCCACGTCAATTTAATACGCAGGTTTTTGCTGAATTACAATGAAAGACAATAAGACAATAACAGCAGCCAGAATTAAATGAATGGAAATGACAGTGTTGCCAAACACTGCGACATTGTTGCAGCTTAGCCGGTTAATAAGTGAAAGGGTGCATGACGTGTCTAAATCAATGAGTCCGAGACAGATAAAAATGTGATGCCACAACAACCTAACTTACCTAATGCCACCTCGCAGGCTTTGCGCAATTGTGAATGGTGAGCCTTTTTCACCTCCTTGTCGGCCAGGATCTTTTCCAAAGCTCGTGTAAGGAACATGTTTTTCGTCTTTTTGCCCTCAAACATGTCGCACCGGAATTTGGGGCGAGGTGTGCCTGGTCCCAAGGGGGGCTGCAGCCGCCTCGAATGGAGATGTATTCCTTTACAAATGTCAGCCGCAGAGCCCCTAACAGACAAACATAAATAAACACAGAAGGTGGGGTAAATCCCTCAGATTTCCATTAACGACCTGCCTCCTGCGCCATGTTGGAGAGAGGAAACGACGTCACGTACGTTTGAGAACGGCCGCAGTGAGGCAGCAAGGAGAGAGAGGGAGAGGGAGAGAGAGAGAGAGGAGGAGGGTGTCATGAGTGTAGTCTTACAGCTAAGCTTTATCAACATATAAGCCCGTATACATATGTAAAATAATTTGCATTTGTATATGCATGCATAAAGCAAGCATGTCAGCTTCACAGTTTGATATGCGCAGGATTTCTCTTTTCTTGTTGAACGAAACATTTCACTTTTCTTCTTACATACTTATAATAAATGCACACTATATGCTACTTAGGTCCATGTGTGGGATGTAAGTGCTGTGATTTATATAAGTGTATGCTGACAATTTGAATATGTGTAAATATGCGGTTTGAACAGGAAAATAAGGCAAACAATTTGTGATTGTATTTGACAGCTAAATTACAGATATAGGCTGATGGGTTTGTCATTTAGGATAAAAATGAGCATTTTTAGACTCTTAGATGACCACAGTTATAAACAAAGACACGCTTCACTCCAGAATCTAGAGATGTTATTGATGTAAACACATCTCAAACACGTGATTGTCTTCCTCCGCCATATTTAGGCTTTTTCTCTGGACGGCTACGAATGGAAAACTCCTTAGGCCCATTTTGTTTTTCCCTACAATGTTGTCCTAAAATATCATAATCTTTAAACATTAACAACTTAAATTAATGCCAGTTAATGCATTAAAACTTTGTCTATTAATTTGGGAGTGAATGCAATATTGTTTTTTGACGAGGAACCTTTTCCTACATTCGATTGTCTTGCATATGAAGTCTTATTTGTCTTCAAAAATATTCAGTCCACAAAACTATGATATCAAAAATGTGATCTATTCCTGCAGGGCCTCTTTAAACATGCATACAAAATATTCAGACTTTGTAAAAGTGAACACATGCCTGCCCATTTTTAATTGTCATAATTTTTTGCAAATATCATTGCACCTGTCAATTTAATCCTATCATCTCTTTGCTCAATGCTTCCTCTCACCTGTAACTTTGTGTACCCACATGTTTAGTTTTGCTTCACTGCCTCTTGCAGCCTCAGGTAACATTTAACAACAGTCCAACAGAAAACACATCCAGAAAAATCTGGCAAATTGACAACCCAGATTTGGAAGTTGTGGGCAGCAGAGTTCACTTTCACTTTGGGATGTCTTATGTGTCAGTTCCACGGTTTCTGAGTCCATAAATATGAGCAGAGCTGCAGGATCAGACTGGATATGAAGAGTGGAAAAGAAAAGAGCTTGATTTACTGTGTTGTGATTAAAGTTATTTAATCATTTAAAAGGTCAGTCGTTTGTCATAATAAAAATCATGTGACTACAATGTTGATATTAAACATCCCTACTAACCTGGTATAAGACATACAAATAACACAAACGTGTGCATAAAAGAAAAGCTTGTCACTGATTAATGGAGAAGAAAAAATTATATTAAAGAGACAATGTAAACATTTACTGTTATTTAACAACATTTATTCAAGTCAGACATTTATTAGAATCTCATATTAAGTACATATGCTGTCAAAAGTAAACATTTCTGACTGTCATTGATCGTACCTGAGTAATGACACAGTGAGCTGCTGAAGTGACAGGTCATTCTCTCCAAAGTTCAGTTAAAAAAAAAACATGTCAATGTAAACCAAACCTCAGATCTTCAGGAAACAGCATTTATGTACATCAACAACGCTGCAGTAATAAAGGCATTAATACATTAACATTACAGTTGAAAATCTAATCTGGCCTGTCATAATAAAAAGCAACCAGAATAAAAATAGAAATTGGGTTATATTCATTAAAAAACAGTTCTTCTGAAACATTTGTTTAACATGACACATTCTTTGGAAGACATCAAGGTCATAGTTGTTTCTTTAAAAAAAAAAAAAAAGTGCTGCCGTACCATGACAAGTGCTCTCATGACCACAATTCACTGGGAAAAGCTTATATCATGGAAAAGTCTGCATTTTCTTGAAGTGGAGAGCAACATTTAAAGATCGAGGGGAGGATTACACTCCTGAGATGATTCAAGCTCAGGACGCTGCATGGGACACATGATGAGCTGCCCAGCAGGATGGCTCATTACACCATATGAGGAACCTTGCTGTATATAAACAGGACAGTCACTGAGAGGATTCCTGGTTTTGGGCACAAAGAAACCCAGCCACCATCAGTTCATATCTTATCAGGAAGGGAAAATAAGGTGAATGACCTCAAAAACAAGAAAAGCAAATTGTAATTCAGGCTTTGCTGGTTCTTGTCAGCCTATCACCTGATAATATCTGGGAGGAATATGAAATCTCAAGAGGAATATGAGGTGTTGAGATAAATAACTGTGAGGCTGGAGCTGCAGCGGGGTCATATATATGGAAACCTGTCTTTGTTTGTGTCACACTTCTTCAGCAGACCTGATGCGATGGCCTTCACGGCCCTCATCGTCTCAGTGCAGGTGGGATTGATCAGGGATTCAGGGAGGAGGAAGCCGAAGTATCCTGTATCCCTCAACTCGAATGCAAACGCATATGGAATCCCATTTCTGTAGGCCCAGTCTATAGAGCTGCCTGAGCTGACGTCTGTGTACAAATACACAAAAACAGAATAAGATGAACTCAGAACAGTAAATCATAAAGGAAACATTAAAAAATGTAATCTAGTACAAGTGGCAGTAGTTGATTGCATGTTGAAACACATTAAAACATCTGACAATCAAAGAGTACTGAACTTGAGAACAATTATGAGGCACTTTATCTGAGTACTTCCATTTTTTAAGCTACTTTACACTTCTAATCCATCTAAATTTTAGAATGAAATATCACCATCAACTTAGCCTTTGTTGGCTGTGTTGTTTGTTTAACAGTAAAAACAGAAATTCCCATGACCCTATAATAATACCAGACATTATAAAACTCCTTTCGCAATGTTTTGATTAAAAGACCCAAAACAGCCGAAACTACAAACAGTGCATTTCACAGCTAAGATTTTTCCCATAAAGCACAGGAGCTGTTTATAAAATTTGATGAACTGTTGTGGATTAAACTGTCAAACAGTTAATAGTAGTTAAAAGTAGTTTCACCTTAACAAACAACAACATGAAAGTACAGTTTAAATATCAATACATTCGTAATAATCATCAGATAATAAAATATTGTAACACTGATGAGGCTGTTCTGTAAAACAAGTGCTTTTAGTTTAAAAACTTTGGGTGTATTTTGTTGCTAATACCTCTGTTCTCTTAATCAGTAAATATTTTAATGCTCAGGAGGGATTCATTAGGGTTGAAAGGAAAGTACAAAACACCAGGTATGATATGAAGAATCCTAAACTTGTTTTCTAAGCTTGGAGGACACAAAGAAGAGAAACTGTGTCAGTACTCACAGAGTGTTGTGGAGGCAGGTCCGTATCTGTACCTCACTCCATAGGCGGAGTACAGGGCTGTTACTGCACTGTGAGCTGCTGACTCCTGGACAGTTAAAGCAAAAGGCAAACCCATCAGTTTTTCATGAATTTAAAATTAAGGTGCTCCAGACAGCAGGACATTTAGGAGCGATGGAAACCCGACTTATTGAGTATTTGATTATCATCAGGCGATGGATCTCTTACCACACAGTTGAAGTTGGGGATGGTGGCGTACTTGTAAGAATAAGGGTAAAGCAGCATTTGGGCGTAGGCGTGAATGGAAATGTAGGCTTTGACACGTTTCTTGTGCTTGCGCAAGAACCTGGCGACGGCCTTGACTTCAGGTTCAGACTCTGGAAAGGGACCACAGTAGGTGTCATCGCAGGGATGAGAGGAGGCTCCTTCATCTGAGGAAAGAACAGATGGATGAATACATTAAGAGATTGAATTTTTGGTCACATTCCTGTCTGATTTAAATAGTAAATGTAAAAGAAATCAGGCATTAAGTTCTTTTTTATTCTGGACATTACAGTGACCCAGCAGGCAGTTTTGAGAGATGAAGAGGTTGATACTGGGGAAGAAAAATAATGAAGGCACTGCTTTTATCCACCACAGTCATATTTAATGCCACTGATAACAAAATCAAAAGACAATAAGCTTCCAAAATGCTTTCCAGATACAGTGAACCCATTGTGATGTCCTAGTAATAGTAACTGAGGGATTCTGGTTATTTTTGATGTGATTTTTGGGGCTCTGAAATAACGTCTCCCTCTCTTCCACAAACATACATACATATTTTTTATTTGCATATTTTATTTGCTTTGCTCATAAAACATACACAACATTTCACAGAAAGGCCGCATGTGATGTGACTGTTGTTGTCTTTAATATGTTTTCAGTTATTTCTGGAGTTGCATAGAATTAATAAGGCTTAATTAATTCCCAACTACCTGACCTTTTTAAACAGTGCCCCAAATAGCACAGGGTACATGTTTGCATATAAAACTCCTCTAAAAATAAATCAGTTGTATATTTAACGGGAGCTGCGTGGTAGTCAATGCTGTACATTTTAGGCACAGATTTCAGCCGTTATCTAAAGCGCTCATATACTGCATGTCTATGAAGATAATATTGCAAAATATGTGTTTTCTTTTTTGTTTGTTTTTTAATCCAATACCGTGTTTTCACCGTCAGCAGGTGGTCTCAATGATAAGCTTTGAAAATAGGTGTCCAAATAGCTAAATTTGTGAGCTAATATTGCTTTGGGGGACAACATTTGAATTTCTGAATTTCTCTCTGTTTCCAAACTCCATCTGTCTGTTTGTAGTGCAAATGTCCATATTCTCAGATAAGATGATTCAGGAGGGACTGAATGACATCAAACACAGATTTTTGCCACCTCTAAAACATTTAATACACAGCTCTCACTGATTAATAGACAGAAGAAGACCAGCTCAGCACAGGCTATGAGTGGTTTGCCAGCTCTTTTACAGTATCTCTGTGTGATGTATGTGAGAGCGATTCAGTTGAATTTCCTCAGATTTAAGACAAAAGTCCAGCGTTATCAAACTCACCACACCATTTCACTTTCCAGTTTCTGTTAGCGTCCACTCCTCTGCAGTGAAACTTGTGGTTTTTGGACCGTGTTTTCCTCCAGAAGCGATCCTACAGGGCAAGAATAAAGACACTGTCACACTGTCTGTCCACTGACAGTCAGACTCCTGACATCTTCCAAATAATTCATCTGTTACTCACTCTTTAAGCTTCACTTCTTATATTACCGCCAGTAGATACATTAGTTGAGGGCATTTTTCATGGGCAATGTTTTCACTTTAGTATAAATACATATTTATATAGGGATAAGTGGTACCTAATGACAAACATACTGAGATATTTCTCTGCTATTCAGTTTTGTGATCCACTTAGAGACAAAATATTCACTGTACAGCCTTGAAAATATTCTGAATCTGCCTGTGATGTGGTACCAATTTTTAGTCTAAATGAATCTAAATGTACTTGCACCTGAATAAAATAAAGTAAATAAATGAAGCTAGATTTGCATCCAAGAGAATAAATCGAACATCTGGCTCATGCTGTTTGAGAACTGAAGTCACAAACAGCAGGATCTCTGTGGTGTGTCTGCAAAAAGAGCAGCAGTACCGTGGTCCAGCTGAAATGATATCCATCCACATTGAAGACGGGCATGATGTAGAAGCTGAGCTGGTGGAGCAGCCGTCTCATCACAGAGTCATGCTGGTATGAGCTGATGGCCTGTAATTACAGTATAAAACAGAATAATTAGCCCAAAACACAGATCTTCATTGTTTTGCAGTCTTGTTCATAATTGTTATCACAGTTTGTAAATGCAGGTCTACAGCAGGTTAACACATCAGACTGTAGATGAGGATTGGAGTGAGGTGATCTGGTCACTGGGCTAATGCTGCGTACACCTGCTCTTTAATCAGACTCAAGGTTAATGTGCTTTAAGCCTTTAACAAAGATAGCACCCTGACCTCCAGTGGCCAACCTTTGTTACTACACCACAGTGGATTCACATTCTGCAGTGTTTTGTCTCAATCATAAGTCAACATTGAAACATAATGCAAGAGGCCATTTCAAAAAGTCTCTAAGAAACGGAACAGGAGAGCATTAAAAGCATTGTTTTAAACTGTAAACAGTAAACAAGCTAAGCCTCAGACTTGCGTGCGCTACTTTACAAAAGCAGATGTCGAACTGGTTATTTTCTCGAAAACATCAGTTCACTTAATGTGTTTCTCAGCATTTGATTAAGTATTTTTTTTTAAGTACCTGTCAGTTGAAGTTTGCCATGTAAGAATTCCTTTAAATAGGCTTTAACTCTTGATTATCACAGACTTTCCTTTAATTATCTTAATGTTCTGGCACTTATTGTGTAGCACCGCATTGCAAATCTCACTCATCTGGCATCTAAATAGCATAAAATGACTCATTAAAGGTTCTCGTATTTAATGCCGGGCTCTGGTCTAGTACCATCCTCACTTAAGAGGTTACTAACTAAGACTTGGTGGGTGTGATGAAATTTGTGTAAACGTCTGGGTTTTGTTTAACATCTGAACAATTAAAGTTAGTCTTAAGCATCCACATAACTGTGCATGACAAGGTAACAGATGTTCTGGTTTTGTTTAGGACCCCAGAAAGCAAACATTACAAGGTGTTTTCTACAGGCTGTCACTTAAATATATGTTCCTGCTCAGACACCGTCGCAACTTGCACTGATATAAACAAAGCAAAAGGTTTATATAGATGTTTATTGTTGAAAATGGCAGACTGGAAAAACAACAGTACCTCTTTGACGAACCACTGGCAGAAGGCAGGTCCTATCCACTCTCTGGCATGGACGCCACAGTCTATCCACACAGCTTTTTTCTGATGACGACTTCTCTTTCCTACCTGACAGGAGACAAACGCTGTTTAGCATAGCTGGAGTTTGTATACACGTTAATGCATCTTTTTTTCTTTGAATTAAATTTTTGAGTTTGTGTCTCATGCTTTCTCTCCTACCTGAAGCACATAAAGCGGCTTTCCCTCATAAGACCTCCCAATAGAGAACATGTCGACCAGGTCAGAGTGGGTTCTGTTCATCTCAAACATCCAGCTCTGGATCTTAAGGGCAGAAAATGATGTAAAAGAGTGAAGGAAACCCAGGATTTGCTTGCAAGTATTTCAAGAGTGTATGGAGGAAAGATAGTGATGAATTTGGTGTGAATTTAATTTGTCAGGAAATCAAAAGCAATCCAAAAGCTTGAAAAGATATTTTTATGCATGCACTGTGTTGTGCATCCATGTGTGTATGTATGGTTGTGTCTTCATCTAAATGACATATTTATGTGTGTGTGTGTGTGTGTTTTACAGGAAAGGACAGGATCAAAGCTCACAGTACTAAAGATTAGTGCAGGCTCTCGGGTTGCGTGTGTGGAATTCATGTCGCTTCACGTGGTTTGACAGATATGTGTACCAGGAGCCTGATCGAGCTGGCAAAATAAACACTCTCCAGCTGTGAGGTGTCTGATGCAGAGTGTGTATCTCCATGTGTGAGAGAGACTTGTGGAATGGGGTAATTGGGTGTTAGAGAGCAGCATGTTTGTTTACTTTGTGTGTGCATTAGATTGGAGAGCGGAGGAGAGAAAAAGATAGGCGGGGAGACGGTGGGCTTCGCATCTACCTCTTCCAGAGGGTGGTAAACCTCGTAGTCATACTGAGACTCTGACCTCCGCTTTCGAGAGGAGCGATATCCCGTCTGCTTTTCAATTTCCTTCTGGAGATTGGAGATAAACACCCTGTGGATGGAAGCGAGTGAGTCAGACAGACACATAATGACATGCTAGCCAACCACCGCAACACCCTGACCAATAACAGAGTGTGTGAGTGCAGACTGGGACTGCAGGTGTTCCCTGGAGAATACAGGTTTAATACTAGGTTACTCTGTATTTCTACTTTTGTACAAATACTTTTACCAATTCCTGATAAGTTGTAGCTACTGCAACTATTAGTCAATACATCATTTTAAAAATGTAAATCAAAATAATGAACAATTTTTGGTTGCCAGTTTGGGTTGCTGTTCTTCATCCACCTTTCATAATCAAGAGCCTGATGTCATAACAAATATCGAGCCTAAATCTTTTGTATAAGTCCTAGTAATTGTCTACAAAAGGTTATTGTACTAAATAAATTAATATTTATGCACTTATCTAACTTATTCATGATCATTATGAGGAGAAGTAGTGATGTGACCCAAAAAAACTTTGTATGCATCTAAATCTTAGCTAGAGGATAAACTTTCTAGCTCTCTGAGCTTTCAATTGTATCTCACGCTCATCATTTGAATACCAAATCTATAAAGTATTGATTTAAGAATGAAAAAAACATTAATTAAGCCATAAGTTTCAACTAATGAACAAAACTATGATTTATCAAAGAACATTAGAGAGTTAGTATGACAATTCTATTAAACTACTATAAATAGCATGTAAAAAGACTGTAGACTTAATTTTTTTGTTCATCTTAACTTAAATCGTAGTTTCTTGGTGGCTTTCTGAGTTTGTGCTCACATGCCTGCATAGGTGACATTTTTGTGTTTCTGCTCATAATATTAACTGCAGCTCCATGTGAGAACATATATTTGCAGATATTTTCACTTAACAATGCTTTACAGTAGGTCTGGAATATATGCCTGATATGTGTATGAAACAGTATATTGAAGGTCCTGGATTTATTGTTGACTCATTTCTCACATCAATTATGTAACTGCTCTCACTCATCCTTTTTGTAGCTACCCATCTGAATCACTTTCAAAAACAGCACTTACTCTGATTGACAGCAAATATTATGTTAGTTATGCTGCTGCCGTCTGCCAATAATTTAAATGTGTTGCAAATTAGCATAAAGCATAGTTATCATCGTCATCATCTGTTTACAGACTACTCTCAGGTCGGATCAGAACCTGTGCCTCTTCACTTCCCACTCCAACCGAAAACAGATGATGTGATCTGTTTTCATTGCAGCTATGTGGGCAGCCAGAAGTACAGTTCCTTATATATACATTTCCATCCATAACCACTTAAATAACACTAAAAAAGATGGAGTATTTACTCCAGAATACAGTGAGATGATCTCTCAAAACCAAACCATCTTCCAGTTACTGTCCCTTGCAATGTAAACCATTTTCTCAGTCAATCAACACTTTTAAGATCTGCAATTCCACCCTTGGGACACAGATGACAATGGAAGTCTTTCTAGCTGCGGCTGCTTTGATAAACCTCCATCATATCAGCGTTAATTTGGATGAGGAATGGGGTAGAGAGATGAAAGGGTTGCTTTTTGGAGCAGATTGGGAGAGTGGCTCTGATGTACTGGGAGTGTGTTTTTCCTTGTCCCAGCTTTGAGGAAGCACCAAGTCTTTTGCATGCAAACTATGGCCGACTCTGCATGTGCAAATCATATATTCTGGCTGGGGAAAGATGGGTAATTGCAACAGCTTCCAGATAACAGATGTGTCTTGGTTTGTAGAAAATTCTGCAAACAAGAATACCAAATGTGGGAGAGTACGCGAGCCAGCATGTGTACTGAATGTCTCTATTAGTGGCTGCTGGTCACTTTATTCTTACCCATAATCAATATGTTCCTGCTTTAAGCGTGCATGTAAACCTCGCGTGTCATTGCGTTTCACATGAACGTCCACAGTGGCATTTTGATGGATGAGAGTGGCACTGTTGGGCTGCCAGAAGTCCACCTGCAGGAGAGGGACAAATAGATTAGATCAAACACTTATTCAGCAGGATTTTATACTGAGGAGGAGGAAAATAAGGAGTGAAAGATGATATGATACATCATCGGGAAAATCAATGGAGAAACTGATCATAAACAAAAATCATCTGACAGGAATGTCTATTTTTGACCGATTCAGCAAATTTGATATGTGACAAATCTAAATATTTTATCAAATTGAGGGGAAAAACCACTATACACCAATACAACAGCCCTGC
Source organism: Acanthurus leucopareius (assembly GCA_029814765.1). NCBI lineage: Eukaryota > Metazoa > Chordata > Actinopteri > Acanthuriformes > Acanthuridae > Acanthurus > Acanthurus leucopareius. The sequence goes on from JAQMCX010000032.1 coordinate 8,231,825, forward strand.
TCAGTAATTTTCAATATTGTGAAAAATCACCCAACACAACAAGAGATATTGAAGGGATAGTAATCATGTTGCTGTATGTATTTTAGTTATATATTTCAACTTCTGTTATTTCAGTCTCATGTCTCAGATTCTCTTTCTCTCATTCTCATGTACTACTACTGTTTACTTTATATGTTGTAAATATTGTATTAAGAGTTGAGAGTTGAATTTTATTGCCAATAACTGCTTTATTGTGACAGCTGTGCCTAAACCTGACATGATGATTTGATGTTTGTGTGTAACCATGCTGCACGATAGAAATCAAATGATTATTATGTGAGGTTGAATGAAGCAAGGGTTACTGTGTCACCAAAGGATTAATAACTAGATAAATGTAACTGGTTGCAATAACACTGAATTTTAATAATAATAAAATTGATATTGAAATAAATCTAGATCTAACATCCAAACTGATACCCAATTTGATGCTATTCAGGTACAGCAAATGAAAATTTTATAGTAGCATCTCTTGTTGACCAAATTGTGCTGGTAAGACGTGAACAGATTAACATTCCTCTGGTCTCTACCTTCAAGCTACGGCCTAAATCAGGAGAATGCTGATGAGTCTACAGCGTTAATGGGGCAAAACACACTCTGATGAGTCCCAGAAACAACCTGAAGAGAACGACTCTCCCTCCACTCTCCTCTCTCTTGTTCGACACCATATTAGCAACAAAAATCCTGTCTTTCAGCGCCTGTTATCAAGGCCTGATAGTCAGGTCTGTTAGCTTTAGTTGAAACGGACAGCCCATTGGCTATGCTAACCAACTATATAAACACAGACACCATGTGGTAACTGATAAAATAACAGAGAGAGGGAGAGAAACTAAGAGAAAGAAGAAGAGTTTGTGAGAATATAGGAAAGGAGTAGAAATAAAACACAAATCCACTGCAAACAGAATCCTGTGTATTAATGGTTTCTGTGTTTGCAGACGTGTGTGAACGTCCTCAGCTGGCTTTCATTTGTAGCTACCATAACATGGGGGCAGAGACATGCAGGATGGCACACATGCTTGTTAATGTGTCAATTGCTCTTAATGGTTTACAGGATGCATACCAGATTAATTGAACTTTGTTTAGAGACAGAGGGCTAGAAAATCCTCAGCTGGAATGTTTTTTGGTGCCCTTGAGTATAAACTGCTCTCCACTGCTGCACTTTTATGGTGTTTTCCAAATGGTTAAGTACCACAAGTGTTTCAGCTCTGCTCCTCTGTTAGCCAAACAAACTCAAAACACAAACGCCTCAAAAGGCACTTAAGTATCCCCGATCAGATAACACAACCCCTCAGAAACAATTCTTTCAATTTTAAACTCCGTCGCTGAATTTACGAGCCTCAAAGATGCATTCTTTTGCTGTTTTATAAATCTTTTGTCTCTTCAGCCTTTTATACGGGTTTTCTTTTTTGTGTCGTGTGTCTGCAGCTGTAAATCAAATTTGTGTTTTCACAGTTGATGTTATACTGGCACGGGCAGAACAAGAAAGGAAAAAGTTATAGTTCAATAAAAAAAAAGAGCTGGCTCTTGTTAAGGCAGATTAGGTGGAAGCTGTGGCTCCGAGTTTATAAGGCAAGTCAAGGAAAACAAGTCTGCCAGAAGTGAAACAGTTGTTAGTTAATAAGTATGTATTAAAAACCAGAATAGGTAAACACATGTATTTACATTTTCGAGACAGTTAGATGAGAGGAACGTTACCACTGTCATGTCTGTACAGTAATTATGAAGCAACAGTCAGCGGCTGGTCAGTTTTGCTTAGCACAAAGACTCGAAACAGGGAGAAACAGCTTTCCTGGTTCTGATCAAAGGCAACAAAATGCCCCTACAAACACCTCTGAAGCCCACAAATTAACAATTTATTTTTTAAATGTTAACAAGAAGTTAAGAAAGAAACTCAAGAAGTTTTGCAAAAAATAACTTGTTCTAGCTGCCGGCTTCAGCTTCATATTTAATGTCAAAGTATTCCTGTGATAATGCTGTTTGAGCAGAGTTAGAGGCAGGCTATAAACTATCTTCACCAAATTAGAGCCTTTTTTTCAATGAAAACTGAGTCACAGCAACAAACCAGCAAAAAGCTTTGCAGAAACACAAGTTTTGCGTCGAGTAACAAGAAGGATAAACTGATTAAATCTACCTCTGACAGAAAAAGCAGCAATAATAGAATATTTCATCGGAAACATAACATCAGCAATGGGGAATTTACTAAGATATTAGTACATGTGTTTAACAGATTTAACGCCTGAAATATTTCAAACAAACCCTCCGTGGTTGAGTATAAACACAGTCACTAAATCTGTGTCAGGCTTCCCTCACAAAGCGTTTCTACTTTTTTCAGCTTAGTTTCTGAGATAATTAGCTAATTAATCATATATCGGCTTGACAGAAAAAAATGTTAAGTAATCAAATTTTGAGGTCATTTGTCAAGCAAAATAATAATAAAAAAAAGTAACACAGCTTTTTCATTGTGATGATTTACTTCTTTTTTTGTCTTTTGTGATTTAAAGCTGAAGAATCTCAGGCCATCACTGAAAATCTGCACTGATGTTTTTCACTTCTTTACAGATCAAATGACTGATTGATAAAGTCACTTATAGACTTCGCCTGCACAGAACTAATGTTCCAGATTTAAATAATGTGGTATGCAGGCAGAATGGGAGCTTTAATGGCCACTGACCAGATCTAAAAGTATTGCAAGTTATTGGAATTAACAGGCAAAAAATATCGCATGCCCCATTTCATTCACAGTCATGAAAATATTTTCCTGGAGCTGAAGTGGTAATGACGCACAACAGTAATTATTAACTTTTTGTGAAAAATCCATCATGAAGAAATATCTTATCTTGACCATGCAGAGCTTTAGTGAAGGTATTTGCTTTACTGGGTGCATTCAGGGGCTGTTGTGTTTCTCCTCCAGGCTGCACAGAGTTAATCTGACAGCCAAATGGTGCATTCACATGGGACTGGGAGATTTAATTTAAACTTAAATTACCTTTAAATGCAGAACAAACTTGGTGTCACTCACAACTATTTAGTTTATCCTTAGCTGTTATCTGTAACTGCTGTTGCTGTCTCTGTAAACTACAGAACACATTAATATTTGTCTACCAGAGGGTTTTTCTTGGGAAAGACTAACCCACCACCAGGTGTTTGGACTAGCAAAGGTAAAATATTTTAGCTAAATGTTGTAGCAGAGCCTAGCAGTACCAATCAAAAATCTTGGATCACGGCTTGCATAAATGTGTTAATTTGTTGATGATGGATCGGATTCTTAATTCTCTTGCACTCTGCAGTGTACAGTGGTTTTTAATGATTTGACCTCGTGCCCAGCCTGAGGCCCAAAAGTTTGACTCCGGCACTGGAGGAATGGCAGTGCGGCTAAGCTCCTGAAAACACAAGTCCACAGCTGTCCAAACAGTAGCCGCCTCTGCCTCGCTCTGCCTCGCAGCACCATGTCCGCTGCCCTTACATACATAAAACTCTGGCCAGGCCCTGACCAGCAGCCAGGCTCAGTCCTGTTATTCCTCGCCGCAAATTATAAACATTTACCGAATCCTCTTTTGCCCTTTTCTGTTTCTTCTTTGCTCGGAGCTGTATTGGTTCTGGACCACTGAGGGAGAGCCTGACCTAAACCTCAGCAGACGCCTTTCATATATGTTTATGAGGCATTGAACTATACAAATACGACCCAAGTGGACCAAACCTCAACCACAGCGCCTCAGGACTGTGGAAACTCTGAGATCGAAATTTCAGCTACTCTCTCCAAGAAATATCGAAGATGTTTTGACTTGATTTTTATATTCTGTTTTCATCCAATTCTGAATATAAACAACTACATATAAATTCAACAAACATCTCAAATCTAACCAAAGCAAAAGCGACAGTACTTTGATTTGGTTATTTCAATAATTAGTTTACACACTGTAACAGTTCACTCTTTCCAGGAAACTTCCAAAGAAAGAGACTCATAAAAGAAAGCATGTATGGTAATAAAAGACAAAATAGACTCTGAGATGTAGTTAAAAGTTCTAAAAAAGATAGTAGGGGTGAAAGTGGCCTTGTGTTGAGATCATTGCATCAGAGTAAAAGTATTTATTGTTTTATTTTAGCATATCTACAGATCTAATTCCCGTTTAAAGGCCCTTTCCATACCTTCATGAATACAACTCTGGAAAAATACTTTAAGGAATCTATAAAATTTTGGAAATATTTATAAATATCAGGTCTTAAGTCTATCAAATTGTAAGTTTGTAAGTGCTGAAAACGTATGTAAGTGCACTGTAATGTTCATACCGTAACATTCACAAAGGGTTGCCCTGTATGGGCACAACTCATGTGGGCCACACATGGGCAAAAACTGCTGCGGGCCCTGCATTTGCAAGCCCAAAGGGGGCCCACATGACCCCACACTCTTCCAAAGCAGGCTTGCATGGGCATGTTTGCTGGGAAGAAGGAGCAGCAGGCAATGGTTAAATGCTTTTTCTAAAATGAGAATGCTTAGATTATACCCCAAAGTGACCTCGACAGGATCCTTTAAAAAAAAAAAAGGAGAACAATACTAATAACAGAAAAAAACATATACCGGTATTTCAAATTTACTATAAGGTTCAAAGGAATGGTGGAGTTATTTAGGCATATGGAGCTAAGATTACCTGATGCACTGGTAAAGTTGCTTTGGGATATCCCAGCTGGGATAAACTATTAGATCAAAAAAGCTTTTGTCAAGTTACGGATCCACAGGATGGATAGATTGATCTGATGCAATGATCCCATGAGGAAGTAACTTATGTCATGAGTTATCAACTCAATATGGCTTGGTAATGAAGTTAAGTGATATACTGATAAAACCACAGTCATTTGAAATATTTTTCTAATCAATTTTTCAAAATCAGAGAATTTATAGGACTGCCTTCCAAACACTGATAGACTGATTGGTTTATGGATTTAAACTTATCATCACATTAGGCTGCTCTGTCTTAGTCCTGTTAGGCTGCTGAACTGAGAATCAATCACAGCTTTTTCTGCTGTATTTTATCAGTGATTATTAAAGAAAGATTATTAAAGAAAAATGATCACCAGCATCATGATAATATTCACTAATATGATTTGGTCTTTCAGCACTTTTCCTTTAAATGGGCCACTCTTCCACAGATGAATAATAACACAGGAAAAAAAAAGATTTTTAGTTCAATTAACTTTCAGTCAATTTTTTCAAGGCCTTTTTCCAGCTGTGTGCAAAACATGAATGTCGATAATCCTGTCATGCTTGTTATGCTTTACAAACGATCTTTTGCTGTTCGCACGCAAACTAAAACAATGTGCAAAAGGAAGGTCATTCATGCTCCTGAGGCTGATGGGTAATTACTGCCAAATGATTTCAGGAGAAGAGGCGAGGCCTTCCTGTCCTCAAGGGTTTCCCCCTAATTTCAGTATCTTTGAAACACATGTTCATGTAGTTTTCGAACATTCAGCATCATTATGAGGAAATGTTTTGTATTTTCGCTGGATTCTTCTCTCAGGGTTTGCAACAAATACAGGACATCCAATCACTGATGGATCAGACTCTCAGACAGGGAACATGTCCTAACCGTGACAGATGACCCCACTCGGCTGCTCCTTGCTTCTGTTTTACCTATCACTGCTCCCAGCCCTCTGCCACACCACCCCCTCTCTTACCACCAGCGTCATGCCTCGTTCTGTCTGTAACTGCTGTTCAAGTGTCACACACAGACCAGAGGGACAAAGCAATGTGAGCAGCATAATAACAGATATTACATTTTAACAGGAAGTAAATAAACATTGGGAAAAAAGGGAATTAAATAAAAAAAAACATGCACCAACCTTCATACTTCCAAGAATCTTCTTGAGCACTTGGACCTCCTCATCGTTGCTCGGAGTAATCCTGAAGACTTGATCACTGCAGAAAAACAACAGAGTTCCTCACAGTGTCGGCTTACAACTTGCATCAAAGTGCCCCAAAGGTTTTTTTTTTTAAAGCATTACAATTCACTGCAACAGGACTTGGATCCATTTTCATTTCAAAAACACTTAGGGCCCTGAAGTTACAGATGATGGGACCCTCCTTTTGTGCTGATTGAAGGTGACACTCATAGTAATAGCAGATGTTTAATGGTGAAATAGGCGACTCCATCCTTTAGATGACAAGGTCAAACAATCAGTGTGAGACATCATTACAGGATTATATTTCATCTTTTGCAGCCCTGCAGATAGCACCTGCAACAGTTCTTTAGCAGAGAGATGCAGCTGTTTCACATTTCATACAGTAAAAGCATCAATCACATACTGATATGTCATGCAGATATAAGCAAAAGCCAACATTTTGTCTAATTTTTTTAATTTTTCAATGAGGAGAAAACAAAAAAATTCTAATCAAGAAGTATCATTAATTACTTCAACATGTTGGAAACAAACCGAAATCTGATGTTTTTCTCTGTTATGCTAATGTTTGTCATTTACACACTTCCATAATATTGTAATGTGAAGGCAAAACACATCTGGATAGATGGTCCACAATTAGTGTTTATTTTGTCAAAATCCATCATGAGATGAGGCGTAAAATAAAACTGAAGTAACTGAATTGAAACATCTGTGATCGGATTAAAAACAGTGTTGCTTTGGCTAATTTTGAGCATTTTAACTTAGAATATAAAACACTTCCATGATAAAATATCCAATTTTATTCAGGATAACAGGGTACTTTTGTTTTGTCACATGACACCAGTCAGAGAGTAAGGAGAGAAGTTGGCAAACGTGACTAAATGTAATGCCAATGCAGAGTTTAGTACTTAAACATGTCTGTGACTGTTTCTGCTTGAGTCAGTCAGATAGATTTTCATCTGCAAGTGTGGCAATTTAACAAAAAAAGAAACAAATCTAAAAATCCAAAATTACCTTATAACATCACCAAGCTGTCTTTTTTTCACTGTCTTCACTTTCACTTTGTGTGTTTAATTAATTTCTGTTCATCAAGATCCAAGAAAAAAAGAACATTTCTAGTGAACTTTAGAAAGAGTTTAACATTTTAAAAGACATTAGTCACATCAGTTGTAACTCAGTATCATTGGTCTGTAAAGTAATATTGTTCCTTACTTGTTGGTCTTGGCAGATAATTGAACCTGAAGGCAGATGGAGAAGCTTGAGATTCTTTGTCTCTTAATCTGCAAACCACATCTTTTACATCATCTTGCCACAAAACAAAGATGCCCTTTTATGCACATTGTGAATCTTACACAGTGGTGCTTTCAGTTCCTGAGTTGACCTTAAAGCCAACATGCTGCCAATAATTTATAACAGTCTCTTAATTATAGACTCTGTGTGTCTGCTGAGCTACCTGTCTGCGTGCCAGCCCGTATATGTTTCCAGGTTCATGTCTTTTTTTAAACCTCTCTCTTCCTCTTTCGTGGTGTTTTCCTTTCTTTGGTTTCGCCTGTTTCAAAGAGCTTTTTTTTTTTTTTTTTTTTTTACAATGTGTCACACAGGAAGCTGGGCCCCTCTAAACAAAGGTGGCAGCAGGCCACTCTGAGGTTTTGAGGAACAAAAGGGGGCTGGGGTGCCCCACGTGAGTGGCCACCCATTTCAGCGAACACAACACACTGCCAAAACACTGCCAAGGCTACGGCGGTGACAGAAGATGGACTTCAAAGCAGACAGGCCATCAGCGAACGAGGTGTGATGGAAAAATGGGAAAACTGATTCAACCTGAGACAGCAAGAGTGAATCAAACCAGACTTTAAACTTCGAAAACAAGTTTTTTAGGATATTCTGTTATTATAGTAAATTCCGTCCGTCTAAAACATCAGAGATTTATGTGTTTTTATACCAATTAGTGGGACTTGTGTTTTTTTGTTTTCCCCAGTGTGTACAGCAACACAGTCCCTGAGAAAAATAAAGTGGCACCCCAAAGCTTAACTCTGGTCCAAACCAAACCATTTCTTCATCTTTTAGTGATTATCAACAATGATAAAATATTGCTTTCACAGTGCCGGCCTGACGGAGGCCTTTTGCTTTGCATCTACCAGCTGAAGGGATTTCTGAGCCACAGCTGCCCGCAGTTGTCAGCCTGATGATTCCCACAGCACCGCTTTATCTAACATGGAAGCAATTTGCCTTTAAGATCCAGCCCTTTAACCACGAAGCTGACTCTCAGTGATGTTTCGATAAAAGATTAAAACCATCATTTGTCCATTTCTAGCGTTAAATGATGTCAACACGCTCATCTAATGAATAAAGTGACATGTTTGTCTTCTTTTTATTGGGAAGCTGATTTGTGAGTGAACTCAGTGCCACATATTGGGACTCATTGTGTCAAACCACATCTGGTGGGATTTTCACAATTTTTTGAGTATGTCCATGATATGATTTTTTTTTTTTTAAACAGTCTAGGAGGGGGGTTTCCCACAGAGCTGTTATATTACATCAAAAGGTCCTTTGAAAAGCCCTTACATGTCCCAGTCATGCCTTCTATGTTTACTACAAATAATAAGTACATGTTAAGCTCCAGATAGTCTCAATGGACACCGTCTATTTGTCCAGATTTGACATTCATGTCCTAAATGTAGCCACATGTGGGTCAGCTTGGGGAGGTGTGTGTCCCATATTCAGCCTCAAAAACATGCTGACAGTCTAACATGTCAGGACTTTTGACAAAAAAAAATTCACTGTTATGACAAATGTGTTCTCTCTTGTGTTCATAGATGCACATGGCTTCAGGAGGAGAGCTGGGAGCTGCTGCCATCCTGCAGATTTACATTTTTGAAGTTGATCCTTTGAGCAGTTTGACAGGCACTGTTGCTGTGAGCATCCCCACTGTTATCTGCGCCTATAATGAGCAGTCTGAGTGGCTCTCTGCAAGCACATAACATATACAGTCTTATCCAAAATGACATCAGACAACAGGCGCAGTCTAGGGTAAACTAAAAATTATATTATGTCTCAAACGGGAGGACAGATATGCCCCAAAACGATAAGAAGATGGTGAATAAAAGGAGTTCCTTTGTTCATTCCCTCTACTCTCAACTTGAGATAAAGCCCGCCTCTGAGGGTGGAAATAGTCTCTGCAGAAAACTTCTCCTCTGTTGCGCGCTTTTCCTGCAGAATGAGAGCGCAGTAACTTTTTTAACAGGCTCTCATGAGCCTTAGAAATGAATGAGGGTCTTTACTCACCCTGCGTAGCGGTTGTTGTAGAGATAGGCACCGGCGGGACATAGCACGTTACTGCAGATTATCACACAAGTCAGTAAAACGGAGGCGCGAAATGCGCTCCTGCGGTCCATCCTTGGTCAGCAGATCAAAGAGGGAAGATACCGATCAGGTTGCTTTGCAGGATGCACGCCAAGTTATCAGAGCAGAAATGTGATTGCAAGTGAGAGGACGCGGTCCAGCGCACCATCAGCAGACTGACAAGGCCACTTTTCTGTCCCGCTGCTCCCTCCGCTGGTTTTTTTTTTTTTACTTCTGACACAGAAGGTGCAAAAGGTGCGAGAGTCGGTCATCTGGCACAAGGGGAAGCATTTACCACCTCTTTGAAGCTCTGGAGGGAATTGCAGGGTAGCAGCTCTTTTTAAAATGAGGAGGACCTGAGTCACGTGGCCCTGTGTCGGCGAAGTTGGTAACTGGATCCCTGATCACTGGTGCGCACTGTGCCCAGTGGGTAACACTCACTGGGAACCCCGAACACATCTCATACATCCACCAAATGTGATTTTAAAAATGGTAAATTGAGTGTATTTCTAAACTTAAAGTGATGCAAAAAGGTTTTTTTTTGTAAAAATATAAACTGCAGCCTATCAGGTATCTCGTTTTTATCTCTGCACAACAACAGACTTATTCTTCTAGTGTGCACAGCTCAGATCCTTTGAAGAAGATACTAAGCTCTTTTCTTGTCTTGATAAAAAACATCTGAGAGTCTTCATAAAAGTGCTGAGCTGTTCACTGGTCCACCTCTCTGTGCACCTTCACTTCCGACTCTCATAAATAGCTGTCATCTGCATGTTACTGATGATTTTCTGATGTGTGTTTGTCCTAAATATTCATTTAGGACGTCCCAGTTTTTATTCTGCCGTAGCACCATGTAGCCCACCTTAACCAAACCAAACTCGACTAGCAAAAAAAGAAATGTTTGCTCTACTTGGGGAGGAGGAAAATAATAAATCCAGAAAACATTATAGAGATTTGTACATCCAGACTTTAAACGTACATAGAGCTCCTGAATCCTCAGTTTCCTGTGCTCTTATACCTGCATAAGCCAAAAGCCAGTGTGATAACCAGCTACTCGCTCTGTTTGTTCCTTGGCCCAACTCCACCAGGGTTCCCTCTGTGGAGCTTTAGGTGACCCTCCCTGTTATTCCAGGCTTTTCGTGCCTCCGTTTGATCCTCTACTTATCACCCAACACAGTGATTAAATGTCTAAGTCAACTGCCAGCCTTTTCCTTTTGTGATTGCATGGCAGCAGCACATTTTTCACATGCTTCTCTCCAGTGTCAACAGCGCGCCACCTGTTTTACACCCAATTACTGTACAACTGACTCTAAACACTCCCTGCACCCTCCAACAACGTCCCCTTTGAAACAGACAGACATTACAGTAGACAGGACAGGAATGCTGCTTTTTGACAACACCCACTTCCAATGTACAAGATGTGGTTAAGCAGATATAGGCTCTCAATTATAGAGTTGACATAATGATATTTGCAGAGCGCAGGTGCTCAAATAAGCAGAGCAATAAATAGCTTGTTGTCTTGAAGATGGGTTTAAAGTTGGGCTTGTCTCGTCTTCAGTTTTAACCTCAGAAAGCTTTAAAAGATTTAAGATAATACAAACTCAAGATCAAAATTCATCATAACTATAAGATGAAAACTCTCTGTGAGCTTGTTGTAATTGAAGACTTCACAACATAATAAACTAAACTGCATGTTTTCTTTCACTTGTTGACATATGATGTAATCAAGACTTTCAGAAGCTTGCAGCCTTTTTTCATTTACTAGCATTGTATTCTGCAATATTCTCAATAAAATAAATCATAAAAACGTAATATGATCTACTGAGACAGCGCTTCATACTACTTGAAAATATTTCTTATCGTACATCACGTTAACAGTTTAAAAACAGACAAATATTGAATTTTTAAAACACTGATGCTTCATTTCTTCAACTTTCATGAGAATTCCTCATAAACTAGTATATAGTGTCTGAAGCGTTTCAGAAACTCACTATAGCTTCACTCTGTCTGGCCTCAGAGCTAATTCAGTGTGAAACACGGGGGATTTTCACCGAGGAAATCTCAAATAAATCTGTTTAGATTTCTGCACCTAGAGTTTTATAACAGTTAAACCTCTGTGGGGGCCACAGTCTGACCCCAAACACATCGTCAGAATGTAGGCTAAAATAACTTACAATACATTCTCTGTCTGTGCATACTCATGTGTATGCATAGTCTATATAGCGTTCATCACCTTTATTAAATTAGCAAGCCTGTGAGAGGAGCTCTGTCTTCCTTTCCTACATTTGTTTAAATAAGATGGCAAAAGCTGAGAGAAAACAATAAGTTGATTTTGCAATTATTCCAGAGTAATGCGCCCTGTGGGACACCAAAAACTGAGAAAAAAAAATAAAGCAAAAGTTAACAAGAAAGTCAGGGTTAAATTGATAGTAACTGTTTATTTATTGCACATCTGTGAGGAGATCAGCACATCAAAGCTGATTCAGTGAACGCACCTCTGGTTTAAATCCCCCTTATTGGAAAATGTCGACAGGACTTAAATTGAATGTACAGGGGTTTGAATGGGGGTTTTCTGACAGGACTATTTTTCAAAAATAACATAAAACCAGACACCGGAGTGTTTTTGAGCACCACGACAGCTGCACACAGAGGATTATTCATAAAATGCTTGCTTTGCATTCCATGTATATCATGTTCAGGGATTTGCGGGGAGGGTGAAAACGTTCACATGTAAAGGCCGTTACATTGGCTGGTCATTTAAGCATGACATGTTGGGCACGGAGACGTGGGTTGAGGGCACCGGCGGGAGTCGGTGTAATGGTCTCTGTGTTATTTTTAACACACAGGAACGCAGACCTGGGCGTGTGGCACTGCTCTGGGCTGCGGTCTGCGGGAAGCTGAAGAGCCAAGCATCTTTCTGAGAGCTCAGTCTATTGCCGTCTAATATTAGAGTCGCACACAGGTCCAGTAAATCACCGTGTTTCTTGCTGAGTCTCAAAACTGTGCTGAAGGGGTGTGAATGAGCTCTTTGATAAGCATGCAGTCTGAGTGTGAGTGTGAGCGGTGCACTAGTTGCACTAGTTGTGGTGGCGATTGGAGAGGGGAGGGGAGGGGTGGGGAGTGGGGGGGTGGGGGGGGGTCTGGTCAAACTGTGGGGCTAACTGCAGCTCTTTGTGATGTCTTTAGGGCTCCTCTCGGATCTGAGCGATCGCCGCTGACCCAGAGCAGAGCTGTGAGTGCACATCCATGACCTTTTAACCCAAGCGGGGAGAAGTAAAGAAAAGAATGGAGCTGGTTAAAGATGGTGCACAGTCTGGGAAGCAGTACAAAGTGGAGCACTTGGCAGCCAGGAAAATTAGTCACTCTCACAATGAATGAATGAATGGGGACTAAAGGGGAAGTTCATCTCAGTGACAAAGATTTATGTTTGCAATCATCCATCACTGTGAGATCATAGATGAAACATGGGTTACACCATGCTTTGCTCCGACATCTGCGGCCCACAGATTTTCATCTGCTAGATTACAAAGCACAAGGACTCGCTCACAATAATAGAAATCAGTGGAGTTAGGAATAAGAGTCAAAGTGAAAAACAAGGAGCCTTGGCAGCAGAGCACAGCGGTTGAAGAACAAGAGAAGAGGCAGTTAAGTAGAGGAGGATTTCTGAAGAGCTTTTCTTTGTTTAACTGTTGCTCCAACCATCAAGTGAGCTTAGATTGTTCAGCATGAAAACAGAAGAGCTGCTCTCTTATGACATGCCAGTTGTTCCAACCTTTCAGGCTTTAAATTAGTTTTTTTTCCCCCCATTTTTGTTAAATGATCTTGGTCTATTGCACAAGCACAACTTAACATATGTAATGCACAAGAAAAAAGAGAAACTTCTGAATTTTTGGGGGGGCGTGGGGGTGGGGTTTAAATGTTTAAGAAAAATAAATATTTTCTGCTTTGCTGTCAGATCTTACAAACCTTTAGATTTACTGTAATAACAGTTTAAACTCAAAAGTACAAAGGTCTCATTAATATTGAGCAGTAAGGGGGTGAAACTTTATAGTGCACTAAAAAATGTAATTAATTTAGACTGAATTACCCTCCCAAAAAGACATTTAGTGCACCCTGGGGAGACCTGGTAATTGAATTTGCTTAATACTGATGGTTTAACATGTTTATAAAAGTCTATGAAAACTCTTAAACAGTATTTATGAGACCAATTAAGGATAAATACAGAGTGAACTGAAATCAATCCAATCATCCTCATTAAGTCCAACTGCCAAGTCTCTCTTTCAAAATGATTTAGTCTATAGATGATAATTCTATAGGTGCATGAAGTCACACTGCGTAGAGATGGGAAATCTCTGAGTCTGGAAACTTGGACTACATCTACAAATGCATGGTGATATTTAACATTTCTTTAAAATCTGATGAAATGATATCAGAAACTTTGCAGAAAAAGCAGAAAGCAGTGAGCAACGAAGCTTTAAATAATATGGGCTTTACATAAATACAGCTTGGTCCTTGAAAGAGACCTGACTGATTTTGAAAAACTCCACCTCAGTCTCCCCGTCATACTCCATCTCCCCCGTGAATAGACAGGAATACATCTGAACAAAAGACAATAACATGTTAAACTGACGAAATGATGATTCAGTATGTGATGTGGGGATGTTGGTTTTGGCTGCCAGATACTGATTCATTGGACAGCTGATGGTTGTAAAATAGGACTAACATGTTCATTATCAGTGTAAATGAACACATCACCACTTGTGTTTGATGTTGGGAGCAAAAGTCATTAAAAAGCAGCTCATATCAGTCTGACACTGACACTACTTTTCCAATGAGAGGGACAGAACATTTTCTGGCAGCCCTGAAGCGAGGCACCGGCAGCACTAAACCACAAATAATAGAAGTTAATTCCACAGACCAAAGTCATGAGCAATAAAATGTGAGGGTCTGGAAGTTTACCTGCACTGGAATGGCTAATATAAAACCATAATTGAGTAGGTCTACCGCAAATGTCGTCAAGGTTTTTTGACTTTTTTTCAGACCAGAACCCAAATTTAGTGCACTGGCCCCCGGAGCCATGCTCATTCAGACTTTGAATGGTTTTGTCAATAAAGAGACCCATTATGAGGCCTGATCCACAGCTCTGTTGGATGGAAACCCCCTGTATGTTCATACTAGGATTTTAAAGTCCAAGACAGCAGCGCTCTCTGGTGGAAACAAAGATGCAGTACAGCAAAAAACTTTATGATTAGAAAATACATGCATGCAGTGCTACATTTAGCCACCAGGGTATACTGTATGTCAAGATTTACTCAAGTTTAAGAGCCATGTCCTCATATCACCTCACAAAACTGACACTAACGTGTAATTGAGACATAAAACAGCTCTATAAAGGAAAGACTTCGTCTGCTGCTGATAAATTAAGGTTATAGTCATCTGCTGAATTTATTTTCTCTCAAGGCAAATGTGCTCAAGAAGACACACCATACTGCATATACTAGGATACATGGCACATCAGTGGAACAAAATGTATGAATTTGCTGCAGAATGGAGTTAAATTAACCTTTTTTTGTTGGGATGTGAATTAATTTTTCTGGTCTGCAAATGGCTCCTTTTAAATTCCACTCAACAAACTTTAAAGCTGGTGAAATTAAAGCAGGTTTTAGAGTTGATTGTGTTTCTATTTACCCCAGCACTGTGTTTATTTCAATAAGTAAACATCTCAAGTGGCTGTTCATGCACTGCAGTGTTAGCTGCGAGCAAGAAGGAGGTTAAACATGGCTCCCACCTATTTAACACACCCTGACTGATCTTTGTGCATGGCTCTGTATGTACCTTTGTCTATGCATGTGTAGTGTTTCTCTGCATTTTTTGCATGATAATTTTTACCCATATTCCCTGCAAACATCAACTGCAGTATGAGAAGTGGATCTGGTCTACAAGGATTCATACATTATCAGCTTATTAAGATGTGTTGTGGTGCAAGAAGCATATGTTTCTATTTGCTTAATTAAGAGAGAGATCCAAAGTCAGACCTGAAGAAACACCATGCAGAGGCACTCTGCTGCAGACAGCACGCATTTGTAACAAGACAAAACGCTTTTATAAATGCTTTCACTCTAGTTTGTATTTTACTATTTGTCTGTCAGAAAAACCAAACCATATCAATTACACTCAGCACAAGCATGTGCTTTAAGTATTCATGCTAAAACAAATAAAAAGGACATATTTAGAGTAAGTTTTAGTGGTTATAAGAATATGGCAATGCTGTGAAACCACTGAACTATTTCTTCCAACTCAATTGTTTATCTGAGGCCTCTAATATTTCATCTCCTGTTAAGAGAACCAGAAGCTCACAGTCCACAGACAGTCTCTCCTGCTGCCTGTGTGGAAGTTACTTTTGAATCTGTGTGTTAGCTCAACCCGTGAGAACTTTTGGTCTCTTGCATAGCAGATCCATCTGTGACTCACCTTCACATTATGTGTTTGCTTTGCATACATTTACAATCATTTACATAAAAAGTCACGGTATATGAATTTACATACATATTTTATTGGGCATACAGGAGTATCATTGAACAACTATCTGCCTACTGATGGTAGATGATTTTTGCTGTTTTGGAATATTTTACTCATCTAAAGAACAGATGGTGTTGATAAGGATGCAGTTTCCTTTAGAGATACTGATAAAAAGCCATTTTGCACCTGAATGACCTAATGTAAACCGAGTTTTATGACTGACTTTATAACTTAATTAAGCGACTAGTGTGCTTAATTAAAAGACGGAAGAAAGCAAATAAAATAGGCAATACAACATCATCTTTTGCACGGTTAACTTTTACAGTGACACTCTGGTTTCAGCTGGGTCTTGGCAGCCTCGAGGGTTCTTTTATAGGCTTTCGAAAGTTACTGAGAAACACTTAAATTTCCCCCATTATATTCCTCAGTGTAAATGTCGAAAGCGACAATTTTGTTAAATAGTTTTCAACGTTGTTTTACCGACACAAAGGATAACTAAACAAAAATAGTCTAATTTGTGGTAACAAAAACTATGATGAAATCTATTGACACTTTAGTCAACAATTTGCATCACAGTAACAGAGAAAAATTAGTTAAATGAAACGGGACAAAAATAAGTTTGTTAAGAGTTTCCTGCCCTGTCCTGCATGAAGTGGTGTCAAGTTTATCAAATATATCTGCAGTAAATCCGGATATGCAGTAATTTTTCTTTAAACTAAAAAAATGAAAAGTGTCAAAGAGAAGTATCACATAACTCAATTCCCTGCCGGTAGTTTTTAACATTTTACTAGAAATTTCAATCGATTAGAAACGGTTAGCATGATAGTGAAAACGACTTGTTTTAACATTGTTTTCCCTAAAAAAACCTGTTGCTGCAATTTTATATTGAAAGTAGAAACCGGAAGTTGTACCGTATCTTGCGATCAACTTGATAGTGGTCCTCCTCTGTATTGAAGGCTGGAGGGAGGCTGGATTAGGATGAAGACTTTGTGAGTCACATGGACTCAACTTTGAAACTGGTGCCCAGTTGTGGTCCACTCCTCAGTGGGAAGCTGTCTCACGTTGTAGTTGAATCTCCACCTTTGTTTTTGTTTCATTTTTTAAAACTTTCTTGCTTTTCTCTCGTTATTCCGGCATTGTTTTTAAATCTACTCTTCGTAAACTTGCAGCGCACAGTCCGGCTTGCCACTTGAGTTTTGATCATGCTGCAAACTTTACACGCTCGCATCTGAGAACCTGTTTGTTTTTGTGATGCGAAACTTTGCTGAAGGGAAATAAGCTTTGCATTCATTCACTCACAATGACTGAGGAGAGCAGAAGTGAGCACAGAGCTGAAAGCGGGAAGGACCTGGAGAAACAGCTCCGGTTACGAGTCTGCGTCCTAAATGAACTTTTAAAGACTGAACGGGATTATGTTGGGACGCTGGAGTTTCTCTCGGTGAGTTTTTGACAACAAATACAACCCAGAGTCGGCACAAAATCTCACATATTACTAAATAAAAAAGGGAACCCCCAAAGCAAAACTAACAAAAACAGCCAACCTGTTTAGTATGCATGGTGCATCAGGCTCCAGAGCTGCAAGCAACCCGTCCACTGTTACATGTTAACTACCTGCAGTACAAACTCCCCTGCATGCCACTGTGTCTTTTAACAATGCGAGCAAGGTCTAACAGAAAAAAAAAAAATCATCTCAAGTGCGTAATAAGTGCGTAAATGCACTCTGAACTCATCCCTCCGATGGAGATATTAACTTTCAGAATGCAAGTGTGAAATTGGGAAAGCTGGCACAAAGAGGCATGGCAGGGCTTTAGTTCTTGCACAGCCAGTGTGATGTTTAATCCCTTATTCAGCATGCTCATAGTCAGCTCGAGCCTCTGAGTGGTTTGTCTGATCTAATGTTTTCAGACAAGTGTGTTCTCTTTAAAATGAACACGTTCTTACATAATTTTTTACTACTTAGGCAGAGTTTATTGTGATGTGTATGTTGGGCTTACGGAGTTTCAGTCCAGGTTGTCTGAAGGAGATAAAGAACAGAGTTAATTCATCAAGGTAAATTTCTATAAGGATGTGTGTTCCAGCTCATTGTGTCTGTGTCACACTCTGGCTTGTAAATTGTGCTTCACACCATTACTATTCCATCCATATCATTATTCCACTTCCCACACGCACTGAAAATACAGGAGAGCATTTTTGCTGCTTCCTTTGCCAACTTCTGATCAAATCCAGAGGTGGGGACTCCTGCCAAGGACGACACAGGTGGACTCAAATGAAAACCACTGGCACTCAGCTGGCAACACATCTGCGGTTGCACACCGAGTGTTGCGCTCGGTTGCTGCAACACAGGAATGATATGCTGTCAGTTCGATGGTTATACATAAATAATTCCTAACCTCAAAGACAGGAGGGACAGAGGGGACCTTTGGCAATGTCCCCTGTTTTAACCAGAGCTCTGTGAAAAGTTGTCACAATGTACAGATGGTAATCAAGTCATATTTGACAAAGGCAGTGGTGCCTATTGAGGATGTAAAAAGTAAAATTTGTTGCAGTCAGCACACTGATATGGTGTGATCAAGGTTGTGGCCTCTGTCGTGTTTCCTCAGCAGTTTCAGCTTCTCAGTATGATGGGAACTTTGCAGGGAAGTCGGGTCGAAGGGGCACTGTGTTTTGTGTCATTAAGAGCGCTATTTCCCAGGCCACATTTATGAATATGAACACCCTGACCTCCCTCCCTCGCTCCCACTGCCCAGATGTTTCCAATGGAGGACAGAGGGACCAGGGAGGGGATGGAGCTCGATCTGGCCTTTCTTAGAAGTGGCATTACTGGAGAAATGGAGGAGGGAATGTGTCCTCTGCCCCGGTGGTGGGGGTTTGGGGAATGCAGCCACCCCTCCTTCATCTCCCCTGTTGTGCTGGAACTGGGATTCATTTCAGAAGTGACTGATCCTTACAAGGCAACTCTGTTCTGGTCCGGGAATGCCGGGATAGTAACACCTAATATCAACCACTTTTTCAGAGGGCAGTAGGTGTGTTTCTCTCGTGTGTCCCAGATTTTATCTACATGAAGTATTCTACTTAATTGTAGCACATCAGCCATTCAGAACAACAAATATTGTTCCTACATAAGTTCAGGCAAATTTGAGAAAAAAAGTGTGCAATTTAAATGCACAACTGTGGGATTATCTTCAAAAGTCAAATCATAACTTATTCTGTTGGAGCTTTAACAATCGAAATTCTATCAAAATCTTTGTTTATTGGGGATTTCAGTCGAGTCTGTCAGATGGTTTTATTCCAATAATTTAGAAAAAAATGGGTATAGTTTTAAAAGTAAACGTCATTAATTCAACAGACACCTTTTTCACCTTCAGTTCCATTCTAGTTAGTTTGAATTTGGATCCAGGTCGATCCAATATGACTGCCAACAACAATTTTCAAAGGCAGCAAACAGAAGTTTAGACTTGAAGCACAGAAGTGTCAGAAGTATATCGAGGTTTAGACTTGCATAGTTCACATACGTTCCAAACAACACAGTGTCACAGCTGAATTTTAACAGAATTTATCATAACTCCAGTTTACAGCAAACAGCCATCTACAACAGAGGTACATGGACAGAGATCAGATTCAAGAAAATGTTTTGTTGTTTCAGTAAGAAAGAGGAAGAAGCAGATATTCTTGAGGAGATTTCTATAATTAGTAAAGACACCATGATGAAATCACGAACAGAAGAGGTCTGAAGAAAGCCTTCCAAGGCAGACTTGGAAGAGAAATATAAAATGCTGCAAAGTCAAGGAAAAGCAATCCTGTATTTAAACGAAGACCTTGAGAAACAGCTACAACGCTTGAACAGTGAAATGTCAAGTGTCAATGAACTTGAGGAACAGTGTCATTCTGCTGAAGAAGAAGTTCAAAACATCAACCAGGAAAACCAAAATCCTCACTAAGTTGTTCAGATGATGAGCAATAAAATAAAAGGCAGCAAAGATCTTGAGGACAAACAAAAGAAAACAAAAAGTGAAAAAAAGACCTTGATTCAGCAAAATACAGAGTGGAGCAACAGGTCAAAGATCTCCAGAACAAAATCACCAATCAAGTTCACTTTGAGGACAAAATTCAAACAAAGCAGGAGAAGAACCACGTCTTAAGTCAGCAAAACGCTGAGCTACAACAGCAGGTTCAGGAGCTGCAAGAACAACTTGGCAAAGCAGAAAAGAAGAACGATGAGTACAAACAACTGAAGGCTGATGAGAAAGACATGCTGAAAACGATTTCAGTCATGCAAAACACAGTCAAAGACTTGAAAAAGAACTACAAAAAGGTGATACCCTCAATCACCAAGTACAACGACATCAAAGTCTAGTTGGATAAGCTCCAGGACGAGAAGGTTGCTCTCACAGAGGAGTCCAAGTATCTCAAGAATAAGCTCAGAGAAAATACCCTCTATAGCAGCGAGTATGATAACATCAAGTCTGCTACAGAAACCGTCAGCAGAGAGAATTCTGCTCTCCACATCAAAATCCAGGAGCTCCGTAAAAACCGCCAGGATTTTGAAGGTGTTGAGAGCAGATATAAAGCTGCTAAAGAGGAGAGTGACGCACAACTTCAAGAAGCTGCTTTCCTGAGACAAGAGCTCCACGACTTAAACAGTCAACTGTTGAGTCAAAGAGCCATGAGGGAAAAATGTTTGTCTGCACAGCCAGAACAAGAACTGGAGGATGAACACGTGCAGACAGCAAGTGACAGCAAGTCCTGGAGCCAGAAGAATAAGGTGCTTCAGCAGGAGGTTCTGGAACATCAGGAGAACAGAACCTTAAGCCAGAACAATGCTGAGCACCAACGACAGGTCCAGGACTCGAACAACCGGCAGGAACAGGAGGCTGAAGAACAGGCCCCACTGAGAGTCGTGGAAGCTTCGCCTCCTCCACTGATGAAGCTGGTAAGAAGATTTGAAAAAGGCGAAACCTCCTGCAGTGACCAGTAACGACAACAACGGGCTCAGAAGATAGATGAAAAAGGATGACGAGACAAAACACGATGATGACCCGAGGTTTCATGATATGCAGGGGTATGAAGGGATTTTACGGGGACTTTTTATCATGTTGGGTTTTCTCCAGGTGCTCCAGTTTCTCCCAACAACATAAATTAAACAATAAAATAAAAATAAGAAAATAAAATAAAATTCATCAAATTGACTTTCTGTTTCAATGGATTGTTTTTGATTTATGACTTCTTTTAAGATATTAGTATAAGGTCATTTAAATATTGATATTTGGTCAAGAAAAATTCAAATAAATGGTGCAAGGCATCAATTAAAAACCCTTTGTATTATATTGCATAGAAAAATATATAAAAATAGGAATAATATAAGGCAAAATATACAACAGAATTTTGCTTTCAGGGGCAAATAAGATGTTATTAATCCCCTGTGGGGAAATTTTGGTTCTTGTAGCAGCACAAGAATAAATACTCTTATACACTGAAAAGTTAAGAGTATAATACGTTCAACTAAAATAACAATGAAAGTATTGACATAAAATGTCAATTAAAAATGATCAATTAAAATCAAAATGACAAAATAAAGTGACAAAGCTGTGATGTGTCTTCAATGGAAGCAAAGTCAGCAAGTCTTGAATATGTGAACAGAAGAATTGAATACAATCAAATGCATAAATAGATTTAATGGCTTGAACAGAAAAACTCCGGTCATACATAGTAACAGAAATGGTTTAATATCTTGTGACTTTATCATTGTACATTATACATGTTGGCATTTTTATTGCACAGTGTGTATATTTAATACATATTAGAGTTCATAAAAATCTATTATTTCAAATAAACCACAAAAAACAGGACACATTTAAATTCAAGCCAGCTTTGCCACCTCCGGTGAAGGAGCAGATGAACAAGTATAACAAGACGAAACCTCCGGTCACCAAACACGATAATGACTTGAGGCTGTATGACATGCAGGGGTATGACGGGATTCTACGGGGACTTTTTATCATGTTGGGTAATTCTCCAGGTGCTCTGGTTTCTCCAACCAATACAAATTAAACTATAAAATACAATAAAATAAAATAAAAATGAAATAAAATTCATCAAATAGAATTTTTGTTTCAATTGATTGTTTTTGATTTATGACTTCTTTTAAGATGCAAATTCAAGGTACATCTCAAATATATACCAAGATTTATATTGGTAAATAAGATTAATATTTGGTATATTTTCTTGACCAAATATAAATGTTAATTTACCTTAAATTTAGATCTTAAAAGAAGTCATAAATTAAAAACAATCCAGTGAAACAGAAAGTCTATTTGATGAATTTTATTTGGATGCATCAGATTGAGATCTGACAGTGAGAGATAGCTTTTGTTGGTTTAGCTGTGAGTTGTAGCTGGTGGGGCTGGATGATGGCTGTAAAGAAGCTAGAAAGTGAGAGGAAAAAAGACAAAAGAGCCACTATAATCTACTGTCTTATCAGCTGGGAGGTCCTGCAGTGGGGGGGCATCATGGAAGATACTCAGGATGATCAAAGACAGCCCTTCTGGAGAGAGGGGTCATATTGAACACTTTCATCTGCACACACGCCTGCCTCCCCCACTTCCTCTGCTGCCAGCTATGAACCACACAAGTTCCTGTGTGTCTAGAGGTCAGAATGGAGAAAGGCTTGGCCCCCCTTTTGTGAGACTCCCTGGTGGGATAATCCAGGGGACTCCCAGTACCAGCAGGGAGAGGCGTAGTCGGGATATTGCTGGAGGGGTGAAAGGGAAAAGGGTAGAGCGGATCACACAGCAGAGATTGCCAGGAGGGTGAAGGGTAGTGGGGGGTTGGTCTCCGCAAAAGCTGGGCTTGGTGCCTTTTCTTGTAAACCATATTTCCTGGAGGAGGAATTCCTCCGAGGTTAGGAAATGCTGGGGAACAATGAGGCTCCGGTCAGTAGCTGAAGTTGAACAGTAGGGCAGAGATTGTTGCTGCTGATCCGTGGGACCCAAACACAATGCACCTCACTCTTAAGGTAGTGGAAAATAACCAGGATGATAGGAAAAGTTTGTCCCGGGACAGTCTGAGCCCATTGTGTGGCTGCACCTCACCTCTGGTGGGAAAATACACAGATTGCATCTGGAAGGTGTCTGTATAGGAAAGTCTAAATTTGACTTTCTTCGTAGTAAAGAACCAGCTTTTCCACCACATGTACTAAACTTTCACAGTAGTCGGACAGAGAGAGAGGAAGGCCTCTGGGGAAGCTGTCTGGAATATCTCAGGCCCATCTTACATAATGAACAATTATAGCTGGAGATAGTGGGCGGCGGTGGACACTGGTGTTTATCTTGGACGGCCACGAGCCAATAAAATGACAGTCATTCTTAGAAATGTCTCAATGAGGGGAACAAATCATGGCCTAATGTAAACAGTCACTTTAATGAGGTGTTTGCTTTTCTTCAATTTTTTTAGTTACAGTGTCAAATAAAATTCTTTACTTAGTCTCTCCCATTGTTCGTTGTTAATAAAGAGACACTGAGCGCCACTTGCTTGCATGATAAGCACTTAGGAGAGAAAATGCAAGAAAGGACAATGGAGAAAATCTTTCATGTCCTGATTCTGGAGGGAGATCTGAGCCACAAGTTAACTTAATATATTCCAAAGAGCTTTGCAGTGCATTAAGTGGTCCCTCAGCTGTTGCCTTCCTCTCCCCAACAAAAGCCTAGTGAACTATGAAGCGACCACAGAGTGTAATGTTTAAAACATTTTTAATCCCTGTCATAAATTAAAGTTAAATAAATGTGGGTTTAGACATTATAGTGGTATGGAATCTCTGCTCTTGTCGTTCGCTTTAGAACATTATGAAATCCAAGATGTATTGCATCTGTATTTTCACGTCTTTTTTTTTTTTTTTATACAGCTGCATGTGATTATCCGTGTTATATTTCTTTGGCTTTGTGTGAAAGGGTTATTGGTTAACAAACACGGCGGTGGTCACTTGGTGTCAGTAAATTTCATGGAAATGGTTGCAGGAAGTTGGGGAATAAAAGCCTAATGGAGAAAGCAGCCACTAAGCGGGATCATTCATCATCACTTAGAAACCCAGGTGTTCAAGTGAACCGTGTGTGTATGTGTGTGAGTGTGTGTGTCTGTGTGTGTGTGTGTGTGTGTCTGTATTTGTATACAGAGGTTCCACATCTCTCTCTTGCAGAGTTTGGATGTGTTTACGTCTTGGTTTGGACCGTCATACTGGGCCAAGAAGTTTTCTTTTTTGCTTGTGACATATGACCGGTGGGCTGCTCTGGAGGAGAGGGGACGGGGGGGGGGACGGGGACACGACGAAAGGGTCTTTGCTCTGGACAGACAGCTGATGACCCCAAAGGTCACGACCTCTTGTTCTTATCCCTTTCCTGTCTGTCAGTCTGTAGACTTCATGATATCTCCCAGCTCCCCTCTGTGCTCTGACGGAGACAGGAACAGACGATGCGGATGGTCAGTGCGTCCTGATTTTAAGAAAACACACAAACAAAACTGTGTAAACAGAGAAAACAAAAGCTTTTTCTGTGTTTGTGTGTCTGATATCAGGCCGTATATGTTTGAAAACAAGCTATTGCTCTCTGAATACTAAATTAAAGGGAATCGATTGAGGCATAAATACTCACTATGCTGTATATTTACTTGCAGTGAAAAACAGATTTATCAATGTCTCAGGGGTCAGAAGAAGTCTGAGATGTTAAGAACTGTTATCTGGATCTGCTGGAGGAGGAGGAGGAGATGTGATGTTAAAGAGGGCAAGAGTTGTTTATATGTCAGTGGAGTGAGACTAATACCATGTGATATACACTATCCTTTTGTACAGATTCTGAACTGTTGAAGCTATTTTTAAATTACAGATCAGATAAGACAGACCATATTCAACATGTGTGCTCACATGATGCTGGTGAGTTGGGATGGGGGGGGGTTTGAGTGCTTAGAGCCCGCCAGTGGCCATTTACTGTTGCTTACATTGCAGTGGTTTGTCTCCACACTTGGCTGCATTTGGTGATTAGAGGATCCGTGGAGAGCAGTGTGTTTGCACAGGCTGCTGTTTCTGCTGTGGTTATTCTCTTCTTTATTTCTTAAATCTTGTATGTCTTCCTTTATTCAGAGCTGATGATTGTACCATTATATTCTTACTTATTTCACACCTGCCTCTTTTCCCCCTCTAACCGTTCATATATCTCCAATGTCTCTTTTTTATATCACTTAGTCCCAGAGGGAGCAGCAATTGCTTGTGGTCCATTTTTCCACTTTTTTATTACGTGAAGGATTATTATCATCCCTACGGGGCTAAATCTAACTGTTTCTCCACCGCTGACTGGAATCTTATGGAAGCTGAGTGTGTTTCTGCTTTAAAGTTGCTTTATTCCATCCACATAGGCACAACTTAGTCCTTCTATTTGTGTGTGTTTGTAAGAGAGGAGACATAATCTTCTCCTTGACTCCTTTTTAATTGGATTGGGTCAGTCTCTGCTCTCTGAGAATACAGACAGCGTCTCTCTTGTGTCTGTCACCAGTGTGAGGCCCCTGAAGTGACGATGTGGCTCACTTGCATTTCAATTTCACGCCACTGCTGCAACTACACAAGAGGGCTGCCTGATCATAAGTCTAAATGCATTCTGCTCCTGTTTTGTCCCTCTGTATGTTTATTTTGTGCCTGAACCTGTTTAAGCTTTCCATCTTAAAGCTAAATTTGTCTGTTAGCCAGTCTGAGGCTGAAGGATGGTTGGAGTTGAGCTCTGGGATAACAGACACACAATTTGAGTCAACCTGGGGTCCCATATCAATAAAAACACTGAGTGGAATAAATCTTCATGTTCTCATTGAGCAGTTGAAAATATTTAGAGATATGCATGCCAACATTATGCCAAATTGTTAATATTGAATATTCTAATATTCGGTGAGAGTTAATCTAATTTGAAGGGTTGTTTGAAGTTTCGGAGGTTTTGAAATTGAATTATTCTATTTGGAGAGTTCCTGTCATGCTGCTTTTCCTTGCACAGCATTTTATATTACTAATTTATTGTTTTTTACTTTGCATAAGTATTAAGCAAATTTTAAATAATATATCAATTAGTGATCATTAATTAAAGAAACTGCTATGCAAACTTGGTTAGCTATTAGCCCATGTTTCCAGTCCTGATGCTATACTAACCAGCTGTTGGCTGAAGTGGTGTTGATCTTTCCATCTTACTCAAGGCAAAAAAGTCAATTGTATTTTTTTATTTGACCTATTCCTTTATATAAAAAAATAAGTATATTTTTTAATTAAACCATCTTCAAACATAAAAACATATTTCTGTGAGTAAGGCATTTAAAAAATTCAACCTGTGCTGAGTTCTACCTTTGTACATGTTCTTTTCCACTGAACAGCTGCTGCAACTTAAAGTCAGGTGATAGTAAAAACAAACCTTGCCTTTCTTTCTGGCAAATCTACTCTGCTATAATTTTAATGACTACTTTTGTTTACTGTGTTTTCCACCTTCTTTCTGTCAGTGTTATAACTCTTTGGTTCCTCAAGCAGGTTCTTGCACTGTAGAGGGTCCTATTTGCTTTTGTCTCAGAGGCCATTTTCAAGCAGGATTTCCCTCCTTCCTGGCCCTCCCGGTCTTTACATTGTGCTGCATGTTTCCTGCCTGAACACACACACACTTCCCCCACTGTCTGCACCGGGCCAGGGAAGGAAGAGTTGCCCACTTGGCAACGTGGAGCTTCATTGCATAGGGGATGGGGCTGTAGGGACCCCTTTTGCATTGAATCCATGGAGTGGATTGAGCTCAGGAGGCAGGGGTGGTGCTGTCCTGCTCTCCGGAGGAGAAGGCCGCCTTTGATTTGGTAAATGCCAGCTGCCTGGTCACATGATGCTTACGTGCGACAAGTACAAGAATGGCGGGGACCACGGTGGACACTTGTCAGGACGTTTGTAGAGTGTGAAGGGGTCATCATCACAAGGGGGCCTGTGTTTTAGCTGGCATGCTGTGCCTTAGGGAACGCACACACACATACACACAAACACACACTCAGACATGCACACACGCTTACTAAAATCAGTATGCACGCAGCATCAGTTTGGCATGCTCATTCCTGCATTAGCATCGCCATTATTCCGCAAGACAGTGGAAAAGCTCTAATATGTTTACAAGTTAATTAAATGCTGGTCTGAAGCCTATAAGCCATATGAGGGTAATTGCTTGAAAAAATTTAATCACAGTCAATGTGGTTTGGTAGGAGTATCATAAAGTGATCCACAAAACTGTTTATGGTGCAGCTCTGCCTTATTTCTCCAATCTGATCTGACATTAACATGGCTGATGAAGTGTCCTCAGAGTTTGTTTAGACCAGTTTGCATGCTCTCCCCCTCTCTGTGGTTTCAACTCACACTTTCCATGGCATTCGTGTCTCTGTCCGTCCTGCATTTCTGGGCTTAGAATCCATAAACATGCTGAGCAGCCCAGCCAGACGTGATGGGAAATTCCACTTCATTCCAAATTATTTAATTAAGCACTTGAATGGGATTTGCTATAGACGCTCTAAGAGTTAGACAAGTGTCTCTCTGTCTCTAAGCAGGCACTGTCTGCAGTCATGCTTTTCATGTCTGCCTGTCTGTCTTCTCTCTTTTTCTTTCTGTTTTATTTTCAGTCTCTGAAACTGACTCTTTAATGCCAATGACTGAATTTTATTTTAGGGTTGGGCAATGAGTAAGCCTCTACTTTCTGCTGAAATTAAACCTGCATGAATATAATGTTTTTGTCACTTTTGGGCAGCAGATATAACCACCATGCAGCTGTTTACTAATGCATTCGCCACAAGTCTTTATAGCAAATGCATTGAGCTGAAGGGAATGACAGAGCTCTTCTGGTGGTGGGTCTGAACATTTCACCTTGTTGTTGGTACAGAGAGAAAATGTCATTAGTTGAAGAGAATGCAGGGATATTTTCTTCAGTGTTAAAGGTAAATAATTTTGTCATAGTCAAAGGTATCTAACTTGGAATCAAGCAAATTCCAAAGACAAAATGATTTCCTAATAGCTTAACTGTCCCTATAGGGGAAAAAAATGACTGACTCTTAAAAACAGCACATGTAAACAGAAAAGCTACTCAGTTACAATGTAAAGACTGAATGTACAGAAATGAGTGCTTTCCATTAGGAGGTCTGTGCAGCTCTGTGGCAGTCATGTTGGCACGGTGCCTCCTGCTCTGTCCCTTTCAAAGACTAAAAGAAAGGCATGATGAGCAGAACCCTGGCAGGAGACGGGGGGTGGGGTTTGTACTGGTGGGAATGCCCTCAACAGTTGTGCTTTGGGAGAATGAAAGAAGGAGGGGGAGAAGCTGGCGAGGTAGCTGTTCAAATTCGCCATTGACAGTGTCCGGTTCTATGTGTGAGGCTGACGCTGCAGGTTTCCTTTTCTCTCTGCCAGTCCTGCTGAGATGGATGGCGGGGGTGGGGGGTGGGGGTGGGAGGGAGGGGGGCCCTCCAGCGGATGATTTTGAGCCTGAAGCAGTAATCAAATGGACACTCCCAGTGTGTGTGTGACAGTCATGCTTGGGAGTGTGCCACAGATCGGGAGACTGATGATTCTGCCCAGTCATCTCGCAGATCAATACAGTGTCCTGGTGTGTGGCTCTGATGGGAATTGCCCGCTTTCAGTGGGTAATGGTTTGCTTGGCTGCACATGGAGATTGGGAAAGCAAGGCAGGTTTGGTCCCTAGAGACTAACTCTGATCTACTGGAGCCTCGTCTCACTGCTAACTATCCAATTTCACAAGTCGAAAGATTTTCCTAATGTACTGAGGATGCCTTTTAGTGCCACGATGGGTGAAATTGGACGGAGCCACAGCCGGTCGGGCGTTCAGTTGAACGGACATGACCACAAGCATCATTTTATGCTTATGTTCTCATTTCACTCTGGTGTCAACCGTGCAAGTAGCTCACCAGGAGTCAGGCTCAGATATTGGACACAGACATATTCATTAGAGAAATTGCTTCATTCCAGCTGTTTATAAAATGCCTTGGGTGCCAGGGTCACAGGAAGGACGAGAAAAACATCAAAAAGAAGAATTTTTCTTTGAAATAGTGAGGAGTTCTTGGAGACGCCTCAAAGCACACTACTCGGATGGTCTAAGTTTTTCTTTAACAAGCCAGATTTTTCCTGCACTTCTCACAAAACAGCCTTTTCCTTAAACAATAAACATCCAAAGATATTCCAGTAAATCCCCCTAATTGTTTTAAAAGAAGCTCCAGCTACAGTAGTTCATTTGGAGAGTTTTTAAATAAAAAGGAACAAGTTTTCCAAAGACAAATGAACTTTTGTTTGCCAGAAGAACCTGTAAAATGAATACACACACTGTTCTCTGTTGTTAATTAAAACCAGAGGCCCTGCATTGAGCTGTGCAGATGAGCCTTAATAGCCACTCCCGAGATAGACATATTAACATTCCCCGCTGTATTTATAGTGTCTGTTTCCTGTATACATTCTCGGTGAGGAGAAACGGGACAGTTTGGGGAAAACGAGCCAGATGCCTGATGAGATGGGAAGTCCAGGATGACTCCTGGAGGTGTCATCAGGACCTGCTGAAGAAGGGAGGCTTATGGGAGAAATCACTACAAAGAGTCTTTTCTGTCTTTTCGGATGTTCCCCTGCGCGCTCGCAGCATCAGAGGCCGACTCTGTCTCTGGTCAGGCGTTTTTTAAGGGAAGCTTGATTTTTGCCTGCCAGGAATTTGCTCTGCGTGTGTGTATAGGTGTGTGTATTGGAGGCCTCTATGCAGGAGATTTAACCCTATAATGTTGAATTCCGGTTTAAAAGCACTTCCTCTGTGCAGGAAGTGCGGTCAAAGCACCATATCCTCCCTACAGGTTTGTCATGTTAAGGAGGCCAAGCAGGGCTCTCTTTTTTTTCCCCTTCTCTTCCTCACCCTCTCTACTTCCTCTCAATCTGTTTATTCTGTCTGCCTTGTCTCTGTTTACCCCTCCTGCCCTCTCATTCTCTCACAAGCAAACACACACACACACACACACACACTCAGAGCAAATCCAGAGTCTCAGGTGTTTTTTGAGAGCCTGCCTGAGGGTAAAGAGCTGCTAGCGCACCTGTTACCTGCTCTCTTTTAAGTGTTATCACAGCGTTTTACTTTTTACTCTGCCATCCTCTGAGACAGATGCATGACAAAGAACACACACACACACATACTCCAAAAGACTGTTACGTTAATGAGCATACCTTCACAGTCTAGTGATTCACTACAGTGGGCTTTTTCATGTTGAAGCTTTTGTTTGTGTCTTCATCTCTGGCTTTGAATGGTCTTTGCCTCGACTTTTTTTTATTCGTTAGCGTGACAGGATTCCTTCAAAGATGGTGGATGGAAATACGTTATAATACCTGCACATGTGGGAAGCAGCATCCCTATAGATTTGAATCTCTTTTTTTACACCAGTGGATATAAATAAAGGGGAGAAATGTGTGTGTTTATGTGTGTTTGTTTGCCAGCTCTCCAATCATGACAACAAAGCAGATCAGTGAATCATCAGCGGACAAAAGAGGCAGTATGTCCAATGGACTCTGAGAAAGGCCTATTCATTCTGCCAGAGTTCATACTGGTGGCCAGTTCTTGCACAGTGACCAGAAATGAACTCAGATTGGACCTTTTTTTTCAGTATTAGCTGTAGATCCCACATCACAGCAAAGGCAGCTAAGCTTTGGTAGGAGATGAAGTTTTAAAATTAAGCTGACGGAGTGAATTTTTATTCTTTTTAATATCGCTGCTGCAGCACTTTAAATTTCAGGCGGAACATGTAGTTCTACAGTCAAACCAATCGATCCACAGGGACCTTAAATGGTTGTTTTGCGTGTAATACATCAAACGGGCTCCGTGTTCCTCCAATAGTTTTAATGTAAGTGCATTAGCAGATGTTTGAATCGAGCCTTTTACGTGATTCAAACTCATTTCTGTAGTGTGGGAGCGACAAAAGAGTTTTTTTTCTTTCTTTCTGTCTTTTTTTTTTTTTAATCAAAGCAATTTGCTGCATCATTTTGCTCTTTTGGATCTGTTTAGCGCTCTTTTCCTTTCCGGATGGGATTTGTATTCCCATCACAGCCCATCCTGCCGGGTGTGTGTGGCTGTGAAACGTGATGAATGACATGCTTTTTCTCCCTTTGCACTTTCTTCATTCTCTTGTCCTCTCACTTCACATCCACTCGAGCTTTTTTTTTTTTTTTTTGCGCTGTCTTGGCAAATATACTGTACACACACTTTTTTTTAAAGTGCAAGAATGTCTGTAATTGTACTCTTGTGATATCATTGTTAGTTTACATGTTTGGGGAAGTAAGTGGCTTTTGTTTTTGCCAAACTCCTCTAGTGTGATTCATCTGTTTCATTGACACAGAGATCAACATATACAGGGGGAGTGGCCAGCCTTCCGCCGATTGAATCTTTCCAGTCTGGTGGAGGGGTGCCGGGGGGGCAGCAACATTGCATAATGTCCATTCACAAAGTGTCCTGAACTAGGTTGGACTAGCACACACACTTTCTTCATGAAAACAGCCCTGCAGCCCTGCAGCCGGTCCCTTACCCTCTCTTCCTTTCCTTTCCTTTTCCCAGCAATGTCCAGAGGATGCTGGGTGTAATTTCAACTACCCCACTCCCTCTGAGCAAATAGCATTTTTCAGCAAACTGCAGTTATTGAGCGAACTGTCACTCAGGTTAGATTGAGGCAGTTTTACGCTCTCTCCAAGCAACTGCTCAGTCATAGTAAGTAGGTGATGGGAAAGTCTATCATGTGGCCTGCAGGTCTGCTAACTAAACTACACTTCAGTGGAAGTGGAGGCTGACCTCCGAGGTCAGGTTGTCATCCCCTTGCTTTTTTCCAGGCAGTACAGCCATGATTTCCTCCACCTCGCCTTTGTTGCCCGCAGCATGTGAGCCTGTGTTGATTAATGGCTGTTAGGGCCACATGCAGTGATCGGACCAATATATTTATCACACCCATCTGCTCTGTGAAATAATGAAAACTTTAACGAGGTTTTAATGTGAATTTCTCTTCCAGCCATCAGAGTGGCAATCCAGGTGATTATACCTGTGCCTCGGGGAACAAAAGGACCGTCTGAGTGACTTTTTTTCCCTTGTTGATTCATGATTAAGGACCTTAAATGCATGTACTGTATGTCCAACAAGTAGATAGGGAAAATGTTTGATGCAGAAAAAGACAGCCGCTGTTTAATTCCCTTGGCAAATGAAAATAAGTGAGTGGTGTGTGTGTGTTTCCATGTGTTTATGAGGGTGAATGGATGCCATTTTGGAGATGAGTCTTTCTTTACTTGTATTGCCAATGGAAAGAGCACTAAGAAAATCACTGCCGTTGTCCAACTCTTTTATCCTCTTTGTCTTCTGAGCTCATCACTTTACCTCATCTTTTCCCCATATATATTAAAAAAACATGCCAATGATAAAAAAAAATTATTTAAATGTGAAACAATACTTAGAAACTCACATTTTTGTTGCAAAAACTGCGTGTTTTCCGCTCAGTCCGCAGTGTCTGTCCATGTCTGGTCACACAGAGCGTGGTATGGATTACCAACAGCTCTTATTAAGCTTAACAATGCAGTTGCAAAGTCTGCTTGTAATTCAGTAGAGGCCAGTGCTCAGACATGTTGGATTCCTGATGGAAAGCACATCAAGTCCTAGGGAACAAACTGTGTCCCTATGGAATTCAATTGGTCGCTATAATGACAGAGACAGCAACCGTGGTGGACTGTGGTGAGAATGTCGTTCTTTTAAAAAAATGAAGTTCTTTAGCTTCATCTCTTCCTTTGGTCTGATTTCATTTAATTAGTTTCTAGTTATTATTATCCTCATAGACAGAATTCTCAATTCTCAGATGTACTCAAGCTAGAGAACAAATGCTCCGTGATGCAATCAAGAGACAAATCCTGGACGTGCTCCACTGACACTGAATTATTGGATCTGGATGACTCATGCGATGCTAGATTTTAAATACAATGCATTTGGGCTTTAGCAAATGAGCTGTGCATTTATGCACTGCAGCTCTGTCAGGTACTGAACAAACCCGGAAATGGGCTTGTGTTCACAGTCACCCTGGGTACTGTTATTGTGTCCATAAATCCAGTAAGTCCAGTAAGTCAGTCAGTCGGCCTCTCATTCACTGTCTGTGGAGCCGTTCCAGGATTGGTCTCTTGATGACATCAACAAAGAAGTATAGGCGGTCTCTCTGGAAGAGGCATGTTCGTCTCTGCAAATGAAGTGGAAGCTGTCTACAATTCGACAAATAACACCAGCATTATCTCACACGAGTTGTCTGCTGCACTTTTTTGTGCGGCTTAATCTGTTTTCTCGTCTTTAAAACTGCATGAGAGATATTTTCAATTTCACACCAATCACTTCTGTGGCGCAACAACACTCTCTTATCTTTAGGGTGATAACACAATTTATTATCTCCATCCATCCAATCAGATTTGAAGTTCCTGCACTCCATTATGCCATGTGTTTTTTCTTATTTTGTTTACTTTTGATAAGCATCTTCTTTGTGGTTCCTTATAATTTGCAGCAGAACCCCCCCCACCCCCACCCCATAGCTGTACATATACAAAGTTATTAAAGCTTTACAGATATAGCAATTATTTCCTTTAAAATAGACTCCTCATTATTAAAAAACAGACTCCCTAATGAGCCCAATTTTGATGTTACACATCAATGAGAGGAAGCAGGGATTTTGATGCAAATTAGCGCTGCTTTTGCTCACCTTAGGTCCTCTACTGTAAGCCCTTTAAGGCCCATGCCAGAGCCCGTGGTAGTCTGCTCCGTGTTTGTACATATTAGACTTGCTAATCAGATGCTAATGCTTGTGAGTGGCAGAGTTGCGAGGCAAGGCAGCTACAGAATGGTAATCAGCGTGGAGTTGGCCTACAACAAAGAGACTGATTATTTAAGCTTCCCTTTTTTTTTTTTCCCTAACCACAACCACGACTCAGGCGTTCACTTACACACGTCCTTTTGAAGTTTTGCTTGACGTCAACACAATGTGATTAAGATGATTTCAGTTATTTTTTCATGTCAGTGTGTTTTTTCAACAGAGGGATGCCTTCATAATTGGTTCGGAATGGAGATTTTACAACCGAATTAGCCGAACCACCTTCCCCATCTGTTCACAATTAATCAAGTGGAACTTTTCAATGAGCTTACTGTCGTCACGACCGCTTACTTAGATCTTGGTGTCAACGAATAATTCTTGGCTTGTCTGCTCATTAAAGTAAGCTGTTTACATGCTTTGTGGTTGTATTATGTTAGCTCGCTCAGGTCAGGCTGCCTGCTGTGGGGCTGCACCGGGCGACAGATGGCATTATGGTCCCTCAGTGGGGCAGTAAAGGCAAACCCCCGGTTAGGGTCAACTGCAAAGACAGATGTAACTTCTTACTGTCCTCCCTGACTGGATGCATGACACCGCCTTACACTGTGGAGCTTGATGGTGTGTTTATGGAGCTGCTGCTGTCTGTTTGTGTCATTCTGTACCATGAAACGAAGCTTTGTGCCACTGAAGTGTTTCTCTGTGTCAGAATGTGTTGCATTGTAGCATCGTCTCAGTGCCCATTATGTTGTCTGTCATGTTGCGACAGTTTTGTGTGAGTAGGATTGGTGTGATTAGTGACAGGCCACTGATTAAGCCAGAATTTGAGTTTTGACAGCCCAGTTTGCAAAACGTTGACGCACTGATAGACAGAAGCAGAATCAAACTGTTGGTTAATTTTACTTCACTTGTCTTTGGTTAATTTCTCTTCACTGTCATGAATTTTACCACTGCCTTTTAGCAGACACGTTTGGCATAATAAAAACCAAGTACATCCTTTATCCTCTTGCACATCTCATCTCTGCTTTTATCTTGCTCGAGTTGCTGCATTTTATGCTATGTGGGGAGTAAATAAAGTTAGTTGTATGACACGGAAAATGAAAACAAATGTCTGCAAGATACAACTCACATCACACAAGCCTGGTTCTGTGATGTTATGCCAAGGACATTTTTTTCCTGCTGTTTAACTTGTTCTCATTCAAATCTGACAGCAGTATGAGCATCAGGGACATTGTTGTCTTCGGAGCTATCGGAAGCCATTTCTTTTGTGCTTCATATTTTATGAATGTTTTGATTTTTTAAGCCTTGCTTTAGATTTCATCATAGCTTCCCTGGTGTGAAGTGCACTACAGACATCAATCAAAATCTAAGTAAGATGCTTTCATTTTGTTTTCCAAAAAGCTCTCTGCTGAAGATAGATTCCCACCTGCTGCAGATGTTTTGCACACATTGCACATATGAACACAAAGATTCCTTGTCTGGTGTCTGTCGATGGACATCTTTCTTTTTAACAGCGCTCCCTCAGGTTCAAAAAACACCTAATTCTCCCTTAGTCACATTTTAAGAGCACACTGGAAGCACACCTTCTTAATTTGCCATTCTCACAAAGTGCACTGAAGCATTAAATGGGTTGTTGAGGTTCTTGTGCAGTGGAGCAGCCTGGGAACCATCATCCTCGGGGACTGAGGAAAGTAAGAGCACTTCCCATCCATCTCAATTCACACACCGTTGGCCTCTCCAACTCCCATCCCCAGCCACTTAACATCGCCTTTGAAATACCATGCGCCGTGATTATTATGTTGTTTTTTTCAGCCGGTGCAAAGATTGAGTTTCCTGTGTATCAGGTGTCCATTGTGATGGTTACCAATTTGCTCTGGCAGCCAAGTGTTGCAGCTGCGCACAAAGCACACAAAGCCCCAAATCTAGCCCTCTATTTGTCCTGTTAAAGGCACAAGCGATCAGACGCCAAAACGTAATTCAATCTCGAAGGCCGGCTCAAAGGAGTTAACTGTTGCTTTTTCTCTTCTGCTCTGCTTCAGGTGTTTCTGCATCGTCTGAACCAGTATGCCGCCACCAAAATTGACAAGAACATCACAGAGGAGACTGTTAAGGTGAGGGTCAATCTGTTAGGTATGGGACTGCATAATTACAATTTGTAAAAATCTTAAGGGTAATTGACTTTTACTTAGCCTGCACGCACAACTTGTTTTCGTTCAGCAACCTGATCCATGAAAAGACCGGGAATTACACTGGAAACTAAATCGAGTAGGTCTCTTGTTTTGGGTGCTCTTTCAACCTAAAATAGCGAAGTTCTGAATGGAGAAAGATGTTGTAGGCGGTCCAGGAAGCAGCTGTAAATATAATCTATTTATAAATGATTCAGGCTGGGGGGATAATAAAGGATGCGTTCTCACTGCGGGTCTGTGACTGTTTCAGTGAGCTTGCTTACTTTTGAAGGTAAATACACATTCAGGGGATATTTACTGCCTCTCTCGTGTTTTGGAATATGTCTATTCGTGCTGTGTTTTGTTTGGGAACAGGCTGTACACAGCGGGGTTTGGATAACAGGCGTCATTATGGGGTCGGGCAGCGGCAAGCTGTGATGTCACCAAGCAGTTGAATGACATCCAGTCCTTTGTAGCAAAAAAAAAAAGAGTCAATATTTGACCAGATTTTTGGCCATTTTCAGTATTGCTAAAGATTATTTTTGCTTGCAACACCCATAAAATACTACTCTGGTTTTTGTGCTTTGATTTTATTCCACCAGCTTCTTCCTCCATCCAGAATCAGCATATTTTTTGTCCTGAAATATAACCATAGAAATGACATAAAGGAAGCAGCGTTTCCATACAACAGATCCTAATAATGTGCTTATTTTAGCTCCTTTGATGACATATCTCTAATAATGTTTGAAATTCAGATATCAAAGACATTTAAAGCCAAGATGCCCATTACAAAGAAACCTCACTCTTAATCTTGGGGCCCTTAGAAGTTCATTTATACAACGCTGCTGGCCACAAAAAAGCAGCATACATCAGTTATTGATTGAAGTATTCCCAGAAACAAAGTTATAGGAAAAAACAGCTGGCAAATGTTTTAAAAACTAGTGGACACAGTTAATTTTAGATGAAAATCCAGTGTCTTTGTGTCCATTTTTTTTTTTATTCCAGGTTTTATTTTCCAACATCGAGGAGATTTTGGCCGTTCACAGAGACTTCCTGTCCATGGTGGAAGAGCTGCTGCAGCCTGACCCTCACGCCCACCATGAAATCGGGCGCTGCTTCTTGCACTTTGTAAGTAACGCATGCTCCTGCAAAACTACCATTACATAATGCTCTTTTTCTTGCAAGTTAAAAAAACCATCTCAACACCTTAAACAATCATGTCACCATCTTGTCCAAACTCCTTTAGCTCAGTTGCATTATTGAAAGCTCTTTTTTGCAAGTTTACTAAAGAATTTCTCTCGTGCTTCAGATGCACTTTTGTCTCTTGAGTGCTGCTGGAAATGATAAGATACACCACATGTTGTCAATTTATCTCTCCGGACTTCCCGTGGAGAGGGAGTGCATATGTGTGATATGCTTGATAGGGCTCTGATATACTGCTCACCCCTGCTATATATCACACTTCTTTGATGCAGAGCCTTGAGGCAACACTGGCATAAAATAGGTTTCAAAGGGTAATAAATCTTACCATCCTTCTGTGGGGCTGAAGGCGGCTCCTCTGCCAGTAGGACATTGATGTGGCACTGGGCTGCAGTTGATGCAAGTGAAAGAGAAATGATCTAACAGTACAGATGGTGTAGTTAGGTTTATGATGAGATGACTTCACTGAGAAAATGGGCTATAACTTGCAGCATAACTGGAAACCCGTGACTCCTGACCATAATTCCATCATGAGTGACCGTGTGGGTCTTGAGAGATAAGAATAAATTGGATACATTTTTCTTTCCCCGATTTGTTTTGCTTGTTCTGCAGCTTTTTTTTTTTTCAAACCTCCCTTCATTGTAGTGATTTGTTGATGCTCAAAAAAATTCCAAGAAAGAATTACACAATCTAACTTTTACTACAGAAACACAAATAGGTGAGGAACGCCAGCTGGAAAAAGCACTGCTCCAATCAAAAATCCCTCTGTGACCCAGGCCTGCATGTTGGTTCACACTGACTACAGACTCCACTCCTCCCTTTTGGACTACAGTAAAACCACTCCCCAGGGCCAAAAAAATCCTCTTTCTGACACTTCATAAACTTCCTAGAACACATGATTCAAGAAGAAGGGCATACTCTGCAGTTAGTCCTTAAGTTGCGTTTTACTAAATGTCCTCGCTTGTTGTTATGACAGTTATGTCTCTCCACATCACCAGCTTCGTCCTCTCTGGCAGATTAGCATGGTTGAAGACTGTGTTCTATTTTTGCTGCAGCGACTTTGTAGTGAGTGATTTAAAGGCTGTGTGGTCTGGTCCCTCTGCTGCCTCTTAAAGACAATGGAATATGAATGTCTATTGAACTGCTTTGGTGAAAATTTGTCGGTCGTACGGCTGCAGAGCAGATGACAGGGCATTACATGCACAATGCATTTTATGATGGAGGAGAAGAGTGTGGATAAGAATACATGCCCACTATGAATACTATAACTCACATGCTGCATTTCAGTCTGATTTTGACTTCTATTCCGTCATTTTTGTTTACCCCTTTCGTCAATATTTCTGTCTGGTGCGTCGCCCTGTCTGGCTTAATTTATTACTTGACACCTTTTTTTTGTCTTGGAATTTATCACTCCCTTTCTTTCCCTCTAACTGTGATTTGTTCCTTGTACTCCTCACACATCCTTCTCACCTGTCTTCTCTCTGACTCTTGCAGAGAAGTCGTTTCCAGATATACGATGAGTACTGCGGGAATCACGAGAAGGCCCAGAGGCTGCTGCTGGAGCTCAATAAGATCAGGAGTGTTCGGACATGTTTACTGGTGAGAGTTGGCTGTGAACGTGCATGTACTGTCCAATTTTTAACACACATACAGCCAGTTAAAGTCCAGAAAGATCAGGACTCATATAGAAGTCAGTTGCTATGTTTAATTCATGTTGACACAAAGAGCATATGTAACATTATATGGCAGTTTATGGTTATTCCAGCTGGTGCACTTCAATCAGTTTATTTAACTGTTTCTAACCTTTTTTGCACTAATCGATTGGATTTTAAGTGTAATAACATCATCAGTTAATGTGTGAGAACACAACCCTTCTTTGCATCTGTACCTATAGCCATCTTGTCTAACATCCCCTATACTGGGTAAATTCTATCATTATAGCTAATCTTTTGGGCCGATATTCAAGTCTATATGGGGTCACAAGTGAACAAAACTGGACTGTTCTCATGTGAAAACAAACTGCCAAACTTTCTTAGACATGCTACATACACACAGTCACCCACACATGGCAGCTGGACATTGTAAAAAGCCTGTACTTTATGTTCCAGTGTGTCTGACAGCTAATCTCACTCTGCCTCTTGTGTGGGTGGACTCCTGACACTCGGAGAGACTTTCACATCCACAGGGGAGCATCAAGTTGCTAGAACAAAAGATGACTACATCTCCTCTGCTGGCTTGCTAAACTCTGTGTGTGTGTGTGTGTGTGTGAGAGAGAGTTTGAGTTTCTTTGAATGCATGTGTGTGCACTTAAAGAGGTTAAAATGTTTGCCCTTTTTCCTCTCCACTGCCTCTGCTGTTCATTTGATGCTGCTTGCAGACATATTTTTGCTTTACTCACCGGCTCTGACAGTTTGTAAAGTTGGTCCTTCTCGCTCTTTACTCCCTTACCTCGGAGAGTCACACACTGTCACCACGCACAGTCACCCCTTATGTTTTAAGACTTCCATAAAAACAGAGCACTTTGAAATGGAGATCTACAGCAGAGTTACACACCCAGAAGAACCAGAGTATGACCACGGACTCGCTTGTATTGATTGGCTGCCTCTGTAGTGAAGCTTATGACCTTGTTATTAAGGGTGTTATTGATGGAGTGAGAAATAAAACACAGACACATGCACATGCACATAAATACGCATCTCCAGAAAAGAGTGACTGCAATAGATTTACTGTCCATGTGTGCCTTCAATATAGGAAGCCAGAGG
This sequence comes from Acanthurus leucopareius, assembly GCA_029814765.1. Lineage (NCBI taxonomy): Eukaryota > Metazoa > Chordata > Actinopteri > Acanthuriformes > Acanthuridae > Acanthurus > Acanthurus leucopareius. The sequence continues at coordinate 8,271,612 of JAQMCX010000032.1, forward strand.
AGGCAAAGATATTAATTGACTTTGATTTAATGGGGTCTTTATTGCCTCGACCTTTCAGTGACCCAGCTCTCCATCAGGGCTGTATGGATCTCGTTTTACCCTCCAACCTACATTTAGTGATGGGCTAATATACCTCAGGTCACCTCTCAGGCCTTGCAGTGACCATAGTGGGGATATCCGCTCGCCTCCATTAAACCTTTGGCCCACTGGCGACTACAAAGCCTAGTTTTTAAGTTTATGTTGTAAGTCAGGACCTCATGTAGATTTCAGGTGAGAGGGAGGTGAGAGTGGTTATTAGCAGCTGACCTCATAACCTGTAACCTACCACATGCAGGTGGGGGTCACTTGGATTGATGGCGAGGTTTATCGTTTAGTTTATGCTAGGGCCGAAAATTTAATCACAATGTATCAGTATTGCAACACGACCAAGTGCAATACTCAAATTGCAGGACCTGCAATTTATTGATGAAGGTAAAATGTGTCACAACATACCACTATAAAAGACACACTGTGACAGAGTCTGCCTGCAAAATATACTCTTTAAACATATGGAAACATGCTTGTTTGGTACAGAACCCTGCAAAAATCACACAATGCTAAAGCACTTGTGCAAATCCCTTTAACAGGCAACGTTTTTGTTTCTAAATAAAAAGTCTTCTTACCTAAATCACACCCATCGCTGCCTCTAGTACCTCACAGGATGCTGATTGGTCCGAACCACTTTGATTTGAACACAAGCTTCTGTTTCTTTTGTTTAACAGGTTGGTTTTCTTCACAGCGAACCCTCCAGCCAGCTAGCGTTAGCCTTGTTAAACCTCCTCTCCTCTCTCCTCTGCAGAACTGCATGTTGCTTGGAGGCAGAAAAAACACAGAGGTCCCACTGGAGGGTTACCTGGTAGCTCCCATTCAGAGGATCTGCAAGTACCCGTTGCTGCTCAGAGTGAGTACGGCCTTGTGCATGCTAACCATGTATTATTGAGATACCACACCTGTGTGCCACCTCTGCAGGGCACTTTATACTCTTTTCTTCCAACACCACCTATACATTATCCAGGGCTCTCTGGTCCTATCCATACCAACCTCTTCCTGACTAATGAAACGCTGGTTTCATATTCTGACACGTCTCTGCTTTAGTTCCCCAGCAGAACCACATTGTGGCAATAACACAAGAGCTATCATCACCTTCCCTGGCCAGCTGCTCGCTCAGACACTTTGACTGGACTCACTCATACCTGCTCTCTGGCTTGTTAGTGTCGAATTTTTTTCCGTTTCCCAACTGGAAACGTGAGCGAAATGAAATACGCTTTCAAAGGCTTGTTTGAGTTGGTGATCTGAGCTGTCTCATCTCATTCGCCTTGTTATGATCTATTAATTCACCCAGGCGTTTTCTAAACAGCCACCAGCACGGACACAGGCATGTAATAATAATAAGGGGGTAATCTGACGCTGTGCCATTTGAAGTCCTCCAGCTGCCAGGGCCTCACAGATAGCCATCACCGGCTGCAGATATATCCAGAACAGTGTAAACCAACCCTATAGTAGCTGACATGCTGAAAACAGTGTTTGGATTACAGAAGCAGGGATTGGTATTGCTTTTGGTAGAGCGTTGCATGCAGTAGCTGGGGTTTAACCACCAAACTCAGAACCAGCTGAAAATTAAGTACACATGGAGTGGATAAGGAATGGATTATGTATTTCTTCAATGCTTCGTGATTCCTTTGGTGTACTGATGTATTTTTGTGTGTGTGTGTGTGTGTGTGTGGCAGGAGCTGCTGAAACGAACCCCCAAGAAGCACAACGACTACACCCTGGTGCAGGAGTCTCTACAAGTGATGAAGGCTGTGTGCTCCAACATCAACGAAGCCAAGAGGCAGATGGAGAAGCTTGAGATTTTGGAGGAATGGCAGTCCCACATCGAGGGCTGGGAGGTGGGCCTCGGCTAAACTGTTCGCACTGTGTTGAATGACTTAATCTCATGCAATAAGATCAACTGAAATGGCTGCACTGACTCTTTGCTGTGTTGTCAGAGTTGGCTCAAAGAGTTTTTTTGTTACCTTTAACACACACGCAGAGTGAGTTTCCCACCACCAAAGCTCCAAGTCATGACTTATTGAAAGCCTCTTAGCCCCATGCCAGCTATTGTACAAGAATTCCAAGTGGCGTGACTTTTGTAGCCATTTAAGCATTCCTGTTCACTCAGGGAACAATGACTTTACTCACAATAGCCAAATTTTTGCTGCCTGGATGAGCCTGTTGCCTGTTGTTAAAGCCATCATGCCTGAGGGTGACTGGTCCAATCATCTTCAGGTAGACCGCACTTCTTGGACTGCAGGGTCGTCTTTAGCTGAAGTCTTGGATGCCTTAAGGGGTCACTGGCAGTTAGAAAGACAGGACAGTGGTGGTAATTAGAAGGCAAGATGCTGGGATGCTTATGCAATTGACCAGGCTTCGTGCAAAGAGGGTCAGAAAGCTCCCTGGACACATGAAGAAAAAGACATATTGCCAGCGCTGTTTCATAACCAAAGTCTGGCTTTTATGAATAAGACAAGATACAAGCATGAATAGACTTCCTGGCATGTGACAGAGGAGTTCAAGTTCCTGTGGATGTGTTGTTCCAAGGTCAGTGTTGGATTGGCAGGACATTTAGGAAGGCTGTTAGTTTAGAGTTTGTTTTGTTTCACAGTAAAATATGTTACAGAAACATACACGATTTAACACAGAAACATCTTGAATCCATTAATATCAAAAAATGCAGAGGCTTGTTGTGATTAGACAGTTCTGTTTTTAGAAATTCTGTTGTACACTTATTAATCTCAATATTAATATGTCGCTTAAACACTATAGGTGTTACATAGTACACGTTACATGCACACAAAGTCTAAGAATAGTTTGATGAGAATGAGTGTTGGTGTTGGGTGTGGTGACATGTGTTGTACTCGGCACAGTCCTGGCTGGAGCTCCTCTGCGGTTTCCCCTCAACACTTTTATTAATTGTAAACATTAGCTCATTCTGGAGCGAGACCCTGTGATTTCTGCACGCCAGCCTCTGCAGCTCCAAATGACTTGGAACGAAAGGAAAAGAGGGGTGAAAAATAGAAAGAGCGATGGCTGAATCTCACAGCTCTGTGTGGGTGTTTTCAGGAATGATGGAGGGATGAGGAGCGATTGTGAGAGCTGCTGTTTTTTTTCCGTTCCTTCTCCTCCGCCCGGCCTGATTGCTTGTTAGCGTTGACCTGCTCCACAGCTGGCCGCCCTCGGGGCATCCTGGCAGGTTCACCTTGCGTGGGAGAGACAGGGCGATGGCCCGCCATGGCCGCTGTTGTGACGATTGCCAGCATTTGTTAGGGCGGTGATCGCCAGTTGGTTGGTGTTGTTAGTGTCTGTGTTTTGTCACTGTGCACCATAGAAATATGTTAATTTTAGAGCAGCCGGTTGTAGTTTCCAGTTGCTTCACTTCACATTCTGTTCTGTTCTGTTCTGTAACTTTAATTAGTGCACTTAAAAACTACTTGAGTTGTAGAGTGTGCTTGATTTGGGTTCTTTATTTAATTTCGGTAAAATTCTCTCATCTCTGCGGCTAATTGTCAAAAACCACTTCAGTACTTGACACAAACTTTTTTTTACCATACTTTTTCCTTAATTAATGTCATGTCCTGAGTTGTCATTCCTTATTTTTTTTAATTCTTTTCTGTAGTTGTTATGTCTGGCAGTTGTCTGACTATAAAAATAGAGGGCTGAAATTTAGATGAAACAGATGACTGAGGGTTTAGAGTGTTGTTTAAGTTTAAGACTGAATACACCCTCTGTGGAGCTCTGGCTTGGAACAGGATTGATGTGACGAGTGATAGAAAAATGCTGCAGCATAAAAAAAAAGAAAAAAAAAAGAAAAAGGCTGCACCGAGAGGAGTAAATGGGCTGTTAAAAGCACATGAAACGAAAAGAGGAAGTGTCGGTTCTTCCATTAAGGAAAAGCAGCTCTATAATCCGGATCATTGTGATGTTGCTATTGGCCCCTTTAAGTGACCAAGACAAGCTGGCCTTTCCATGTCTGGTGTGTACACATTCACTGACTGCAAATTAGTTTAACATCTGGTCATGCGCTGGGGAGTTAAAAGGCCCTGAAAATTGTGGAGGAAGGAATGAAAGAGATAGAGGAAAAGACTGGGGAATCAAGAGGAGGGAAGAGAGTGAGGGATGATGGTCAGAAGGGAGTGGAGGAGAAGGCGAATTAAAAGGGCGAGGAGAGAAAGAAGGAAAAAGCTGGATAGGTTTTGGCCCGCTGATGTCTCCAGCAGGAGGAAATGCTTAGCACATTTTCCGGCTCTGTGCGCATGGGAGTTATTTTTAGCTCTGAAGGGCCGATCAAACGTGGGACATAAATTCCCAGAGCAGGCAAGGTAAGGGAAAAGACAGCACACTTTATCACTTGCAGCAGGAACCCCGACCAATGTGGTGGCCAGGCGCGACAATGCAACACATACTTTGACTGGACGGGATGTTATTCTATAGAAGCCATTAACAACGGTGCATTTTAAGGTCCCACGGCAATCTGCTCTGAGGAAGCAGGGAGTGTTTTTACAGACCCCTGAGAGAGGGAACAGGAAAGGCTGGGCTTTGTAATCCCTCCTCCTGCTCGGCCCCTATGTGTGAATATTGAATGGTATAGAAATAATACGTAGAAACTTTGCTAAAACTTTTTAAAAGAGGACTATTCGCTCGTTGGAATAACTTCTTTCCTTTATTCCCCTGTGTGTCAGTCAATATCCCAGCATCTGTTTCACTCTTCTGTTTTGTTTATTTGACCTTTTGTCCACATGTCCGTCTGCAGGGCTCCAATATCACGGACACATGCACGGAGATGCTCATGCAAGGCGTTCTCCTGAAGATTTCAGCCGGAAACATACAAGAGAGGATTTTCTTCCTGTTCGACAAGCTTCTGGTCTATTGCAAGAAGAAAAACAGGTGTCTTGAACTCTCTTTAATTCATTACACTGCAGATAAAATCCACAGAGCTGGAACTGAGTTTAAATTCTCATTAGAGTGTATATTTTTTAAGAGGCAGAATAAAAAATATTGTTTATGCTAATTTTAAATTTCCGTCCGTCTCTGCGCTCCTGCAGAACATTTAGAGCATGGACCTTATAAATAATTCACTCTACCAGTTCTTTTACTTTTTTAAGAAAAAGGGAGCAGCACACTGTTGGAAGCATTTTAGTTTTTTTTTTTTGCGAGGGAGTTGAAAGGAAAAGTATGTAGTGGAGGAGACGTGTAAGAAAAAGGATTTTAGAGGTTTTTCAGCTTGGAGAAAAGAGGACATGTGATTCGTCTAACCACTTGTGGACTCATGTTCTTTTGTTAGTAGATTCCTCTTTCAGGTGGCTCACATGGAAATATACCAAATAATATGACAGTCACTGTGATCTGTGCAAGTCGAGTTCGGAAACTCACGTCGATTGTAAACCATTGTTGTGCTTCTGTAGGAGGAAATCTTGATGAATAGTCTGCTCTGTGTAAAATAGCTTCTGCTTCACCAGATGTGTGCTGCTCACACTGAGCCGCTAATGCAGCTGCTAAAGTCCAACTTGCCACCTGCATGGATTAGCTTTTACTGTGCGTGCAGTTTGCAGTGCAGCAGACCTGCAGGTTGTTCATAAAAGCAGATCAATTTTTGGACAAAGAAAGAAAATGAAATTTGTTGCCCTGACCTCAACATCAATAACTTTTGTGTAAACTGGATGCTTTTTTTCTCACCTTATTTGGTTTATGACAATCATCAGATGATTATAATTAAGTGAATGAGCTCGGAATGAAAATAATTACACAGTTAGTAATAACATTAAACCTCATTGGTTCATTTTTTTTGGTGATCAAATTGGAACTTTTAAACCTGTGGGTTAGTCGAGTATGGAAGCAAAATCATAAGCCTTTACACACATCTGTAACACTGAACATGGCTCATTTTAACATGCTTATACAAGCCTGGTAATCTTGTTTATCCACATATATTAAATTATGGCCTGGCTGACAGGGAGCTCTTTTTCGGCCTTTCAAGCTTTCAAGTTTCTTCCACCCTGGGTGGCACATGGGTAAGACGACTGCTGACAGACTGGAGTTAATGTCCCTTCTGAGATTTGGAAACATTAATTACTCTACCATCATGAGAAAGTAAAACATTAGGGAACCTGGGAACACCAGGTCCAATTACATCAGGTTGTACATGTGCTGTTGTAGGCCAGAAACTTCAGGCCTGAGCAGTCCCACTTCATATGGAAATCTGTTCTCTTCATGATTGTTACACAGAGAGCTGAAGTCCCGCCCCCTTCTGGTGAAACCCACAGGACCACATTTTGAACAAAATATGCACAGTAGTTTACGGAGAAAGACAAATAATTTTTTTTCCCCCTTTGATTTGTGGCATAGATTAAACATTTGATGTTTTCAATTTAAAAGATGAATTTGCAAGCCAATAAGTCACAGTTTTTCTAACTGCATCTCTTGTCTCACAGTATGTAACACCAATACTTACATGGCTGTTATATCAATGCACTTAATTTGAGGGCACTAGCACTAAAAGAGGGTAAATTCATTACACGTCTGGCCATTTGAGAACTGCAGCAGTGCAAAGAGAGAAGCTGTTCCATAAGAAAATTTTAAAAATGACTTTTGGTTGTGTGGTGTTTCTAAAAAGCATACTTTCAAAGTCTAAACTTCAGCAGTTTTATGGCAGACTGTGACTTTCATGACTAACAAAATCACATTGAAATTGACAAATAACATGTGTGCTATTGACAACACAATTCAAAGTGGTTGAATTTTTTTTTTTTTTGTCTCTCTCCACTGACTGCCAGATACATTTCCTTTTAAATACAGTCCTATATCGGCCCACTGGAAGAGGCAGGACTGCTGTGCAAATGGCTGTGAGTCAGAGTTGACTTATTCCCGTTGTTTCTTGTCTCCATCCAAGGCGTTTAAAAAACAGCAAAGCAGCCACAGAGGGTCCTCGCTACCTGTTCAGAGGGAGAATCAACACGGAGGTGATGGAGGTAGAAAATGTGGATGATGGCACAGGTGAGTGCTCCTGCTAACAGACATGTTTGTTTTGGTCAGATAAATGTTGACACAGCCAGATTCTCCTTCTCTATTTTTGCTCACTCGTTTTCAAATCCTCATTTTTTTTTTTTTTAATTTCAGCACTCTTGGCAAGTGAGATTTAAAAAAGTGCCATAATATCCCACACGGGAACGTTGACAACATAGTCCTTGGCTTGAGCTGGTGCACAACTGTGTGATTTTGTACTTGGATTGCCGATGGAAAAATAAGATTTACCTATAAACCATTTTTTTTTAGACGTCTATAGTTACATATCCTTGGGACTGTGCTGCTTCTGGCACTTTGTGAACTCAAGCGCTTGTGTCTCTTGGCCTCACATAGCCACTGATTAACATTTATATTTGTAGAAGCCATCATTTCCTCTCCAGCAGACCTAGATGGGCAGTAATATTGGGTGTTTTTGGTGAGAGATGGATGGGTTTGGGTCTGGAGAGGGAGGATAAACATGTGAGACAGGCGGTGGTGCAGGAACTCTTGGGTGTTCTGCACCACATGCGGGAGATCTCAATCTGAAATCCCGGGTGACAGGAGTATTTTAGCTCCGAATCATACGTAATGAAAGCGCCACGTCCTTTTCCCAGGCGCACACTTGCAGCCTGAGGTTGAAAAACGCCCTCGGCATACCGTTTAAAGGACACCACACTGTGGATGCTTTTAGACGTGATTGTAATTGATGATTGTAATGGTTTACTTTTTGTTACACCCTCAGAGGGAGAGAATCAGAGGTCAGACAGGGAGACATTTGAGATGTTCCCTAGCAGATGGAAATTCTGTCGGAGATTCAGATAACGGTCTGGAGTTCATCTTTATTTTCTTCAGTTTTTTTTTACATTCTTAATGTCTATATTTGAGCGTAGGTGGTGAATCGTAAGTATCCATCAGCTCTGTGGGAGGATTCTGGAGACTTAGGAGTAAATAATGCTGATGGATGGTTCATCTTCTGCATGTGTGTCCCCTCATCTATCTCATTACAGGAGAAGAGCAATAATCAATGGAGCACTCAATAGAGAGGCACTAGTGCTGGAAAAAAATGAGTCTGGAGTGACTGTTTGCACTGAGAGAGTACATTATTCTCTGTACTTTTATAATGGATGTTGCTTTTTGAAAATAGACTGCACGCCACCCCATGAGAGAGCCTTAATACATCAGATAATGTGTTGTCTGTTCTAGTCTGTTTTCCTGTGTTGCTATCACAACATTATTTTGTTTCCTTTTCTCTAAACGAATCACTGGATTTGTGCCTTGCGTTTTTGCTGTGTTTTATGTGGTAACCCTTGTTTACTGTTGAGCTGACTTCCCAACAACTCTGTTTACAGCATCATGATCAGGGCGACCACCAATTGATGGCCGTCCACATCAAACATGATAAACTGCTCCGAGCCTAAATGAGTCAAAAAAGTAGTTTCACGTTGTTCCACAGAGGACTTTTTTTTTAAAACGCGTGAAGTCAAACACGTGGCTGTGTTCTCCACCTCTGCCTTACAGCTGACTACCACAGCAGCGGGAACATAGTAAACAACGGCTGGAAGATCCACAACACGGCCAAGAACAAGTGGTTCGTCTGCATGGCCAAGACCCCGGAGGAGAAGCAGGAGTGGCTGGAGGCCATCATGAAAGAAAGGGAGCGGAGAAAAAGTAAGAAGGAGCCTCAGTGTATCAGGATCAGCATGAGGTCGGCTCACTTTTAATACAGGCAGTTAGAAAAACTCATTTCCTTTTAATATTTTTCCCCTAAACATGTGTCTTGAATAAAATAGCTGAAAATATATGCTGCATCTGGGAAAATCGATGCAGAGTAATTTAACCTGTATAACTGAAAAAGGAGAATCTGATTAGTTTTGGGATTTAAATCTGCGTGGGAAAGAAACAGCCAGCAATGCAGCTCTGTTCGTGCAGATTTACAAGTGTTGGAACTGACAAACACACTGATAATGTCAGATATTCTGTTTGTATTTTACTCTTTTTGAGTTTGTGAACAAAAAAAAAAACCCTCATCAACATGTCAGTCATTAACTCTGCTGAAGACTACCAGCCCAGACGCTGAAGGGCACTGCCAGTTATCTTGTGAGACATTAACCTTCGCCAGCTAATAATTGATGTTACATCTAGTCTAGAAGCTGAGTGTGAATATTAAATAATGCCAGAGTATCGACAGGCCTGATGCATCACCCCTGTCCGCTCTGCTGCACAGGTCTGAGGCTGGGCATGGAGCAGGATACGTGGGTGATGGTGTCAGAGAAGGGTGAGAAGCTCTACCACCTCATGACCAAGGGCAACCTCATTAAGGACCGGAAACGCAAGCTCACCACCTTCCCCAAGTGCTTCCTGGGAAGGTAAGAGTCACACTGTTAATCTTGGCATTTTTGTGCGGCGAGGAAACTGCTGAGTGTTCAGTCCTTGTGGTTTCCTCTGTGTCACTTGGAACTGCGAGAACATAAAAGAGTGTAAAAGTGGATGACTGTGCCATGAGCCTCTGAGATAAACCAGAGTGGAAATCTAATATTCTTGGTTTTTCTTGGATGTAAAGGTCTTTTTTAATTGCCGTAAAATAGGTGAAGAGGCCTTGTAATAGTGGCACCTACAGTTTATACTGATGCGTGAGAGCAGATTACACATAACTCTGTTGTAATATGTACATCCATTATTCCTCTCTCTCTCTCTCTCTGCGTTCATTTTAAAATTGACATGGATTTCTAAAGACAGCAGCTGAGGGGGAGAAGAAAGCGTCGGCACTTTTTGTTCAGGAGACTGTGCGTTATGTATATCTGCGCTCTCAGTCATGGGAAAATCAAATCCGGCCAGATTTAGCTCATGAATCTTATTTAAGGATTATTGGTGTGGTGTCTGGGGACGGATCGGCCATCGAATGCCAGTCGTAAATCACAGGGAGATATCCCTGTGCGGCTCAGCTGACTGCTTTCTCCCTCGCCCATGTTAGATTACAATAAGCTCTCTGCTGAGGAATCCATGAGGTAACTGCAGTAGAGGGCCCATTATGCCAGCGGGCAGCTGTGTGTGTGTGTGTAAATGTGTGTGCGTTACATGTTTGTCGTCCCCCCGTGTCCTTGAGATTTCAGAGCGCGCTTTGCATGTTTACTTTTAATGAGTCTGAACACGCCAATCCGTCTTGCCTCTGCTGATAGGTGGGAATATTTACTGTAAAAGGTGCTGTGCTCAAAATCGCATCCTTGAGCTATTTTAAGCATGCATGAGTCGATGCCCCCATTTCAGCATTTTTCTTTCATCGTATGAGATGTAGATGATTTGCTGTCCTATCAGTCTGCCAGGTTTTCATGCAAATAAATGAGTAAAAAAGCCAGTTTGAACCGAGTTTACCCAGCGATTTGTCCTACCTGGGAAAAACCTTTTTCAAAAAGTCTTTAAATTTAAAATCTTGAGTTGTGAATCTCCTGCAGCTCACTGACAACCAGTTATGAATGTGGGAACCAGAAGCATGTGACCCTCAAACTGCCTGCTGTGATATGACAATCTTTTCTTTGTGCATTTAAACTTCTTTTTATAGAAAATCTTGATGAGATGTCTCACCTCTTGCTCTCCTAAGCAGGAATAGATCAAAAACCTGTAGCCTCAATTCGAAAAAACTTCCATTTCTCACAATCAACACCATTTACATTTGAAATAATGTGCCTCCCACATTGTAAGTCTGTGTGGAGAGCACACATTGTGCAACTGTGAGGATAACAAAGCTGGATCAGGATGATAAAATCTACAAACATCTGGCAGAAGGCGAAGAGTTCTCCATGTTTGAAACTGAAGATTGGATGTGACAGCCAAAAGTCTTTTTATAGAGTGATGACACCATACAGTTTAAAAGGCGGCTGGATATTAAATATTTTCACAAGAAAGCCTCGCTTGGCTTTTAGTCAAACTGCGCTTCTATCTTGATTCTTGAAATCCCATAACAAATTTCCCAAGTGAGCCTCCTGCTGCAATTTAGAATATTGTTATGTTTTCCATTTGTTTTAAATTTTCACAGAGATGTTTTGACTGGTAATAATCCCAATGAAGATCGACCAAGCTTAAACAGTCCTTTTTAAAAATCCCTGTTATTTTTTTTTTTTTTAAAAAAGCATGGAGTGGAAAAAAAAAAAAAGACAACAACCAAAAAGTCCAATTGGACATAGTTGTGGCCATGTAATATCACGTAGTGGTTTGGAACGAGGAGTTACTTTCTCCTTTGGTACACCAGATCCCTCGCGGTTTGGAGGAGGAATGGATCTGTCAGCTAAAAAGATTAAAAGGATCAAATGTTGGTCTTATGTGGGCACCTTGTTGAGTCTGAGGAGATCGTATGGTGAGAAAGCAGCTCAGGGAAGCTCCTTGTGGAAACCTATCCTTCTATATACAACTCGGCCAACACCTGGATGACCACTTGCGGGTTAAATGACATCTCTAGCCCCTCTGTACTTCCCCTGTCTGAGATGACTTTGGAGATGATTACATGTAGGCGTAATTGTTGAATTGGAACCAGCATGGTATGTCCCTGATGAAAGCCACATTGCCTATGGCTTCAGCTCAGCCCACTCCCTCCATTGTGAAACGCTTTGCCTTTATTCTCCTTCCACGCCTCCTCTTTCTCCTTTGGATTTTTTTTTTTTTTTTAAGGCCAAAAGCTATTTTTGGGTCTTGAACTCCTCCTCTTTAAGTGGTACAAACGTATTTGTGGTTTGGTTCCTGTGACAGTATAATTCATCAAAGAAAATGTGTGTGACAGCCCTCTAGCTCGCAGTCATCGCGCAGTTTTAAAACTTGGAATGAACAGAAAAACAAAAGGGATTCAAAGTGGGAGTCTTCTCTACATGTGACAGACGATAGGGTCTGCTGGTTGTGATAAAAGCTGATGAAAAGGCTTTTAAGAACCTAATGGAAAGGTTAAAAAAAACATGCCCTTTGCCAGCCTCTGCCCTTTATTCAGTGCCGCGGATACTTTTATTTGCTCTATCATCACATACAAATTAGAAATCGAAGCTGAATTTTAATAAAAAAGACAACTGTTTCTTCTACATGTGGATGTAGACAGTTTTTTATACATAAGAAGCTTTAAGTATTTGACGTGTTGCTTTTTGGTTGTGAGTTAAATGAGACAACACTCAACATCTGCGTGCTGAATACGAAGATACAACTAGCAGCTTTCCAGTTCAGCTCAGCACAAAGACTGAAAACAACAGGAAAAAGCCAAACACGACTAAAAAACCCACTGCCCTTAACTTCCATAACTCCTTATTTGACGCATTATTATAACATAATGAGCTTTTGAGGTGTAAAATCAGCAACACGGATATTGTTAAGAGTTAAACATTAAAACTCACCTGATCTGCTTTACTGTCAGCAAATACCAATTCAGATACTTGTTGCCAAATCCTGATTAACATTAGTGCAGGGAAGTTATGTGACCTTGTGACTCAGTGTTTTCTTTCCCAACTTTCCAAACCAGTTAGAGGAGCACAAACAAAAAAACACATGAATACAGAAACTTTTCATGTGAATTTACCAAAACTTTTTTAACTTTGACTGAAAAGTTTGTGTTTAAAAGGGACCCTTATGCTTATAAGATGAAGTTTATGGACAAAATGCTATTTTTTTAGGGTCATTAAGGGCTTTTTATTTGCAGAGGCTTCAAATCATCAGTATGTACAGAACATAAATTCATGTTAAATACTGGTAGATTTGATTCGGTCGATTTCTCCCCGTTCCACATGTAATCTTCAAATGCATGAGGCTGTTTATTGCATATGTGACCCTCATCTGCCTGAGGCCATGAGAACTGTGGAGTCCAAACTTTCAGGGTATTTTTCCTTCCATGTTAAAGGTACAGAGGTTGACAAATTGACGTTGTTATAGACTTGTGTTTTTCCCTTGTGGTCTGTTGCAGAGAGAGAAGATGCCAAGGATGAGTGGTTAAGGAGAGTAAACGTATGTTTGGACGGATGGAGGAGGGGGGGTGGAAGTGGGGTGTTTGTTCAGTTGTTTCTCTGAAAACCTTTGTAATTGCCCCTGTTGGCTCGACGCTGACACCCGGCCACCTCCATCATGGCCTGGAAGTGAATTCCGCAAAATTCCAGTGGTGCTGCTCGCCCGTGTTTGTTTGCTTTTTATGGGGAGACAGGACATCAAGGATGTAATCAGATAGGCTACTGCTACTCAGCCTACTCTCTCTCTCTAGTTTGTTGTCTTACTCTCTCTCTCTCAGTCTCTCCCTCCCTGAGTTAGTAAATTATGGAGAATTATCCAATTTAGCTCATTGGGGCCATTAGAAGATCGGACGGATGCTGTTTGTTGTTTTGGCTGTGGGTTTGTTTCCTCTTCCCAGTTGCAAATGACGCAGAGCAAAAAAAAAAAAAAAATCTTGCATTTTCCATCGTGAACTTGCCAAGATCCAATTAAAATCCTACGTATTTGATGGTGTTACATTGTATGTCCTAAATAAATAAAGTTCCACCAGACAAAACACACAGACTAAAGCTGGTTGTTTTAAGAGACAGATGTGGCCCTCAGCAGTAAATAAATCATTCGTTTTTTGCCAAGATAGTGTTTGTTGCTATAGCCACATCAATCTGGAGCATTTGTTGTTCATAGCAGGTTGTAAAAGCTTCTCTGTAATGATGGCAAAGGCCAACACTTTTTTTCCTATTTGCAGATTATTAAGAGTAAATTCAAAGCTTTCGCCGCTGGTCACACATTCTTCCTCAAGGAATGATGTGATTTCCCAGGGAGGCTTTCTTTATATTTGTTGTGTTATCCCTGAGTGTGTATATGTATGTGTGTGCGTGTTAAATATCCCAGTGTTATCTTGTGTGTGCCTCCCCAGTGAGTTTGTGTCTTGGCTGATGGAAATCGGTGAGACAGGCAACCCAGAGGAAGGGGTTCACCTGGGTCAAGCTCTCCTGGAGAACGGCATCATCCACCACGGTTGGTTCTTCCATTTTTCTTCCTCGCCTTTCCTCCTGCTCAGACGTGCTTTATCGTTGTTTGCTGATCCATATCTAAAACAAAAATCTACCGCAGTCTGATTTGCTTTGTGCTGCACGGCGTAGAGCGTGCAAGTGCCTGCCGTTGCCGGACCTAACCTCCAGCCATGTCCAATGAATGTTCTTCATTCATCAAGCCGAGTTTCACAACACTTTCCCTCCCTGGCTCGAGCCTGCGGTGCAGATGCAGCTGTCTTATTTATGTTTTAGCAGGTGTCCCTTTCAAACACTCCCTTGACAAAATGTTTAGGTAAAGGATTATGATTATTAATCTCTTCTTGCTGTAATGTTTGTGTAATACTTGCTCAGTGGCTGTTCAGTAGCTTTGTGTATTAAGTGTATTTAGTGCATGAGGCTTAAGCTTGCTAATGATTTGCATTCACACTAAATGGCTCATACTGCCCTGCATGTAGTTGTTTTTTTTTTTTTTTCCTCAAAAGAGTAGGGCCCCGAGCCAAGTTGTATCTTAAATCACTCGGGGGTGCTTTATTGCTTCCTCACAGAGAAATGAGATTGGGCTTTAGAGCTGTTTCTGACAGAGAGGAATAACTCCGAGCCCCTCTGAGCTCTCTCACAGTGCAGTTAGAAGTCCCCATGTGAAAAACGATTGAATATCTTTTCATAAAAAACCTTTAATGGAAACCGCACGGCTCCGGCCAAGAATACAGCGTCAACTGTTATTACTGTTAGGAGGGTCTTCGACAAAAGTCCCCTAAAGGAAGAGGAGCAGGGAGCCGTGAGCAGCTGTGTTATCTGTGACCGCTCTGTATGGGGTTTCACTCTTCCTCTTGTCTTGAAAGCTTGTTTCACCATGCCGCCCTGTTTGGCCTGAATATGTTTTTAAACCTCTTATGCCTTCAGACTTGGAGCAGGATGAATAATGCCCCTGTAGGGTTTGAGGCTTTTCCACTTGTTTCTTCTTTCATTCTGGCACATCGCAGCGATCCTTGCATCCTCTCACTGGCTCGACATAAAGAGTAGAATTGATTTCAAAATGCTGCTGATCAGTCACAAGGCCCTGCATTGTCTCACCCTTTCATACATCTCCAACCTCTCGCCTCTCTAATTCACCTCAAGACTCTGGAGATGCCTCAGAGGCAACAGGGCTGTACTGTGTTTCCTTCATACTGTTTTACATGTACATTGTTTTATGTTTAGTATCTGCAACCTTCATCCAGTGCAACACCTTATTATTTTGTCCGTAAATTTTGTCTGTAAATAGTTTTATATATTTGCTTTTTATTTTTCTGCATTTGCTCTCTGTGCAGCACTTTGAAATTTTGGTTCAAATGATGCTATAAAATAAAATACTCGCTCACATGTTTTTACAGAAACTTTATGTTTTCAATTGCATCTTTAGTCACAGACAAATACCAGTTCAAACCTGAGCCTGTGCTGTACCGCTTTCGCTACGACGATGGCACCTACCACCCCAGAAGTGACATGCATGATGTCATATCTAAGGTACCAGTGCAACAAAAGGGTTTAATTGAATTCAAAACACATTGTGCACACCTGTGGATGAACAAACTAACTTCTTGTCTCTTGTTTTTCTCAGGGTGTTCGGCTCTTCTGCCGTCTGCACAGCCTCTTCACCCCTGTCATCAGGTAAGTGGCCAGTTTCTTTTCTATCCCGTTGCAGCCCTGCCTGGTGGGGCTACAATAGCTTAGCATTTGGCACTGGCTCCAAAAATAGCTCCACCTCAAAGCAACCACAATGGAGGAGTGAAATAAAATATCACAATAAACTATGAGCTCATTGTTTTCAAGAAGAACTGACTCTAATAACCTTTAAACTAAAAGAAAAGGTGGCGTTCTGGACCTCAGAAATAGTTTTTGTAGTTTTATTTCTGAATTTTCTGAATCTGAATCTTTCTGAATCTTTTCAATTATACATCTTACTCACATTTACACTTGGTAAATAGTGTCAGCAGGTTCAACCAGCAACATCCAGTAAACAATCACTTTGAGGCAAATGCGAAACAGGTATTTTTGAGTAATGTTGCCACATGTGATGAAACACTCCTTGTCACACGGACTTATAAGTGGAGCAGTCTCATTTTACAGAGTAACCTGCTGGCATGCTTTAGTCACCGGTGTCGTTTCTTTTAAAATTCAATCTGATCAGTGTTCTAAGTGCAGGCTGCTAATGCCTCATCAAGGTTGCCTGTTCATGCTGGATTTCAGATGGCTTGATGAAGAGCTTTAATTTCACACCAATAAAACTGTGCCATAGCCGGAGGGGGCGCTCTGCATGTATTTCAGCATGAAGCTTCTCTTTATTTCTGTTTGATCCAACTACCAAAAAGCCTGTAGGGTGATTTTTTTGTGTGTGTGTGTGTGTCAGTATTCAGTCCGTTTTGTATTGAGGCCAGACCTCTTAACGTGAAAAACTCCTGTAGTTGAACAAGAGTTGTTTGTGTGTGTGTGTGTGTGTGTGTGTGTGTGTGTGTGTGTTGTTAGCCAGTGTGCATTCTCACTAAGAGCCCAGTACAATGCATCACAGGGGCTGGGAATGCCAGGGTTTAATTGGAGCAACTAGTGCCCTTCTAATTAGGTATAATTTCCTGGCAGAGCAAGAGGGAAAGTGATGAATCATATGTGTGTGCGTGTGTGTTTGAGGGGGGGGATAACACTGTGCAAGCCCCCACCCCTTAATACTGTTTCTGTGCCACCCTAAGGCCTGTGCTCTCCTTACGAGAAAGCTGCAAATCCATCCACTTCATCTGATCCGTTGTGCAGTTTGAACTGTCCACTACAGGCTTACACTGTGTATACGTAAATGAATAATGCAGTGAGACTAATTT
Source organism: Acanthurus leucopareius (assembly GCA_029814765.1). NCBI lineage: Eukaryota > Metazoa > Chordata > Actinopteri > Acanthuriformes > Acanthuridae > Acanthurus > Acanthurus leucopareius. Next base: position 8,288,518 of record JAQMCX010000032.1, read on the forward strand.
TTCAAAGAAAGACTGTAAACCCACGAAGTACAATGAAGTGATCTCATAATCTTCACGCAGAGAGGAAAAAGTAGCATTTCAGTTGAGCCCCAGAGAAATATTGATAGGTCTTCTTCATTATGCTGAGGAGTCCTCCAGAAACTCGATATTTATGGATGGAGTGTAGAATTTTCAAAATAACCAATGATACGGTGCGGCGTACTTGAGTAATTCATCAGGAAGCGGAGGAGCTGATTAAAGCTTGAACTTTCAGTTTTCTCTGTGTAATATATTCCAAGGAATTCCTTGAAAATGCAACATTTGCTTTCATCATAAATTTGCTCCCAACAAAATGTCAAGTAAAACTTTCTTCCTTGGACAGCAACTTTAAAAACAACTTCACTGTTTTTCCCCTCAAACTGCTGTTTCCTCACGCCGGACATATGGCTGCCCACTGAACCGCTGTTTACCCCCAATTTTTCACTCTGACAGCCTCACTGTGCACCAGCCGCTGCAGCCCCATTCGCGCAGCGTCCAATATCCCATTCCAAGGAAAAACTGGCCTCCGCTTTTCCTTCTGGTCCAAGTGGTTTATGCATGGCAAGGGCAGGGCAATGCGCCTCAGCGGCTAATAACAGCACTATGGTCCTCATCAGAGACCAACAGAGGCTGTCAGATGCAGTTACGCAACAGAAAGTTCCGCTGTGGAGGAAACAGGGCAGCTTTCGGCCTCTCACGCTTCCCTCTCTGAAAAGCTCCAGACAGCTGAGATTGGACTTTAACTTGGCCCACATGTCATGTTTGACTTGTCTGAACTGTGTGTGTGTGTGTGTGTGTGTGTGTGAGTGTGTGTGTGTGCTTGTGCGGTTGCGTGTGTGTCTGAGTGAGTGTTTGCATGCGGTGGAAATGGTGGAGTGGTGTAAGTCACGGTGGTTCTGGACTTTCCCTGCCTGCAGCCCGGCCCCTCCACATCTCCCTCCCCGGGGGGAGGGGGGGAGGGGGTGAAGGCCCCTGTGTTCATGGGAAAGTCACGGCTCCGTTTCAGACGGCATTCTCGGAGTCTGTGCGACTGCGTTGGTCAGGCTGAGAACAGCAGCAGCAGACAGACTCGGGGGCACCCCCCCAGTGCCAAACGCTGCAGGGGCCGTAACCAGCCGTGCTCGCAGGAATGCTGTTCTGCTGTCACCAACTGTCAGAAACTCACTTAGATTTATGATGCAACTATCAGAGCCTGAAAAACGAACATGCCTCGCTGACAGTGGAAATTATTAGTCCCTTTTAGTCATTGTGTTTAAATAGACCAAGGAATTACCTCTCTGCATGTTGTCCATCTGGGTTTAATTCAGTTATACTGAAATCACAAAGTTGAAAAGTAACATGGCACAATCTAAGTTTAAATGTAGCTTATATATTTTTTTTACTAGTCCTTCTCATGTCTTCTATTTTTTCGCCCACACAGGGATAAGGACTACCATTTGCGAACCTACAAATCAGTGGTGATGGCCAACAAACTGATAGACTGGCTCATTGCACAGGTAAACCCTCACACTGAGGAAAAACTAAGTTATATGATTGTTTATCAACTTTCAGAGGAATTTCATGATGAAGATATGATCCGAGTGTTTAGCAGAAATTTTTCCAAATCAATTAAAACTTACTAATAGAAATTCAAACTGTTGGAAATTAAATGTGAAGTTCTTTCGAAGAAGTAGTACAAAACTCATTAATTTGTGTCTTATGTTTTTTTTTTTTTCTTTTTTTGGTGAGCTTTAAATGTTCAAAAGAGGAAAGAAACTGAGACAACAAAGTGTTTCTTGCCGTCAGACTCGAGGCCCTCTGCGGAGCCCAAAGGAAACGAAGAAAGAAAAGCAGAATTGATTCGACAGCTGAGCTTTATTGACTTTGACAGGAAGCTTTGAGGTTGACAGATTGATGGTTGTGTTCGGGATGACAACAAAGAAATGAAATGTATATGGCCACCACCGCAGAATCAATGGCAGACATGGCATGTTTGTGTGTGCATGTAAGTGCACGTGTGTGTGTCTGCGTGTGTGTGTGAGTCCATATGAATGCATATGACCCAGGCCAGTACTCTCACATCTGCAGTGGGACTTGGAGAGCTGTCAGTCTCTGCTGTTCAGACATGATGTTAGCTGTTTAAGATGTAACATGCAGCGGCTCTTCTGCTCTTTGGGCTTTTGGATGCAGAAGAGGAGAGTCGTGTGTAACATTCTTGTCCGTTGTTTTGTCTCTGTTGCTACCTCACTTTCTCTCATCCTCTCTTGCTTTTTCTCCATTGATTCATTTACTCCAATTTCTCCTTTTTTGCTTAAATCTGCCTCCTCTCTCCGCTGCACTCACTCTTTCTTTTCTGTGTCTCCTCTGGTGCAGGGGGACTGCAGAACAAGAGAGGAAGCGCTGATCTTGGGGGTGGAGCTGTGCGACAATGGCTTCATGCATCACGGTACAGCAGTTTTTTGGATTTCAACACACCAAAAAAGAAAAAAAAAAAAGAAAGAAAGAAAAGAAAGAAAGAGAAATCAGATCGTTCTGTTCACAAACCGTGGAATCCTCTCCATCATTGACTAAATGAGAGTTGAATGCTTTGGAGAAACCACACAGTGGGCGCCTGGAATTTAGCATCCTGTTTTAGAACATAACCGCTCTTGTTATCTTTCCATTTCTACTCATGATCCCTTTGACACTCTACAGAAATAGAACTTTTTTCCAATGATTTGTGTGTGTGTGTGTGTGTTTGTGGTTTGGGATATGACTGTGTTCATGCATACTATCATTAACTTCATGCATTTTTGTGTGCATTCGGGTACATGCATAGTTTGCCTTAGCTGTGAGAACTTGGCGGATTACACATGCGTGTTTATCGGCTTAAAGTGCAAAATGCTCAGTAGCCATGGCGACAGTTTGTTTATACAAGGCGGACTTGTTTTTAACTCTGCGCCTCCGTCGTGCCAAAGTCCACATCATACACACTGCTGCATTAGTCACAGCATTTCTCCCCTTACCTCCATGATGTCACCGCTCCAAACTACCCACAGCTGAGGCATCAAACTACAAATTACCGGCACGTCTTTGGAACATGGCGGTCCAAGCCATAAGATCTCCCCTCACTTCCACAGCCTTCAGGGCCGTTTGTGCCACTAAGTTATTTGGCCTGACGATGTAGCTATTAAAACTATTGGCAGTCTATCTGATCTTGAGTGGAGTGAAGTGAGGGAAAATCTGTTTTTCCCCTCAGGGCTATTTTTTCATTTAAAATTTGAAGTCTTGGTGAAGGCGTTATGTTGCTGTGGAGACTGAGTTCATTCAGAGGCGATATCTCCACATAAACGTGGCGTCTCCTGCTTTCTCACAGTGTGTATTTGTACATTTTCGGGCACATGATGTTTACGTGCTCGAGCATGCTCCATTTGGCTTTAAACTAATGCTGTTTAAACCTCTTGAATTAATGCAAAATAATTTGTAAGCTCACTTTAATTCTACTTCTTAGGCACAAATGCCTAAGTATGAAGAGCTGCACAGCTTCTCCCTGTGTCCAAAAAAGGATAGATGCCATGTGTTCATGTTTCTGCGATGTATAAATTTAAATGCGTTTTCTACGTTCCTAAGCATCTGTTTGTGTTCATACCATTCCCTACAATTTGTAAGTCATTCATCCTTTTATTTGTCAACGTTGCATGAAAGTTCTGAGGTAAAGCAGTCATTGCATAATTTTCCAATCATTTTCTGTCAAAAAAATACTATGGCTGAGATAACTTAGCTGTGTCAAAAATATCTGCAAACTTGATGACTGCAGATTGTGATAGGTTACATAACTCGAGCAAGAGCCCGATCAGTGATTTTAAAGCTGGAAACAAACCACCACCTGGAAAAAGAGGGTGACAACCACTGAACAAAGAACCCTCAAAAACAATCTATTTGCCAGAATTGTGATTGTTTAGCAAGTTTCACTTCAGTTGTTTGTGTGTCTGACATTTTTTCATCATGACTCGGTTGTTCCCTCCTCAGTGTTGGAAAAGAGTGAATTCAAGGACGAGCCCTTGTTGTTTCGTTTCTTTGCCGACGAGGAGATGGAGGGTTCAAACACCAAACACAAACCAATGAAGCACGACCTGAAAATAGTTGAGAACGTCATCTCCAAGTCTCTCCTGGTGAGCGCTCACTCACACTACTCCCCTTTGTGGCTTATCGAATGATTAGCCCTCAGTCTGTCTGATATGCTGCACCTTTGCTTTAATGCACCCACATCTCAGAACAAACTAAGGGCGCAGTTAATCATCATGAAGCGAACAGCTGCGTGAGAGAAAAGTCACAACACTGCAAAAGTCCATTTTATACCTCAGTAAGCAGTCTTTTCAAAGGAGAGAGCAAATACTAGTGTTGCTGCTATCTGTCTGCACCAGTATCTTCTCCTGGTGTGTGTGTGTGTGTGTGTGTGTGTGTGTGTGTGTGTGTTTGCGCTCTGTTAAAGTGTCTTGGTCTGCTGGCTTGGAATTTTGCTGATGGGAAACGTGTCGTGTTTTTTTCCCAGATAAGGCCCAGTGATGGAGGCTATGGCTTCACTCTGGAAGAGAGGAACAGAGTGCCCATCATCAAATCAGTGGAGAAGGGCTCCCCAGCTGAGGTGAGGACGCACACACACACACTCAAACAGCATGTGTGTGTGCACCACGTGTACTTTTTTTTTTTTAAAGTAATATAAAGTTAGATCATACAGGACAATAAATGCAGTGACTTCCTTCATTTAGGACTGTCCAGCTCTGACATTATCTTAATGTCAGCCTGTCAAAATCATAGACTGCAGTGCTCTTTGACTGCAGTCAGCTGCACACACTGGCCCATTAAAGTTCTCCAAAGTTAAACTTTATTTTAAGCATCATGGATTTATTTTTGTCTCAGCAAATCCACTGAACACAACATTTTTATTAAATTAATCGATTTCCAAAATTATGTTGTTATTAATTCTGCTATTTCTGTCTGAATGGATTAAATTGCATTATCGTACATTGGAGAGCAAATCCATGCGGCAACAAAGTTAGACTCCAGATCCAAAGAAGTTTTTGGCTTTGTGTTTTTCAGAGTGTGTTTCAGTGTATCGTCTTTGCTGTATTTGATTAGTTTTTCCAGAAGTTATTCTGCAAGGCTGTACTGTCTTTATTACAGTCAGCAGAAGCCTTTTGTTGTTAAAATGTGGTTTGATTATCGGTCATAAAACATGAATCTCTAAAGGTTTCCTAAACTAAACCTGCTTTGTCTTGATGGACATTGATACTAACATTACAGACATTTTCATGCAGAAATAAAGCACATTAAAGGGGGCCATATTTCTGAGGTCGCCTTTGGTGTTTATCTTTCATCTGGATAAAATGGGATGGAGGAGTTTGAAGGCAAATGTGATCAATCTGAGCGCACGACCAGTAATTTCCTCCAGCCCTGAAGAAGCATTGAATGCGTCTCGAAGGTCTGGATTGCATAGAGACTGGCGCTGTGTGTGTTTGCTTTTAAATATGCAGTCTGCAACAACGAAATCCACAACGGGATCCAGCTGTGCACTCAGAGATAAAAGTAATCCCATATTGTCTCCTATGACTGGACTGTGTATGCTCTCCTTTGTGATATATAGAAATCCTTTGGGAATATTGATGCTTTTATATAAGAAAAGTTAACTTAGAGCAAAAAAAAAAGAGACATTTCTCGTGTATGAAGATAAATCCTGGAGCTTTACTCAAAACTTTCTATCACCTACTCTTTTCTGTTTCCTTCCTCTTATATTCTGCTGTCAGATGGCTGGTCTGGAGATGGGGAAGAAGTTGTTTGCCATAAATGGAGACCTGGTGTTCCTCAAGCCTTTCTCTGAAGTGGAAGTTCTCCTCAGGCAGTGTTTTAACAGCAAGGGACCCCTCAGGGTGCTGGTTAGCACCAAACCTAGAGAGTAAGTCTTATCTGCACATGCACATACATTAATATGTTCATATTTCCAAAGGTCTTACTATAGAGATTTTGTCAAAGTAATCTTGTTTCAGCTTCTCCATTTTGCCTCTCCTTGTCTCCAGGACGGTAAAGATCCCAGACTCGGCTGATGGGTTGGGTTTCCAGATCCGTGGCTTCGGCCCCTCTGTGGTCCATGCTGTTGGGAGAGGTAATGCATCGCCTCCTCCAACACTCGAGCTGCCTAGCTTCATTAGAGAAAAGGCCTCCTGTCACCTTTCTGTTATTGCTGCCCAGCTGGCAAACAGCTGCCCTGCCAGTCCTGGGAGATGTGCGTGACTTGGCCACATGAGGCCAATTTTCCCCGCTCATGCTCTCCATGTGGCTCAGCTGGTTGGTTAATGGTGCTGCCAAAAACTGAGAATTATCCAGTTATCAGTCACTTTTCACATCACAACAAGCCCCGTGTACCTTTTCCCATTTTTCTTAGCGGTTATGCGACCCTGATGGAGAAGCACTCAGCCTTTTTTTTCTCTTCATGCCCATTTTTCTCCTGCACACACTGCTTGTCTAGCAGCTCTGCTATCAGGGCTCACACAAGATAGAGTCCAATCCAAAAAACAATCCGTGGCCTTGTCTGGTTGTTCTCAGGGGAATTGAATCTTGTTATTTTTTCTTAAGCAATCTGAGTTGGATAGCAGGGTAGAAATGTGCCCCTGTGTGTGTGTGTGTATGTGTGTGTGTGCATGCACTGGCCTGATGATGTGGTTGCTTGGGAACCTGCAATGTGTTTAAGTGGATGCTCTGATCCCCCCGAGACAAAACAGATGATGTAGGAGGTGTCTGATCCCGTGGATTGTCATAACAGCTGCTGTCCTCTAGTGTCTGAGGTCAACAGGAGCAGGTAATACAAATTAGTGGCAGAGAAACTGAGAGACATGAAGAGGTGAGACAAGGAGCAGCTAGACAGATTCATTGTAAAAAAAAAAAAAATTTTGGTGGCAGTTAAGTGAATTCTCACTGTTTTCAATTGGCACTGTTGGTGCATATAGGCTGTCGTTCATGTGATCCTTGTGAGCACTTCTTTGAGATTTCTTGACAATTAATGTGTCTATTTCTCATTGGTTAAAAGTGCATCATGTAACATTTTAGCAGCAGTTACCCTTAAATTTCTCAGACATGACTGTGTCAAAGTGTGGCTAAAAATATGGTAAAAACAGCTTCATATCATTTGACCCAACCCTTATTAATGGGTCTAGATAAGATGTATTTACAATGCATGATTTAGATTTCCTTTTTGATCCAAGCCCACAAGTTTAGCCCTCAATATAGCAACAGATTAATGCTGTTTCAGTTTGAACTACATATCAACCCCGAGCATACACTACTAATTTGAGACCAAAATTTTACCAGCAACACCTTTTAACTCAGGTTCCCAGGTTTTTATACAGTTTGTGGAACTAGTTTTAGCAAAGCTAGCCAGTCAGTCGTGTAAAACTTTGGGTGACACTGAAATATCTCAACAACTCTAACATGGACTATAACATCGACTGCCCCCAAGGTTGAATCCTATTGACTGTGGTGATTCATTTGCTTTTCATACAAGACATACAGAGCTATTGGCTGCTGTATTATAGCAGACTGTAATAGGACACAAAAAAACGATATACACTTAAATGAATAGAGGAGGCCCAATAATAATGCCTGTTAGAGCTCTGTTTCCTGCTCCGTAGTGTTCCAGTCTGTATTGTATCAGTGCTGTTGTTAATGTTGGACTGTAGCCTTATTTCTGTTCTATTATTAAGTACAGTGGACCTGTATGTTAATATAGTTTCTCATCAAGACTTTAGAGAAACTACAGCCCTCTATTTCATACTTGCAGCTCCTGGTGAGTGGAGTACAGATTCTGTATATTACAATGTGAGGTATGCATGGTGTGTGTTTAAGGAGCTTTAAAAACAAATGGGAGGAATATTTAGTCTGTCGTGCACTTCCTTCTGATAGCTGTAAACCTTGAAGTTTTCTTATGGTCTGAATCACATCCCTCAGAGAGGCCCTCGTCTACCCCAGATAAACAACTTCCCTCCTCTCTCACACACTCCTCCTGAGCTGCCAAAACAGGAAACTAAAGTTGCAAATACAAAGACGAAAAAGGAATGTTGTTCAACCCAATTCTGTGTACAGGATGTGGAAGATGTGACAGTTGTTTTTTGGGACGTGCCGTTGTTTGTTTCATCCGGATTCCGCTTTCACCTGCATGATGATGTGAAATAGTTACTGTATTGCCCTTGACACCTCTCCTTCTTGTCTTTGCTTGTCTCTGTCTCACGCCAGGCACTGTGGCAGCCATCGCCGGTCTCCACCCGGGCCAGTGCATCATCAAGGTGAACGGTATCAATGTGAGCAAAGAGAGCCACGCCAGCGTCATCGCTCATGTCACTGCATGCAGGAAATACAGACGGCCCACGCAGGTGAGGCGAGAGGAGGCGGAGCGAAAGAAAAGAGAGAATAAACTGTATGGTAAATTCGAATAGATGCTGAACTTTTGAGAAAATTTCATTTTAAGCGGAAAGAGCTTACTCAGTATTTGGGATATCATACTGTGTGTGTGAACATTATGAAGTTAAAATCCCCTATGAAAAGATAAAGCCTTTTCAACAATTAAGTTTGATTTGGAGGTCACACTTTCATTTCCCATGACCTACACTGGTAGAAAGTTAAGATAATTTAAATTATATGTTGATTGATCTGATAGTTTTGCAATAAAACTGGAAGGAGGGGACGCGTGGGCGATCATAAAAGAGCAAAAGGCGCAAAAAGTGCAGAAAAAGAGGGGAACCAATGAACGGTTGACTGTGAGAATAAAACATAGCAGGCAGACTTCAAGCTCCCGTTTACCTCCATATCTCTCCCTTTCTCTCTCTCTCTCTCTCTGACTCTCTCTTTCCTTCTCTTGGGTCATTACGCAAAAATAATAGTAGTTTTGGCTCCTCCGGCGTTGACCCCTGGCTCACAGCGGTGGGCTTGCTGTGGGAGACTGGCAGGCTGCAGAGAGAGGTGGGAAAGGATCTGGGGGTGGCTGGAGCTCAGGGTGTGTGAGATCTTTGAAAAAAGAGAGGGATGGAGGAAGGGAGGGAGGAGAAAGACGGAGGAAAAGTCAGTCTTTTTTTCCCCTTAGGAGAGAGACTGACAGCAGGTGAGTGTAGGAGGAGAGATCAAGCTCAGTCCACCTGTTGAAGGTGGGAAAATTGTGTGAAAATAGAAACCCAAGGGTGGGTGCATGGTGTGAGTAAGTGTAGTGCGTCACTGTAATTGAACCCCGCAGGGACTTGAGGCTTAATGAAGCACTTCATGGTTCCAACACTACTGGAGATCTGGTTTACATCGAGTTTGGACGCAGAGGAACCGCCCTCCCTCCCTCTCTGCCTCTTTCTGTTGAGCGCTAGAAGACCACAGACCAGTAGGCAGGCACAGCATGCAGCCTTGGCAGAAAACCCACCGTGAGCTTGGGTGTGGAGAGGAAGGACAGAACAGACACTGACACACACACACACACACACACACACACGCACACAAGGGCTGTGTGTGCTACGCTCCAGTGAGTTGATGAGATTGGCATGGGTTCGCTTTTGCGGTCTCACCAAGCACCATGTTCCCATATGTTTGTGAAGGCTTCTCACTGTAGGCTTTGCCAACCCAACTGTGACACTGCACACCATATCTGGGCAGAATCAGCTAAACATGCTGCATCAAACCCAAACCTCAGCCTGTGCGCACACACACACACACACACACACACACACACTTGAGTTCTGTGTGCTCAGAGTTTTAGTTTTTCTCATGGTTCTGCTTTCTAGCACTTGAAATGCCACCTGTTAACCTCAAGTGAGAGCAGAGGGATGAAAGTGATGCTGCAGCAGGCGGATACGTGTTGACAGTTGTGTGACTGTAATGAGGCGAGACCTAAATCAGTTCAGCATCTATTCAAAGTTGATAGAAAAACTGATTTTTTGATAGGAACGAAATGTACATGAGTCGTTTCATATTTTTATGATACAAAAACATCAATGAATTTCTTTGGTTTACTGCAGCAAGATACCATTAAATGGGTTTACAACAACACCGAGAGTGCTCAGGAGGACAACCAGAAAACGAACCAGAAACCAACCCCAGAGGAGAATGGAGACGGCTTTGAGTGTAAAGTAGAAGGTGACCACACGCACACACTTGCACACACACACTTGCACACACACATGCTCAAGAAACTAAACGACAATTACTCATCAGGGAAAAGCAATTCTGCTCAAGGTGTCTGTGGATGTAACGCAGGCTTGTTTCGCAGGAACACAAGCCTCGCCGCTGTCTCCAGTTAACAAGTCAGACACAGCTCCGAACGTTCTCATCTGGAGTGTGTTAGCCTGCGAACAGCCGCCTCCTCCGGCTCATCAAGTGTTAATTCTCCCCCAATGATTTATGGATCCCAATGAGAAAGTAAAACAGGAAAGCTATTTGCTTCATAGCTAACAGCGTCGGAGCAGGATTTATTGCTGTGTTAAGTCATCGTGTTAGCGTAGGGCTGGTTAACTTAATTCTCTTGGGATTGGTCATCATTTTTGGAGGGTAACGGAGGGAAGCCAAGTGCAGAGGGTCTTCCTCTTAAATGAGCAGCAGAGTTGGTGGTGTGAGGCCTCCCAGAAGGCAGAGAGAGTGTGATGATGAGAACCATTTTTGTGGTAAATTCTTTGTGTTTCTTACAGAACAAAATCATTCCTCAGATTCTGTGATGAATGTGTGTTTCCATGTTTTCATGCAAGTGACAAGTGATGCGTTTCAACACCATTTTTTTTGTTCTTGTGAATTTTTTTTTTTACAATCTCAGAGGTGATGGACAAATTCAACACTATAGCCATCATCGACGGGAAGAAGGACCATGTAAGTCTCACAGTAGACAACGTCCACCTGGAGTACGGAGTGATGTATGAGTATGACAGCACAGCTGGAATCAAGTGTAACGTTCTAGAAAAGATGGTGGAACCAAAGGGATTCTTCAGCCTCACCGCTAAGGTACTCTACCTTTACCTGTCCATAATATTAGTGTGGTAAATGTAGAGCATAACCTTATGATCTAATGTTTATATTATTGCACTATTTTTGTCACTTTTGTCTTAATAACAAGAATCAGTGCAGTACAGTTGCTTTCCATTGTTTTCCATTGGGATTTAAGATATATGCAACCAGGTGAAGGTCCTTAATATCTAAATATAACTGGAATAGAGGCTGATTGGTTGGTTAAGCATCTGGTTATTGTTTGATTTAACTATGTGGAGTTCAAACTGCTCATTTTTAATAAGGTGATGTTGGTAATCTCTTGTGAGAGGTCAAACATTACAAGTGAAGCTCATAAGTGAAAAAGTGGACTTTTAAAGGAACAACTTAAGTACTCTTTTGCTCCTTTTTTTCAACAGTGTATCCGCTCTTTACTCAAGTGCCTCTCTCTGCTTCACAACATTTGCCGAAGATCTTTGTTAACTTATAATTAGTCTGCTCTAAATGCAGACATTTAGTGCAGAGAGCGAGCATGAAAAGCCCCTCTGCTGCAGATACCAAGCTGCAGCAACCTTAAAGAAAAAGAAGCACAACCTGTCTTTTTACCATAATATCTTTAATTTTATGCTCAAATAAAGCAGATTCAAGATATAGGATCCATTATGAGTTTACAACAGAGGCTTGTGTTTGTGTTTTATCCCATGAATCACTTGTTTTTCAGCAGAACAGAACAGGTTGGGTTCGGGGGCTCTGGGTAAAGTAAAATAAAGCTGCAATGCGCCATGTGCTGTGCGTGCTACATACAAAATTAACAATGTGGGAGGAACAGAACATAATCATTTACGAAGCAAACATATTGTTCTCTGACATTATGCTAACTGTCTGTGAATAACTGTAAGCGAAGAAAAGAGAGACAGCAGGAGAGTTTTTATTACCTATTAGGCGATAAACACTGCTGTTGGCGTTCATCAGCAAAGAGCTGAGCTGAGCTTTGTGAGGGAGAACAACGAAGACAAACAAACCATGAAAATGCTTCTCTCTCACTCCAACAGGAGAACTTAAAAATAATTATATCTGCTCATCATTATTTTTTAATATGTGTTCCTTCTGGATCGAAGTGGAGTATCAGTTACATTCCCAATCAAGAACTTTGTCATGGATTTTTTTCCTCAATCTTGAAATCTCCCACACTTTCTTCAGTGTAATTTTTCTGTATTTAAGTACTTCAGTGCAGCCGGTTACAGCCAACAGCTCTCCTGCTGTGTAGATTGAGCCTCTTGATGCTAGTTAAAACTGACAGCTTTATTTTAGTCCTGTTAGTTCCCAGCTGGGTTAAGTGCATGCTTTTTACATCCCAGTGGTGATGTTCACAGAACGATCATTATTGATTGAAGACACACAGAGAAGCAAAGATTTCCTCAGACATGTACACATGCTGGTGTGGAAAAATGAAACGCACTTTGCAGCATCTTAATGCCACATTTCATGATGAACAACATGTCTCTTATTCATGAGCAATTAGCAGAGATCCCAAGTTGGGTTCATGTCTTCAACTGATCTAAATTTACAGGCCTTTTGTTCTCCATTCTTAAATGAAAGCCAGCGACATGCATGAAAATAAAACTTGCCATATCCTCTCCCACTGTAAGTAGTTTCCCATCCCTGCAAAGTGAAAGTAATTTTAGCATTATTATAAACATCTGCCCTGGCAGTCCACGATGTCCTCTGAGATCTGTGTGATGTTGAATTTTAATATGGCTAATGCTGTCAGGCGGTTGGTTTTTTTGGGCTTCAGTCTGCTGTTGCACCCCCCCACCCCCTGCTTTTCCCCTTTCCTCCATTGGGCATCTCATTAAGACGGCTCAGAGATTTGTGTCTCTCTTCGTCCTCATATCTAATCTCTCATCTGGAAAGTCACAGAGTCTGTATACGTACAGCATATGTATCACAATCTGGGTTTATCTCCATGGATTTATGAATAACAAATGGAAATTAAACTGTTCATGAGATGCGGTGGAGGAATCAAGCCTCCAGCCAAGTTTTATTTTGTTTTCCGATAAAAAAAGAACTTGGTTGTTCATTTACATCCCATTAGTTTTTCCAAAGGGGATTTTAGAGGCATTTGCGTATCAGAGAATCATCCCTGCCTTTGTTTGCCCTTTCTCTGACCAGATCCTGGAGGCGCTGGCGCGTAATGATGACACGCTGGTGCAGATGTGCAGCAGGTTGAGTTTCAGCAGTGATGTGATCCCAGAGGAGCTGCAGGTACGCTTCAGCGCCATGTGTGGCGAGAGGGTGGAGCACATCAACCGGCGTATCACCAACTACAGAAAGGTTAGCATCCTGTGCTGCTCTGATTATTTTTTCTCTGCACTGTAAGCTGCAGATGTATATTTTGACACAGCTTGGAAGCATGAAAAGATCTCCTGCAATTCTCTTTAGGCTGACAGCAGGATGCAGCTGGTGTAGAAATACCTCTTTTTACATAGTTTCTCCTGGGGTTCAGAACTATTATTCTTGTCAAGAAAGAAAGTGGAAATCCTGCTGAATCTAATGTAGATGAAGTGTGAAAGAACTTTGATGCCGTCCTTCACTGCACGCAGGAACATAAGTGGGGAAAACAAACTGAAAGAGTACATTGAAGTCTTTGATTGATGCTTATTTTCTCACTGCAGTGACAGGAACATGTCAGAATGCATCAAACCAGAGACACGTTGCTAACATGTTGAACACAAGTGTCAGAGTGTGAAAACTGCTGTGCTGGACTGTAATGAATCTAAATGACCTCAGAGACAAGAACAAACGTTTAGCTGAGATATCTGCCTTTGTCTCGCGGATTGTCACGGAGTTTCTGAATATGTGTTTAATGTATAGTTCAATGTGGCGCTTTGTTCGTAATTAGGGTTACAGCTGGTTTGTTGACAGAGCCAAAAGTATTTTCATCAGCTTTTGTTCACATCTGTAAGCATGTGTCTATAGGCCAAATATTCCTAATGCATGCAAATGTGCGTGAGAGGGGAAGAAGAAAAAGATCTGACTCAACAGTGGATGGAGCTTGGATTAATTACCAGTCACTTATAAATAGCCATGCGCAGCCACAGCCAGGACGTTTGTTGTGTAAGATCCCCTCCTGCTCCGGAGCATTCCTTCAAAGACCCCCAGAGAGAGAGGAGGCGGGAGTGAGAGTGGAAGAATGAGAGGAGGAGAAGAAGAAGAAGAAGATAAGTGAGAGAAGGAAAGAAAGACAGAACAGAGAGTGATATAAGGAGAGATGTTAACCTGAGGCCTGGAAGTTAGAGTCTACAAACCTCTAGAGACAGTCAGGAGACCCCTCAGTCTCAAGAGAAGGTCAGCTCATTATCCATCTGGAGCGTATCACTTCTCCCGGAGCAGCAGCGTCATACTGCAGCTATCTGAGATAACCAAGAAGACATGTTTGGTTTAAGTTCTTTAGTTAACATATACATTATGTTATGCTTATGTTGCTTGACAGCCCAAGTTGCTAAAAAACTGATCTGACGGCCGAGAGCATCTGCTGTGTGACATCCAAGACAGGATGCAGGCCCTTTAATGGAGGGTTCAAGGAAAGTGCAACCACTGTTGCGAAGAAAAAAATGTGCTTGTAATATTCTGTATCAGCTCTAGTGGATTCAAGCGGTTCTTCGAGCTCCCTGCATATTTTGTTTTACATTTAGATGTTATCCCGAGCACAGCGGGGTTGGGTGGAGTTAGATGTCCTATGGTTCCTCAGCATTAAGCCACTCAGGAGGATCTTGGCATTGTTTAACAGCAGTGTAGGGGATCCATACGCAGTTATCCGAAAGAATCTTTATTTATTCTGTCAGTGGAAAGTGTGATTGATATTACCGCAATAAAACTGAAACCACAGTTCCTCTGCAACAAATTCAAAACATAAGCTCACATTCTGGAGGTTTGTTGAAGTTACAAATCAAATCAGCAATAACAAAACATAATTTCATCGTATAATCTTAAAACATGATGATATGAGCCGCCATACATCAGTTTAAACAGACTTCATATCAGCTGAAATGATAAATGGTCAGCTGGTTGGAGCCTGGAGTTCCTCGCATGTGAAAGCAATGATGATGCTTTGTGTCTGTCTTGGATTTCTAATTTGAATTCATTATGTGAGCTGTTATATAAAACGGAGGAACGTAGAGAATGTACAATAACGAGTGTTTATGCTTTTCTTCCTGTGCCAGCTGTCACATATGAAAAACAAAACAGTATATTTAGCTGACAGATAGTCTGTAGTGTGTTTCACATGGAGGCTTTTACGCTTGTGCCTGTCATATGCACAAACCTTTGAAGCCTGAATTCTTTTACATTTTCCTCACTATTGTCCCACTTCTGATTACATAATCATATCATACAATGAGTGCCTTTATAGATCTGTTCACAAAACCAGCCACCTTAAAGGAAGCATATAAACATAACTATTCTTTAACATCTTGTATCTTTTGTTTTTGTTTTTTACCAGTTTGCTCGGGTACTGAAGAACAGAGCGTGGCCCACCTTTAAGCAAGCTAAAGCCAAAGTGTCCCCCCTCCACAGCAGCGATTTCTGCCCTACAAACTGTCATATCAACGTGATGGAGGTCTCCTATCCTAAGACCACCACCTCTCTGGGTAGTGCTTTTGGTGTGCAGCTGGACAACAGGAAGAACTTGCTGGAGAAGGGAGGACGTGGCAGTGCTGAGCACGGTGAGTGAAGAACAGCTGCACGGCGTCAAAATGATGAAAGTAAATCTTGCTACAGACTTTTTTACCGTGTGTGTGTTTGTGTTGCAACAGGTAAGCTAAACCCCATGGTTCACGTCCAGCATACTATCACCACCATGGCCGCACCCTCGGGTCACAGCCTGGGCAGGACAGAGGGCCATGGCCTTCGCTTCCTGCTCAGAGAGGAAGACCTGCTCACCCTGGACGCTTACCAGAAACTCCTCTACAAACTCACCACGGTCGTGAAGGAGCTGGAGACGCACGGCGCCCACATTCATGAGTGAGTGGCTTGATGTTCAAACATGCAGCACGTATATAACATCTGAACCTGAGCAGCCTTGGCACTTCCTAGACATAAACACACAAACACAAAGTAAAACATGTTTACTTGTTTCTCATATGCACGAAAACCGCTGCAAAATCATTCCCATGTGAGAAACAGTGTTCTGGTTCATTAAAACCAAGTTTGAGACGAATCTGATCTCACATATTGTGCACAAATAGCAAAACAAAGGGTGAAATTGATATTTATTGAAACACTTCAAAGCACTTTTTGTTTATGATGAAAAGAGAACACCCCCCCACCCCACCCCCCGATTCTGTTTGACTTGATTGGAAAGGTCCTTTGAAAACCAGATTGCCTCATATAACAAGCTGTAACTTTAGCAGGCTGCATGGTCAATGTGCTGCGTCTGGCGCTGGGCGGACATACATTTTGGTCATTACTCTAGCACCTGTGTGTGTGCGTGCGTGTGTGTGTGAGTGCGTATGTGTGTGTGTAAGTGAGAAAAAGAAACAGAAAGAAGAAGAAAAACAGATTTCTGAAGTCAGTTATGTGTTTTTTTTTCTCTACCATGTGTCTGCGAAACTTGCTCACAAAGGTATGCTCATGCTTCATTTATGCCCAGGATTTTTAAACTTGATATGTGTGTGTTAGATCAGTGTTTCCTGGCTGGCCGCTCTGTGTTCAGCCTGGTCACCGGGTTCATTGTTTGGAGGCTACACGAGGCCACGGAAAGGAAATGGGAAACACTGCTCCAGTTCGACCCCCTCCAACCCAAACAGGAAATGCAATCTCAGTGAAGTGGAGGGTGTGTCATTAGGCCAGGTGCCCTCCGGAAATGCCATTCAGCAGCACTGAACCACCGATATATTGTAATTATATGTCTAATTACTGGCAGGCAGCTGACTGTTTACTGTGGATGCATGTGTAATGAATCTTTTGAAGAACATTTGATTGATTTTGTCATTAGAAGTCCCCTCAGCAAAGGCAGCAGCGCTCAGAGAATAACATTAAAAGTCACTAGATGGAGCGGAGCTGTCACCTGACCGCGGTAGTAATGACTGGAGTCCACAGCAGGGCTCTTAATGACTGCGTCTGGACAAGTTTTGTCCTGCTCCTGTCAGTGCCAATTAGTGTAGTCGTGTCCACGCGCATTCAAATGGTCTGAGACGTGGCTAGTGAGGGGATAATGACCTTTACCATGCGCTATCTGTTTAAACATGCAGACGTGCACACACATGCACACTTCAGGAGCTTGTTAAGAGTGAGCAGTGTGGGTGGACAACGGAGCAAATTAAGGTCGTGTCACTGGTCGGTAGCTTTAGCCAGGGTGCTTTCCTCTGACCTCTGAGGGTGTGTTCAACCCTCCTGAGCTCTCTTCTTTTGGATTAGTTTGCATATTAACCTATTCATTGACCTGCGTAGGGTCAGAGCTGCTTGTTTTGCACACACACACCCTCCCAGCTCTGCAGGTTGTGCTGTCTCTCTGCGTCTCTTTGTCCTGTCTCATTTCCCCTGTCTTACTCCTTGCACGCAGAGACAAAAAAAAAACAAAAAACATTCTCCATTCTTTGTGTCTCTTTTTCTTTCTGTACAGGCTGTAACCAACTTTGACAGCACCACTTTGCACTGATGTAATAGTGAGCTGGAGTGACCGTACTTATCCGGACTCTTTTGTGTGTTATGTCAAGCGCCCAAGTTCCCAACCTAAAGTCAAGAGAGGAAGTGCACAGTACATTCACTAGAGATTAGAAATATCCTCAAGTAATTCAGGAAAAGAAAACAACGAAACGTAGAGTGATGTTACATAATATCTTGGCCGATTCTGGAGGAATCCATCTCGAGGCGGCGACCTGTGAACCTTTGTCTCGGAGGTCACAGATGAGGGGTCACAGCTGTGTGTGTGGACGTGCCCAGTGGCAGGTCCTCCTCCCTTTTCCTGGATCAAATACACACCCTGCTCACTTTCTTCCCCCATTTTCACACATTTTCCATCTTCTTTGCATATCATTACAGGCATCCTGCCTGGCAGCAGTTTCACGGCTATAGGCTCCTCTGACTTATTTACCTTCCTACAGATTAAAGCATGCATATGTCCTATCACGAAACCGCTTGATGTCTTTGCTTTGTAATGCAGATGCACTTATAGTTTCAAAGAAGTCGATTGATGTCTAATGGTTTAATGTGTCGAAGTGGGTTAAAGGGCTTCCTGTGAGGGATTAAGAGATCTTTCTGATTGCCAGTGATAAGCAGTGGTGTACTTTCGCCTACTCTCGTCTGTTTTTTTTCCCCGTCTTTCCTCCCTCTGTTGAAGCCAGTCATTGTCATTCTCCCTCGCTCCCTCCGATAGTTTGCGCCCCAAAGGCCCCAAACCGCAGTTGCCTCTTTATTAACCATTAGCCAATCACAGAGCTGTAGAGCTTCTCCATGGCGATGGAATGCCACTCTGCTTTGGAGGGGCATTGTGGTGGCTCCTGGAGTGGACTATAATGAGGGCATCTCTGTGGCCTAGTCAGCCCCGTGAATGGGGAGAAAAGGGGGTCAATGGAGAGGGAGGAATGGGGCGAAAGGAGAGGTGTTCAAATGCATAAAGGGGCATAAAAATCTGAGATGCATTCGGGTGACACAAGGGAGACAGCTTGTTTACTTCACGTAGCTCTGAGCGACCTCGAGCAGCACCTCCCCGCCTCTGCTTTGAAATGTTCTTAAGACCGGAGTTATGACACAATGGAAAATGCAAGCAGACACAAATTAAAATAAAGCTAAAATGTAAACAGACAGCTTGTGTCAGAGCCTGTGTGTGTATGTATATGTGTGTGTAGTGGGCACAGAGATAAAAAAAAAAGTCCATTCCTCACATTTATTGGAATATGGCTTTAAATGCCACCATGTGTTGCTGCAACTGTGAAAATATCCCGGCCGGCCTCTTCCTGCTCATCTGATATTGGTCTGCTGCGATGCAGGATGGTGGTAACAGTGAGAGCTGATCTTTGCGGTGGGGGCTACAGCGTGTTGACACAGCTGTACCATGCTACACGTTTGAACCTATTAATACGATATGGATCCCTGACCATCTGAAGCTGTTGGGCGGAAGCTAAGCTGAACCAGGTCGGGGTTTTGTTTTGGCCCGCTTGCTCAGCTGTTGGAGCCCACGCACACGCTGCACACGCCGCACACGCTGGATGTACAGTTCAATACGTTACTGTGCTGGGATGCATGCGAGAGCTTTACTGTGTTGATCAAAGAAGTTGTTTTTATCCTGCTGTCTCAAGTGTTAGTTTTGGATGAACGTCATAGCTGTTTTAAGTAACCCCCTTTCCTTCTACTGTTTTCCTCCGTCTCTCCATTAGCCTTTTATCCTCCATCACCCACCCTCCAGCGACAGAGGCGAGGACCCCAGAGAGCTACATATCGGCAGAGAGCGAGGGAGAGAAGGGGGAGCGGAACGGGAAGAAAGTGTGTTTTAACGTGGCGGGAGACGAGCAGGAAGACTCCGGGCATGACACGATCAGCAACAGAGACTCTTACAGGTAGGACTGCAGTGAAATGTGACATTTCAGAGAGATCTTGGAGAATTGGAAACAAACCAGAGAGAAAAACTGTTACTGTTGCGCACAAACACAACACTAACAGTAATGTGCATGTACTAGATGCAAGCTATAAGTTTCATGAGTAAGTATTCCAAGTTAGACTACTTGATAATCCTCAGCACCTGAGTTTTTGTGACCACTGGTACATTTGTTATGTCACCATGGACCTGAGTCTTGAGTTTACAGCTTAGAGACCAGAGACCATAGACTCCCACATGGTGCTGCTTTTGTCTGGGAGGCAGAAAGTCACAGATATGCACGTACCAGTGCACATATGTGGTACCTGATGACCAAAAATAATTAGATTAATTAGTACAGTAAGATACTCAAGTTTGTCTCCCTGTTTCTCCTCAGTGACTGTAACAGTAACAGAAACTCCATCGCCTCCTTCACCAGTATCTGCAGCAGCCACTGCAGCTCCTACGTTCACAGTGATGAGATGGACTCAGGTATGCAAATGCAACACAGGAGATGGGAGTATGATTCTCCAACACAAATAACACATTAGTAAACATATTTTGAAGATATGAAATAACTTTATTAGATCTTTCAATGAAGAACTTTTATAAGTCCAAACTTGGTTCACCTTTGACTGTGTGACAATAAGAAAGTAGTCAGAGTTCTCATCTGAGTGACATAATCTGTAACCACAATCAACTGCAGTGTTGCAAAATAGTCCCGTAAGTGTTGGGTCGTGATTACAATCTAACTGCATGATTGCACCTTCCAGAGGGCGAGAACAAAAAGGCTGATGTTGAACCTGATTGGATGTGACAGGCGTTTGGCTGCACATCTCAGCTGGATTTGTCATTAGCATCTTACACAGCTGTGCATCCTGTCAAACATCCTCTCCCTCTGTCTCTCACGATGTCTCAGACACACACACACACGCACACATGCAGACAGCCATATAGCACACACACTCGCGGTGCAGCGCTATGTGATGCCAAACATCACCTCTTTATCTTGACCTAAAGGCTATGAACTTAAACACTTGAGGGAATTGTAGAAGTTTGGATTTGGAGTCACAGATGTTTTGCTGCAGTAAGACAACACTCCCATTAACACACGTTTCAAGTCTTACATGAAACTAATGCTGACAAGTTGTAACAACACCCCTGCAGGAGATGAGATGCCCTCCAGTGTGTGGCTGTCCCATGATAAGCAGAAGAAACTTCACAGCTTCCTGGAACATCTATTTAGCCAGGTGGGTTGGATAAACATCTGTACAGATGTGACTTATTTTCTCGACATCTTTTAAAGGCTGTTTTCGTCCTTGAATCCTCGTGGACAAACATCCTATTCAACCATTTATATTTTATTGATTCGCTAAGGAAAACATTTTTTGCTACCTTGTGAAGGTGAGAGGTCAGTTATTGTGTTTTCTCATTCAGCTGTGCCTGTAACTGTGATTTTCAAACACACAGCTATCATATTTCCTGTGAAACTTTGTTTTTAAAAGCAGAAAAATAATTGATGTTGTATATTTTTTTTACTTTTGCTGGGGAAGTGAAAATCTTGACAGCCTTTAGCTGACTCATGACCTTTCTGAAACCTTCCAAGGAAAGGTTGACCATATCTGATTACACATATTGACTCTCTAGCTCACACACACACACAGACACACACTCACCCACACATGCACACACCATGTACGAGAGGCTTTTTAAGGATGTCTCCATCGGCAGTGGAAAGGCAGAAAAAACTCTGCCTTGCTGTCTCTGCACTTTGGGCAGTTTCCTGTCATTTGTTTTATTGTGGAGCAGTTTCCCCAGCTTTGTTTACATACTGCATAGCAAATTGTATTCACTGGGGCTCTGCGGGATTGTGTGTGTGTGTGTGTGTGTGTGTGTGTGTGTGTGAGTGTGTTACAGACAGAGCAAGAGGAGCAGGTGTTAGTTATGTTTGGGCAGCAGTTTTTGCTTCCCTCCACATACTTTCAGTCTCGGTTTGGTGGGAAACTGTTTCATGTAATTGCACCAACTCGACCTTTGTGCTTTTTTTTTTTTTTCAGGTGGACTCAATCACCAGCATACTGAGAGGAGCAGTGGTGGCTCGAGCGTTCGAGCAGACCAAGTGCTTCACACCTGGAAGAGGATTACAAGGTGAAACACAGGGACTGAGATGTGCTCCTGGCTTTAGACACTGATCTCAGAGTCTTTTCTACACAGTGCATTCAGTCGTCGAGCCAAAAAGAAAGTAAAAGTTAAAAATATCGATACTTTCTGTGTTATTTCCCTGAGCAAGATATCTCACCCTCTACTGTGGAACGACATGCGTTTCCTGTAAGAAGTGTTTTTTTAATGATGTAGCCCTGCTTCCTGGGCTGTGCCGTGCTGCACAATGGGCCAAACAGAAAAAAAAGATAATATTGGAGAAACTCCCCAAGTCCATCCAGCACTAACATTGAGAGAAAATAGAGCACACGCCGAAAATGTCGCAGCAGCCGCCTGCGCACAGGGGCTGCAACTTCCTGCTGCGCACAGATGTGATTATAGAGACATGAAGGGAAGTTTTGTCGGTGGATTCCAACTCCTACAAAAAAATCTGAATCCCATCCGTTTTCTTCTCTCCTCTCATTCCTTCCTCCTCTTTTTTTCCCCTTCTTTTCCCCTCCTGCCTTCGCAGCCCTTCACTCTGAAGCACTTCAGTGTTAAAACAGCACCACTTAGCTGCACACTCATCCCCACTTTACGGTCATTGTAGTGCTGCTTACCAGTCAGTGGAAAACGTGACCCTGCAGCAGCTCTTGTGCTTGTATGCTATCTGATCATTGTTTTTTTTTTTTTTTTTTTACTGTGTGTTTATTTGCCACCAACCATCATCTCGGCCCTGTTGCTTAACCACGCAAGACCATTGTTACATTTTATCTCTAACCGGAAAATGTAGGAAATGTTGCTGGGAGAGCTAAATTTAACCTTATCATTTCCCACTGTAAATATAAACTGGCTTATGTTGCCCTTTTGTGATCTGTGGAATTCAGATGATTCAACCAGTTTTACAGATTAAATAGAAGGAATCTGCTCTCAAAAGCAACATTTGTTTGTTTTATTCTTTTGCGGTGCAAGCATTTGTTCCCGGACTTTACAAAAAATCATAACTATGTATCTTTTGCATCTTGGTGGTCTGTTTTGACCCATGTGAGGCTTTGATAAGCTCTGATATGAAACAAATTTGCTTTTTTATGTCCTTGAAAATGGCTTCAATGGAGTGTGATGAGCACAAAAAGCTGAAGCACAGATCATCCTGTTATTCTGAGTGTTTGGATAAGTGTTGCTTCCAAACACCAGGACCCTTTTGGCACGCACACTCCCCTCTCATCTCAGGATGTCTTCAAGTGTGCTCAGAAATGCTCCAACGGAAAATAGGTCTGCTTGTGGTTTGTGTGTTTCTGCATGTGTGTGTATGTGTTTGTATGCCTAAATGCCCTCGGGGGGGACGTGAGGGCCTTGATCAGAGCTGATCCATCTTTACTCCAGTAATGTGTGTGGTTGATAACAGAGCAAATAGGATTATCTAACAAGTGGAGCATTCCTGCATCTGATCTCAGACGCACAAACACACACTCCAAACCCCCTTGATGCCTCTGTTTAAAAAGCCTTCCTCCTATCACACATTTCTTCTTTTTTGTCATCTCCAAAATAAACTTTACTACAAGCCTTTCTCTCTAGTTGACAGAGGAGGAACATTAGATTGCCAAAACTTCACACTCTGTGTCGCTGCAAAGGCAAGGAAGATTAGATTGCAGGCGGTCTAACACCGGTGGCCTGTGGGATGGACTAATAAATATGAAGGAATATTGCTTTGTTCTCAGTCTGTCTGACCTTTCGTTTCATTTAGGGAGATGAAGAGAAAGAGAATGAGATCAATGTGAAAGGACACATGAGGATCAGATATGAATAGAAATAGATAATGGAAAGTGAAAGATGAGTAGAGATTGTTTGAGTGTATTGATGAGTTCTTCCAGAAAGCAAAGAGAATTTTCTCCTCAAGTTACTTGGGCTACTTTGACCGCAAGATATTTCAAGTGTGTTCGAGTTGCTAGTTTCCCGTTTCCTCTCTGAACAGAGTACAGTAAGTCTCCCCTCCATAGATAGAGAGACTAATTACAAACAGTCATGGACTGCTGGCCTCCACCGTTGGGTGACTTGTGGCTGCAGACAGGTTGAGGGGTGTGTGTGTGTGTGTGTGTGTGTGTGTGTGTGTGTGTGTGTGTGTATTTGTGTGTGTGAAGATGAAGCCAATTTTTTAATCCCCAAAATTTTGGAAAAATAAACTTTCAGCTCTCCTTTCATCAGTAAATGGATCTGCTGTCGAGGTGTTTGTCCCTCCAGAGGGTCAGAAAACAGCAACTTTGAAGTCTCGTTAAAGATACAAGCAAACTTTTTACTCATTTAGAATATTTTGGCCCCTTTGTTGTATGTAATCATGCCACAGGGAAAAAGCTTTGTTTTCTATATGAACATCTCTTTTTGTATTGGTGTCTGTCATCTTCTCAGTGTTACTTTTATACTGAAGTATTTGCTGACTAAATAATAAAACTCTTTGCAGTATTAAAGCCTGTAATTTGCTCTAACTGCTTCAGCAAAATGATGCCAATAAACATGTGTGAATAGAGTTGACCTGAGAGTCAGAGAGATGGAGAGCTGGAGAAGAGATTGGTGAGATATAAGTTATGAAAGTGGTTTATTAGATGCATCAGAAGAGAAATTAAACAATAAGGTCTATCTGTTATTCTTTCCTCACTATTTAATAATGCAAGAAGTTGACAAAGGCAGTTTGTCCTGCAAATCCACTTTCTCACTCTGCAAAATTTGTGTTATAGTCAAAGTGAATAAAGTTATAAACCTTCACCGGATCTGTTCTCATTCTCTGTGCATGTCTGTGTGTGTTTTTCCGGCAGAGTTTCAGCAAGAGATGGAGCCTAAGGTGAACTGCACCAAAAAGTTGCGTCTGCATGTAAAGCAGGATCCCTGGAATCTCCCCAGCAGCGTTCAGACCCTCACACAAACCATCGCTAAATATGTTGAGGGTGAGTGTGCACTTTAAACCCTCCAAACACACACACACACACACACACATAGGACATATTGCTGTTACAGCAATGTCTGGGGCCAAGGGCTTGTTTGCTTGTACAGTAATTCTTGAAAGCATGCCAGACGTGGGAGGTTATGTGCATTAAATTGACCAGTTCTCCGGTGCACCTCATCATATTTATTAGATTTAATAATAGCCCCTGTTACAGGCGTGTGTGTGCAGGCGGTCCCACACTGCTAACTGCCCTGCTGTCTCTAAACCTTAAACCTAAAACCGTCCTGGGATACATAAATCGGAGCTATAGAGTCGGAGCTGAAAACTAGCGAGTTAAAGAATCAAAGAGCTGCGCGCTGTGAGAGTTTTTATTTTATCTACACGGGGAGTTCAGCCTCATTTGTGCACTCCGGGAGTGTGTGGTTTTGTGTTTTTTGGCTCGCAGTTTAAACACACAGACACATACAGATATATATGTACATACAGACACACCGCAGGCAAACACACTGAGCTACAAACGGGCCAGTCAAGAGGCCTGGCCACATGACACTCCTGGGAAAGGTGAGCTGGCGGTCACAACTGAGAGAGTGCAAATAAGCAGAGTGGATATTAATGTGCAGTGTGGCCTGTGTACACCACTTTTTTTTTCTTTTTTTTTTCCTCTTGCCTCTCCCCACGATGGCTTTTTCATGCAGTGCAGCGTCCTGCCAAGCCTCCAGCAGCTCTGATATGACTATAAACAAATAGGGATTTATGTTATTATCTTCGCCTGTGGCTGGTTTTATGATTTCTTCTCTTATATTTGAAGATAAACAGCTGTGGAGCAGGGACGGAGCAAAAGAGTTATGCAGCATCGTCCTAGTTATGACTTTAAGGGGTTGAGTTTATAGTATAGGTCATACTACTGCAGTCAGGAAGAAGAGCGCTTTGGGAGTTGATGTAATGTTGTTAAGCACCTCACTGAATTGCTTTTATGTCTCTTTCTTTAGAGGTGAAGACTCGGCTGCTCTTGGTCTTACTACAGTACACAGGTTTGTCTTTCTCTCCTCATGCAGTGATACATAGCCACAGAATACAGCAGCAAAGGGAATATTAAACATAAATGCATTTTGTGTGAAAGATTAAAAAAAATAAAACCCCCTTAGGACATTGAATCCTGTACAGGTGAATCAATCTGTGAGCTCAATTCAACTCCTTTTGTGTATTATTGATATTTGCATTAAGTAGAATGTCAGTACCTAAAACATAGCTGTGTAGTTTAAGCTAAATGAAATTAGTGAAATAATAATTTCCAAAATGCATCAATAGACTTTATAAAACATGAAGGTAGCGCCACCTAGGCAGGCTCACTGTCAGAATTCTGTGTTTTAAGAAGGCACTTGGGTGTAAATATAACATGTATACCACTTACCTGGGTATTATTTTGTGTAATTTTTGCTTTTTCATTTCTTCTTTCAGTTACCTTTTAAAAAACCTACAGAGAAAGTAAAAAAGTATTTGAGATGCATAAGAAGACTTCAAAGAACTAAAAGAGAAAATCAATTTTAATCTTTGCAGCTAAGATCCCAACTCCTCAGGAGAATCAGTGCATAAATATCAGGGATTGTGTTTCTTTACAAATATTGAAGAACTCAAAATGAACAGGAGAATGCGGAGAGAGGGTGGATTTCTTTTCTGAGGTTGTTTGCAGGAGTTTGAAGTCATTCCCCATGACACATTATTCATTTCTGAGGAGTTCATGATCTCATTTTTAACTCAGTGGATTGCTGAACTTTTCAGGGAGCCTATTTCTCAGAAAATTATGGCAGCCAATTATTTTCCACTCGGGCACACCTGTCATTTGCTCCCCCTCTTTTTTTTTTTCTGATACAATATTTAATACCCAGCAGAGTTTTTTTTCTTTTTTTTTTTTTAAAAAAGCAGCCAGAGCTTTCATTTTCACCTGAAAGTTTAAAATTGCAATAGCACAGAGCCTGACCTTAAAAAGTCTTAACAAACTCATTAATTTTCTTTCTTTTATCAGGTTACCTCCACACTTTACACCTCAGATTTTAAGTTGCATTCACTTTGATTCAACTTCTTCCATTCTTTTGACTTTCTTCTACTGATTTTACTTCACATCTTTTTTGCCGTAACTTTCCTTACATCCTTTTGTTCTCTGCAGACTCAGAGATCCAGCTGCGTCGAGACATGGTGTTCTGTCAGTCCCTAGTTGCGGCTGTGTGTGCATTTTCAGAGCACCTACTGGCTGTCCTCAACCAGGTAAATCATGCATGGATCTCATTTGGAGTTTGAACTAGAAAATCTTATATTTTTTTGTTTTGGTTTGATTCTTTAGCTCAGTTCACTTCATAGCCTTTTTTTTTTTTTTTTCTTGCATCCATTTTCAGTTCCACAATGCAGGCAGGGAGTCGGACCAGGACAGTTCGGACCCCCAGGACCTTCAGGAGGCCCAGGAAGCCAGCCGCCGTTGGCTGGAACAGATCGCCAGCGCCGGGCTGCTCTTTCACTTCCAGTCCCTCCTGTCCCCCAATCTGGTGAGCAGCAGACCAGCCTCAGCTCTCAACTAATCCGCTTTGACAAACAGTCTGAAAACAGGAGCTGCTATCTGTACACACACATATGGATTAATTGTAAACTGACAAATCCTGTAGTTGTGCACGAGCAAAAAAAAAAAAAGACCCCTTTGATAAAGAATAAACATATTTTCCATTACACATGCAGCCACGTAGCTGTATTAGTTTACTATCGCACTTTCTCCTTGTATATCATCATATGTAAAACTCATTTATACACAACAGCGAGAGATGAATTATGTAACATAAAACATTTCTGCTCTGCTGTCTGAATCTGTGGTAATTGTGAGCTACACAGAAACTAATCGCATGTGACAGGATCTGCCATTTATGCGGCTAAATTTTCAAGATCATCAATCATCATTCCACCATTAGAGGCTGCATGACGGATGCCAAAAAAGAACAGTAAAATGTGCTGAGCCTGATACACTGTCTGCCCACAGTGACTGTGTAGGGATGTGGTCTGGATCACTGAGGTGTGCAGCTGCTTTGCAGAGCCAGATCCCACGCTCGACCTCTCTCCTCATGTGTCCCGCAAATAACAGCCTCCCCATCATCGGGGGATAGTTGCTGTTTAAGCTGGAACTGTTTTAAAGAGATATTGTAAAAATGTCAGCCAAAAACCAAAAGAACGCAAAAAAAAAAAAAGTGTTGATAATGTTATTAATGAACTCTGAACAGCCTAAATAACTTAAGACTGTGATCCTTCCTGCAGCTCACATGTGAAAGGGATCAAATCTGAAAAGTCAGTTTTTGTTCATTTGTGACATAAAACTTCAGGCTCAAATATAACATAATTAATGATACAACCTATAATTTAAAGTCCTGTGTTTTCAGTAAGTAAATCTTTAGTTACCATTTATCGGAATTTAGGAAAGAAAACTTGGAAAAACATTTCTGTGCTCAAGTAGTCTTTTGGCTGTTTTCTCCTACATGAATTCAAGTCAGTCGGGTTAAGAAAGCAATCTGAGAAGAAATTCATTATGAGCAGCCGCTGTGGATGGCAGGAATTGACCCGAGCTTGCACACTGACCTCAGTGAGATCCATATTAACCTTCCTCTCTAAGATCTTTTTATAATTTCAAAGTTTTCACAAAAATGTTAAAGAAAATGAAGCTCAAGTTTGTGCAGTTATAGATGGAATATGTTTTCTTCCAAAGCAATTATTTCCTCATTTCTTTTCTGCATTTTGCATCATTAACCACATTAAAAACACTTTATATTTAGTTTCTCTTTTTGTCCAGAATAGAATAAAACAGAATAGAAACATGAGAAGTGCTTTAAAGGTGTGTTTTGGCTGCTTACATCATTTCTTTCCCTCTTCCTCCTGCAGTGCTGTCTCTTTCTTCCCTTTTCATTTCTCAATACATTCTCCTTTTAAGTGTCCGTGTGGAACAAAACAGGGTCTGAATACCTGCAGGTGATTCCAGTGAAATCTCTGCACGCTCCTTTTTAGGGCACCACATGAAAGGCAGCATGAGACAATCAAGCGATGCTGTGGATCTGTGTGTCTCTGTGTTTGGGTTTTTTGTAATACTGAATGTGCCTGTGTGTGTTTGTGTATGTGTGTGTGTGTGTCTGGGGAAGTGTTAATGTGATGCCCTGTGAGATAAAGTTGCCCACACACAGCAGGCGTCACTTGGCAGGGCAGCGGGTACTCCTTTGTCACATGTCAGACCATCTCGAATGTGTCTTTAGAAAAAAGGGTCTAATCCGCTTTCACCACAGCTCTGTTTATCCCCCCCCGCATGTGGTGGATGAAGAGAAGAGGGGAGAGAGAGAAGAAAGAGAAGGGGAAGGGAGGATGACGGACGAGAACGGAGTGTCACAGTCCAAAATATTCAAGCTGGTATCGCTGAGAGCAGATGTGCGCGTTTGTGTGTGTGTGTGTGTGTGTGTGTGCATGTTTGACAGGGGAACGTGCACATTCACACACACACACACTCACAGATGCAAATAAACACAAACAAGATAAGGCAAACATAAAAAAAGACACAGATGTACAACCCACGTTTTCATATATGGAGACACAAGCCAGCTCTTCAGATCAGCATCTCGTCACACAGTTTGAAACATGGTGACGTCTCCTGTTTGATGCTGTTTCCTTTGCTTTTCTTCAACACTGTTTTCTTTTGCACACACACATACATGGACAAGTGCAAGTAACTCTACTTGAGCTCAAGAACTGTACTTAAACATTAAATGTGTTCACATTAAAATACGGTATCTAAAAGCAACAATATTTGGCAGTAGGAGTTGCAAACTGTGACTGCTCTGCTGAAATAAAGTTTGCATTCCGATCCTTTAAAGCTTATTAGATCTTGTGAATTTTATCAATTACCAAATGTAAGTAGCTAAATTGAATTAACATTAATCTGTATTTTTTGATAGTTTACTGTGAAAGGAGCCTTTCTGCCATCTTTAAAAGTGTTTTATGCAATTAAAAAAATGATCCTTTAATCAAATTGGTGGTTTGTTACAAGAAAATGGGTCACCATTATTAAGAAAACCAAGGAAAACCAATTTAGGACACTGACACACACTTAATGCACACCCTCAAACTAACCACAGCCAGCTTTAGTTAAAAAATAACAAAAAAAACAACTTATGGCCACTGGGGATTAATTTTGGGACTTAAGATCTTCAGTAAGAGACCCAAGCTTGTTAAACTGTAAAAGTTGATTCCTAAAAAAAGAACTCTGTCAAGATGCAGAGTATTGATCAACTCATTAAGCCACTGCTCGACTGTGGGAACCTCCTCTTTCTTTAAAAACATATTCCTCGGCTTTGATTAAGCCGTAAGAGGGGACCATTTTGCATAAATCATACTTTGAATCTTATTAGTGCCTCCCAAGACCTATAAACAGACTTTGATGTGTAAAAACTGATCAAGTTCCCTTTTAATTTGTCCTCTGTGTTCCTGGTTTTACAAAGAAAGTCATCATGAAACTTTCTCCGCCGCCACACTCTTCTCAGTCTGCTGTCTCTCTCTCCTCAGACTGATGAGCAGGCCATGCTGGAGGACACTCAGGTGGCCCTCATTGACCTGGAAAAGGTCACGTTCTACTTCCAGCAGTTTGAAGGGGAGCCACTTGTGGCCAGTATGTGCACTCACACATGTCGTCTGCATTTTTCTTCATAGTCATTTCTTTATTACTTCATTTAATTGAAGATTGAGCTTTAAATCATGGTCTTAAATGTGTCTCTCCTCGTCTCCTCTCCTCTGGCAGACATGCCCATGTCATACCAGGTGGAGGGCACCCGTCAGACCTTAAAGGTTTGCTTCTACCTTGAGAGTTTCTACTTCTCCCAGCTGCCTCACAGGCTGAGAAACGGAGGAGGCGTCAAAATCTACCCCGTGCTCTTCACACAAGGTACAGCGAGTCTGGTTTGATAACTTTAAATCAGCTTGTGAAGCTGAGATAACGGCTGCTTTATAGCTGATCGTAAACACTGACGTATAGATGTACATATAAAGTGCCTTCATCACTTTCTCTTTCCCTCTTTGGCTCGATCCTCCTGCAGCACTGGAGAGTATGGAGGGTTACTACTACAGGGACAACGTGTCAGTGGAGGAATACCAGGCCCAAATCAATGCTGCCTCATTGGATAAGGTCAAACAGTACTCCAAGAGACTGAGGTATGTTTTACGATACACACATGCACACAGATGTCACTTTGAGGCTACATAACCTGTGTGGATTAGTCCTTTTTTTTAAAATCTGATATAAATCAGGACGACCTCCAGTTCAGTCGGGTTTGACTCTCAACGCCCAGCAGGGCCTCAAGGTGATTGGCTGAGAGAAACACAGCGGGAATGTTTTATGATTGGTTGAGAACTCACACAGCAGGGGCAGCAGTGATTGGATGAGAGTGCCCAGCGTGTCACCAATGCTGATGTAGTGCTTCTGTACAGCTGCTGCACTCAGTTACCTCACAGCCCATTGGTTTGCCGCACACCGGAGACCCTCTGTGATTGGCCAGGCGCGGATAATTTAATGAGGTGGAAACAGATAGGAAGCAACTGACACTTCTGGGAGTTGAAAATAAAGGCTGGGCTTTATTAAATCTCCCGAATGTATGAGCGAGTGTCAGACCCATGGAGCACGCTGCCTGAATTTCAATGTGGTCTCGTAGTTGATGCCACCGTGTGATTTCAGACACTGAAAATCACATTTAAATCAGCTGTGTCTGTGGATGCAAAAGACACATTAAGAATTCAACTTTGTTATTAATAATGAAGATGTGACTTTTACAAAAGTTTTTATATTGGTGTTAGGTATGAGTCAGACCAAATCAGGCATTGTTTTTAAAAGCAGACTTCACCTACTCATTTTAAAGTGAATGGTCTGTTTAGGCTGCAGGGCGTTCTGAGAAAACATGAAAACATGCAGCGACCCTGTGTTGTTGCTGGAAACTCTCCCACTCGGAGCACACATCTTGTCATGTGATGCAGTTGTGTTCATCTCCAAACTTCATGTCGAGAGAGACGGGAAAACACACATGCACATGTACCGGTGGTCACTGAGACGTGAGCTGATGGTGCTGATGATGGGGGGAACAGTCTTGAACGGAACGGTCTTTGGATGTTGTTTGGTTGCACTGCCTAAAGCCTGAGTGCAGATTTATTGCAAACTGAGCGTGAGCTTGACAAACACACACACACACACACCTGATCCTCTTGAGGTCTTTTAATTGTTCATGATTAAACAACAAATACTGAAACCATCTAGAGAAAATAGATCATAAAGCCGTTTGAGGCCCAGTCAGGCGACCTTCATTCACTGAATGCCTAAAAGGGCAACTGGTTGACACATCAGCTTCCACTAAACATCTTCTGCTGATTGTGCAGTTCATTAGATGCAGAGCAGAGTTCATAGCAGAACTTTATCTTAATACTGAGTGATGATATGTTTTGGGGGGGATTGGATGATTTAAAGCTTGAGCGGTCGTGTGTCACATTGGCGACAAAAACGTTAATTTGCTGGGGTTGCTTTCCGCTGAGCGTTTTTAATTTGTTCGTAGTGTTTAGTTTGATTAGTGAAAATAATTTCAAGCATTCATCTCTGTGAGATTACCCAAAGCGCAGCTGTGAATACCACAATGTGCTGGGTCATTTAATCTTTTTCACATATCAGGCCTTTCCAACTGTCCCTCTATCTCTTTGTGTAATGATATTGTCTGCTCGATCTTCTGGGACTCTGCAGCCATTTAACGGTGGAATATTGGCATTTAGTGGTATCTCTTCAATTTTATTGAGTCCTTGTTTGCAGACTGCTGTACGGACGTAACAATCAGCCTCTAAAATGTCACTATTCTAATTGGGAACCACAGAGGGAGAACCATTGTGTGCACAAATGAATGAGTGCGCCTGCGGCACCTTTTAACATGAAATTATCTCCATAAACTTTTATGAATCCAACATTACATGCCGGACTTTACTGGAATCGAGCCATGTGATTCAGAATAGCCTGTGTTTCTGTATGTATGCACGTGTACTGTACATGTCTGCACAGTTTGACCTGTGCAGAAAGAGCCTAATTGAATTGACAGCAGAGGCTCCAGCGGTAACACAGAGCAGATGTGTGCTGACAGGCGCAGAGTGAGGCTGGTGATGTGGGGAGCATTAGAGGTGCTGGGTGAGAGAGTGTGTAGGCAGTGTGCTTCAAAACCCCCATCTGGAGTAAAACTGTTAAAGAGACTGAACTCTTCTCAAGTGCTCAATCTCCTTCTCGATCTCCCTACCTGTTGTTGCCTTAAACTGCAGATCATTTCTGTCTCAAACCTATCGACTCTCTGAGCTGTGTGGATTGTCCTCTGGTCTCCTGCTGTGAACATACTGTTGGTGAAACTGTTGTTTAGTTGACAAATGCATTGTTCCTAAGGAAGGATTCTTCACACAAGTTAAAGTCTTTCTTTCCAAGTAAAGAAACTTTGCGTAGGAGTTTGTCTTGCTACTGTCACTGTGAAAATATAGTCAATTACTAATATATATAAATATATGAGGCAAAGAAGTTATACAAAGCATCTGGCTGGGGTGTTGACAATAACTTTTATTTGCAATAATTGTGAAAATTAAACATTTAAATGTTAAAACACAAAAATGATAATTTCCCATATACAGTTCAGCACCTCTTAAATCATTTTTGTTTCTTTCTGTTGTCACTTGGTCATCTTTGGTGGAGATAATGAAGAAAATATTTTAATGTCATAAAACAGAAAAATTAATTAAGTGTGATTGTTATTTGTGTGCGCTTTGGTGCACTTATAGTAAAAAAAAATCTCTCTATTTCTTTCCACAATTGTATTTTAAGTGTAAGTCATTTGCCGAAAGAGAAGAAAAACAATAAACAAAGTTAAAGATTGAATAATTCTTAGTGGGAAGTATTTTTTAGATAAAAGTGCTGAACAGTGCTGCAACTTAACCAAGTAGCCCAAGTTCACTTATTTAATGCAGTGTAGTTTAGAAGGAAATATTGCCCTTTACAGTCCACTACATTCATCTTAAAGCTGTTGTTAATATTTGTTTTGAGAGTATAAGAGTAAGAATAAGAGTAGAAGTACAAAATAAAGGATTTTCTTACTGTGGTTCTGAAAGGTTTTGAAGTTTTGAAGATGAGTTCATAACATTCATGACATTTTTACTCAATATTGAATTATGGAGGCTATGAATGGTGTAAATGGGATTGTTTAGGTCTGGTGTGGGTTGGAGGTGGAGCGACAGATGTTTGCAGACAGCTACTGATGGTGATTGTGCCTGCAGTTGGTGGCAGACCAGAGCTTCATGGGGAATAAACACCCGGAGTGCAGCGCACATGGAACATCACAGAGAACACCAGAAAAACAGAAGTGGGCGACTTGTACCAGAAACATGTTGTTTTGCTCCGGTCCGTACTATTTCCTCATAATAATCACAGTAAAATAAATATTCCCAGCTGGTTTTCAGCAGTCAGTGAATACACTGTGTTGCAGTGTATATGTAATATTACCAGTAGTTTTCTTTCGCCATGTGTCTTTCGGCTGACCACAGACCAGCCCGTGATGTCACTCCTCTCTCCATTGCTGCATTCAAACCTCAGGCACCTCGTTATCCTTGGAGCCCGGCCACTGCAGCATTGGGTTAAACCCACAATATGGGCCGGAGCCAGAGGCTGACTGACAGACCAAAACAGTACAGCATGTGCAATACTGATCTGAACGAAGTGCAGGGTCAAATTTGTCCTCCACATACATTCAGGAGATAATGTTGTTAAGGAGTTCAAAGTTAATTTTCTGTCCTTTGCATTGCATGTGGAGAAATACTACAAAGGAAGATGACATTTTTGCTCATAAATGCCAGTATGTTTAATCAAATTGATGAGAAAGAAAGTTGCTTGATTTACTGTGGAACCCCTGGAATCCTGTCAAGATGCTACATGCTTTTCAAAAGATCAAAAGAGGCAGAAGCATCTCCTTGTCTCGCTCCCCGGCTGACGCCTTTAACAGCTTGTTTTGCGGGTATTATCCGGTTTCAGAGCAGATGATGATGTATGCAAAACATAAACTCACAGACCGTATGACACACATGACTGTAGCCACAGGGGCCAGAACACACGCCCACGTTTTCAAGCTTTCATTAACCTTCCTGACTGATATGCATTTAGATGTAAGAGGCTGGAGAGCTGACATGTACCAAATGATAGCTTTCTTTGTTATAGCCCTGTTATTTGCAAGTTTCTCATTTGTTGAGCTTTGTTGTGCTTAATTGAGGGAATAATTGTGATTGAAATGCATATGAATGTATACCATGGTCGCCTCCTTTGTAGGGAGATGCACTATCTGAAAAAAAAGGGAGGAAAAACAAATGCTCTGAACAGAAAACATCTTTTCCTTCAGGACGCAGTTAGAGTGGAGGAGGGGAGATTGAAAGGGGAATACAGATTGCCGGAGCAGGTTGGAAAGATGGAGGGGATTTCAGCTGAGGGATGAGAATGATGGGCTGAGGCGGAGCGTGTGTGTGTGTGAGGGAGGGTTAGTTGAAGAGGGCAGAGTGGAGAGGGGAGAACCAGAACAGAGTCTGCAAATGTTTTATTCAAAGCGAGAGATTATTGCAGGCTCGTGGTTTCATCTCATTTTGCTCTTATTGACAGGAAGTTTCAGGAGGATATCAGGTTTACCTCTTGCATGTTCCCTCGCTATTCA
This sequence comes from Acanthurus leucopareius, assembly GCA_029814765.1. Lineage (NCBI taxonomy): Eukaryota > Metazoa > Chordata > Actinopteri > Acanthuriformes > Acanthuridae > Acanthurus > Acanthurus leucopareius. The sequence continues at coordinate 8,323,892 of JAQMCX010000032.1, forward strand.
ATTAAGGAGCATACTGGAAGAACGTTGTGGAAGCATAAAGGAGAAATCCAGCATGTGCTGCATGTTTTCTGCAGTTGAATCACATGTGTGTCATGTCCATGTATTGATGTTGCAGGTATAACGGTAACTGGTGACTGTAAGAAGGCTTGTTAAAATCAATATTGCCTGGCACAGGCAGTAAGCTTACACTGCACATTAGGCTTTTCTCTCTAATTGAAATGCATTTGGCAGAAGTGAGGAAATGTTTGGCACTGTGTCACGATGCCGTCGTGAGTCTTTCCACATCTCGTGGTCCCTGATAAAACAGCTTGATTTATATGGAAATTAAAATTCTCCACAGTCTGACAAATAGTGTATAATGATGTCGGAAAGATAAGCAATAAACCTGGATGTATGGCATTGACCAACAAATGGTGTATAACATTATCACCACAGACTTTTGTGTTTCATGCTTTGTTAGTTAAGCAGTCATCAGTCATCACCGCACAGCACAGCACAGCTTCTGGGTCATTTGTGCTCGCAGTGTTTGCTCTCTTGTCAGCTGCAGGGAGCTGGTAATCACACCACTGCAGTGCAGTTTGTCTTGATAAGGCAAAAATGCCTCATGCTTATTACAGGTCATGATGTCAGCTTCAACGCAGCAGCGAGCTCCCTCACTCCGTCCTTTATCTCTGTTTCCTTGTGGCTGGAGAAATGATCGATCCTCTCGCTCTCTTGTTCAGATATGACCTGGTGTTTAGAGTGTGAGTTTGCAAAATAAAGTGCTGCATGTGCACCAACTTTATTAATACTTCTAACTGATTTAGTAAGTAACTCAACTCAGGTTAGTCTTTGTTAGTTGCATATACATATGTGTTCAATTCTGCTATACCATATTCACAGTACAAGCAGCCTAACAGCCAGCTTTTGCATATGTAATGATTGTTCTCCAAGGACATTTCCACAATATATGCTCGACAGGAGAAGCCAGACAGTGTGACATCTCTTAAAGTTGCTGAGCACACAAACATGAATCCCGTCGATGTTCTCAGCACCGAAACAACTCCACAAATCTTTAGCTTAAACAGCAGAGTTGCTTTGTGTAATTAATTGCTGGTATTTCTTCTTCTGCTCGTGGCAACACTATGCAGCAATGATAAATACAGCAATAGCCTCTGCAGCAAGTTCCCACTCTTTCATCTGACATGCATTAGTATTGTAACTCAGCAGTGCAGTTAGTTTGCTAAAAGTGGGATTTATTTTGCACCTGTAACCTCAGGACTCATTGTAGTTTAACTCACGGAATGGAAATACTTGTTATTTGAGCAGTTGTAACTGATTATGGATATTACCGTAGCCTCAGGAAGAGCAATGGTAATTTAGTCAATTGTTGTTTTCTAAACAGAAAAAGAGCTCTCCTTTTCTGTGTGTTTCTCCAGTTTAGCAAGAGCTGAAAATGCTACAGCTTTTGCACGTTGGCTGTCCCAGTTCACCAGAGTGCAGAGGAAGGTGGTGGGACTCGTTTCTGTTCCAGCTTGCTCGCACTGAACCCCTGTTTATAGAGCCGAGTAAGGCAGAGCATCCAAATCCGCTGCCTTTTAACATTTCTCTTTGATTCTCCTCTTGAATGGCTGTAATGATGACAGTTCTGCACAGGGTGATGCTTGATATTGTAAAAAAAAAAAATACCTTGACTCATCTTTTAGCACATTAAAAAAAAATCACCTTTACAAGGAACCAAAAATACTTTGCATCTCCTTATGTGCAGCATCAGGCTGTTGACTCTTGAATCATTTGAAGCCAGTTGTTTTTCTTGCTCTGTAATATATGCGCTAACTGCATGTGTGTCTTAAATGACAGTGATTTAGTGATAATATTCTTTGCAGGCTCTGACACTGAAACCTAATTAACACTAATCTCCTTTCGGTGTCAAGGACCGGACGTTTGCTTCCTGGTCCTAATTGATTCCAATGACTTTGCAATGACCCTCACTTTACATTGAGCCAACATATGAGTAAAATTATGCATTTTGCAGGATTTATCATGCCTCTTGTCTAAATTTTTATCGTCAAACCATAACAGAAGCATCCCTTTGTTCGTGACAGAGAGCTAATACATTTTTCCTGCTTGCATGTGCTTTCATATTAAACTGTGGTTGACATACAGCTGGTCATAAATATTTGACCAGTGGTGTAAATAGAAAAGAGGCGTGGTGTAAAGGTATGACCTCCAACACTTTTCACACACACTGTCTTGCTGGTGTCAATGCAGACACATCATCATGTGGCATGTGAGAGCCACAGGAAGCCCTCATTAGCTCCCAGGCACCTCGGCCACACGCTGCAGGGGTTTGTGGGGGATTTAATAACAGTGAGTGTCAGTCAGCGTGGCACTGTGAGTGATTTACTTGGACCCGCATGCCCTTCTGTAAGATCACATATAATGTCATAAATTCTAGACAATTTGCTTGTGTCCTCATAGTGAAACCAAGTCCAGACAGGATGCTTATTTGACAGAGGTTTTTTTCTCACACCTCTCATGAGATTTCAGTGATCATTATTTTTATGTCATTTGTAGTTTTTGAGTAGAGGATGTCATGTAAATGTGGCCATTCCCACGCCGCTCCTCTGAAAACATCTGTGCCTCTGATCCTTCTCCTTTGACGCTGCAGCTGACAACTAAGGCTTTTGTACAGTAAAGGACCTCGAGCGTCCAATTGTCATGACGGAAGCAGAAACAAAGAGAATTGAGTTTTCTCATTGGCCCAATAAAATAAAACCAGCTACACGCAGAGCAGGTCATCACTGGCCTGCAGCCAAATCCTCCATTAGAGTCTCATGTAAAAACCTATTGGCAGGGTGTGTGTGCGACTGTGTGTATGTCTTTGGTTGTGGTTTAGTTATTGCAGAAAGTGCTGCAGGGAGGCTGTCCCAAAGGTTTTTAAAGGTTTTTACTGAAAACAAAAATATGAGGAGGGAAAATGCTCTTTGCAGAATAAACAGAACAACAAACCTGATCACACACACAGTTTAAAAAAACTTGATTCTGATACACACTGCATGGAAGATTTGGTTTGGAATTTCAACTTGTATATTAACCAGGCACACTATATTTTTTTCTTTTAATGCTAAAAAATGCTGGTGGAGAAGAAGAAATTAGTCTGTGCAATAACCTGCAGAGGACCTCAATGTCCTGCCATTAAATTGCAGGAGCTGGAGTCCAGAGACTTAAACCTGAGATGTAATAGACACCCAGTGTGTTTGACCTTATATGCAAGATGCGTAATAATTACTTAGCCTACGTTGTGTTTTGCACACTGTGTGTGGCCTTAAAACTTCATTTTTCATCTGTAATAAATGTTTCTAACTTGATCCAGTTTCCAAACCTCTGACAAAACATCATCAGCTCAAATGTAATGCAGGTTCTCTTTAAACCGCACATCACTTGTAGCCTGACTGCTATTATTTCGTCGTTAGGGACCTCCAGGGGAGTCGGCCCTGCTCCTCAAGCTGTGGCTGGTGTTATTTTTAGAACAACTCTTACAGGAGATGAGATAATCAGTGGGTATTATGACCTTGCATCTGCAGAAGAGGTGCGCAGGGGCAAGAAAAGGTGATTTTATTTAGTCTGAAATGTGTGCAGAAGAAGTGGCATTGAGCAGTTGTTATGTTCTCTCAGGCAGATTCTGGTAGAGACTGTTGAGACAAAAGTCTGAGAAGCAGACCTATAAGCAAGAGGGACAAGGGTGTATGGACTCAGAGTTGAAGAAGAGAGATAGTCAGAACAGGAACAATGTTTTGATTTCCAAAAAACTTCCTGGAGTGTTTGTAGAGGATGTTTGTTTCATCACTTCAGGAATCTCTCCTCTCTCAGTGTTTGACCTTTAGACAGTAATGTGTTTTGTCTGGAAAACGATAAATCTGACTTTCATTGATCAAAGCCGCTTGTTTTACTGCAGCCAAACTTCACAGTCACACACGGACAAGTATGAACGCACACATGTACACACACATATACACTCAGTGTGGATGCTGGGTTTCTCCTGTAGAATCTCTAATGAGGAAACCAAATATTTAGAGCTTCAAACAGTCGATTCAACAAAACACTGGCCCTCATAAACTGCAGCTTGTTGGGCAGTTGTGGTCTTTATGCCAGTTTGCTTGCTCTTTATGAGAGGGATTTTAGAGGTGTGTATTCCTCACTGAGATGTGGTATAACTTGCGAGCATCTTTTGAATGATAAGGGCCATCTTGAACCAATTACATGGGCTGTTAGCTCTATCTGAACCCTCGGCAAACTCTCTTCGCAGTCGTTTAGTAGAGCAAGCCACAAGGTTGACGGATAATTTGCAGGATAGGGATTTAATACTGGGAAACCTTCAACAAGTGAGGATTTAAAATCGACAGGTCACTCATACCATATAGAATAGATGTGTGTTGCAGCATAGATTTATGTGTGAATTAGCTTAAGTGATTAGAAAATATGCTTTTGGAGACATAAAACATAGCCTCATTAGCTTAAATGGATGAAGGAAGTGTCCTATAGAGGCTAAAGGGCTTTGTCATATAGGGTGGACTGGAAATGTATTGTAGCCCCTCTGAAGGCAGGTATGTTTCCTTTCTCTATGACTTAAGTACAGAGTTACTGTTTATATTTGCATTTGTCTCAGTGACTTCTCATTTCAACTCAGCTGGTTTTATAATCACCATAAAATCTTGAATCAGGGATGTGGTAACCCTGCTCTGATTAATTAATTTCATTAAAATTATGTCAGGCAGAAATACCACAGTCATAATGAATGCCTCCTTGGCTTGATTTTAATCACATAATAGCATAGTGAATGCAGATGAATGAGCCCTGCTTCACTGCTTCTTGTAAACAGTCTCTCTCCCTCCAGGTCTGCCGGTGCTGCATCTCTTTAAACAAAAAAAACTTTCCCCTGACTATTAGCCTTTTTAGAAAAGTGCGCAGTAACACCATATGTTATACATCGTTATTGTTCCTGGCCAGAATTAATGGAGTATGTGATTTTATTACGAGGGGTTTTAATGTGGTGTAGTGCACCTATTTTTAGCTCACCGCTGGATTACTGAGATTTGATGGAGTCAGAGACTGCTGAGTTTGCACCAGTAGCAGCACCTCAGATGGACTCGTTGCGGCATTCATCCTCTGTGTCTGCCTGAGGACGCCAGTCCAGTGCTGCCTCCAGTGTGTGAAAAAGGGAAATAACACCAAATCCACTGTACTCCGTGAATGAATGAGGCATTGGCATTTGGAGTGATGCCCAGGACAAGAGATGCTTACTCTGTGTTTCTGCTGAGCTGTGCCCAAGTCACTTTCATGATTGATAATCAGATGGTGAGGCTCCATAATGAGCAGGTGGCCTACTTTTCCCAGAAAGGCAGCCAGGGCTCCTGATGACTTCATGATGCACGAAAAAAGAGGTGCCACGGTGTGTTTTCCAAGCAATGGAGTGTTTAAATAAAAAAACAACTTGTTTATGATAGCTGAATAAAGTTTATTACAGAGGCTTACTACTTAACAGATGTTATTCTTTCCCTCACTGCGGTGCAAACATCCAGTCAGATTAAATCCATATGTGAACTGTTGTTTCCCCTGTAGGGCTTTCTACATGGATCAGTCCAACATGCCACCTAGCTCTGCACCCAAAGCTGCTCTCATAGATAAGGTAAGAACAACTTCATGCTGCATTCATGACATCATGGAAAAACTAAGGAGCAGGGTTGGATACTAATGCTGCACCGGGGAAGTGTTTGCATGTGTAACATGTTAGGACTGATGTGGAAAAAATCAGGCAAATCTGGCAAAGAAGATCTGCAGAAAATTCCTGTTAACACTGCAGCATTAGTGTGAATATGCTATAAACTGTAAAACATATCCTAAAACATAAATAGAGTTAACTTGTATTACCTAAAATCTATGTGACAGTGAGCCACCAGCACCTCACAACCTGCAGATTTACTATTTTATGCTCTACTTTGCTCATGAGCTGCTTGGCAGTGACCCCTCTCCTTCTTTTTCTGCCCAGCTGATGCGTCCTCTCAACGCTCTGGAAGAGCTGTACCGTCTGATGGAGAGTTTTATCAGCTGTCGCCGCACCGCCGCCTGTCAGTACACCGCCTGCGGGGCCTCTGGAGTCGGGCTGCTCACTGTGGCCTCTGAGCTCTGCTCTCGCCTGGGAGCCACACACATTGTCATGTGCAACAGCGGCGTTCATCGGTGAGCGTGTGGGCACGAACGCTGCAGACGTCCTCCAGCAGCATGTGATCCGCCTCCAGTTCAATTATATCTTCCTGCTTATAATTTTTCAACCTTTTTTCTTTCTCTTTTTTTTCCCATATCCTTACACCTCTTACCTTTACTATTTCTGACACACTACTTATGTGAACCTTCTTTTATCTACTTTCTATTTCTCACTTTCACAAAAAAAACCCTGCACTCCTCACCGTGGGGATTTTCTATTAATACGTATTTTTTCTGCATTAATTACCAGCAGGATATTCTAGCTAATAGGCCTCACTGTTACTTAGACCACATAAGGGACTTTTAAGCAGGTATAGCACTTTACCCTGAAAGAAGACAGGTCAATTACTTCCATTCTCATTGAATTCTATATATGGCTGCCTAATTCAGCTGCTGCTTAGGGTGCCATTCATCAATGCACGAGGACAGAAATATCCCGATCATTTGTCACCACTGATCCCCAGTTCCAGCTTCCATCTCTCATCTCTTACACCGCTCATTCCCTCCACCCACCCACCCACCTATCTACCCCCTGACTCTCTTTCTTTACCCCATGACAGTTTCTATATCTTTTTTGTCTCGTGCACAGGCTCACACACACACACGCGCACTTGTTCATGTGTTTGCCAGTTGTGACTGATGGCTTGATAAAGTGCAGCGGATAGAGCCGCCTGGTTGCCTGAGCTCTAATAGAAAGTTTCTGTCTTTGCAATGACTGCTGCTACTTTATTAACCCACTGGCTGTGTGTGCATGTGTGTGTGTGTGTGTGTGTGTTTGTCTCTGCAATTATACACACTAACCACAACTCACCCAGACAGGCAGGCTAAGTGTACCGTGACACAGCAGGTGACAAGCCCTGGCACATTTAGGATTATTTGTGAACTGGCTTTCTCCTTAAACACTGTTCTGCAGTCTGAGGCTGCAGACTGATGGCTGTATCAGATTCATAGGGGAGTGAGTTACTTTGCCTGATGCAAGTTATTGACTTAGACAGTCGAGGCTTTTAAGTATAACCCCCTTATTATTGACATGATACAGATTATATGCGAATAAAACAATTTTTCAGATTTTTCTGCACAATTTCAATCATTGAGATATTAAAAAGGAATCCCCTGCAATGCACATATGAATGGTGAGCACACAAACTAAATCTGGCATAATTGAAAAACCTATGAAATCAAGCCAGTAGATTAGTAATGTGGAAATTGCATTATCAGTGTGTCAGCCTTCTCAGGCACTATTGATTGGATTAGTTGCCTTGATGGATGAGTTTTAATAAGAGTGAAAGTGTGGAATTTCAGGGGCATCAGCAGTTTGCAATGTGTATGCTCGTCTTTTAAGATTTTTTTTGCCCATCTTCCCTCAGAAAAACAACAAAAGAGCCAAAAAGGGTGTTTACTGCCCCAAAGCAGGAAGCACAAAGCCCACTTTTTCCTTTTTTTTTTTTATTACGCTCACATTTCAAGTAATTATTTCTCAGCTTTTAACTTTTGGCCTGAACATGCTTCTGCTCTGCTCATTCCTCCTCTCCCGGCATCTTCTGTCATCCTCTCCCCTTCTTTGTGTTTGTCGCTCTCTTGTTTCGTCTCATTTATCAGTGGGGACTTGGCTCTGAAGGAGTGTAAATGGGATATGGGCTGGAACAACATGAAACAGTTGGGTATAAATCACCTCATACTATCTCACCAGCCCTAATGAAAAGGGAAACCGTGCTGCTTCTCACACACTCACACACACACACTTGCACACACACACACACAGATTTTGTGCAGTTTCTTCATCCTGCTCCAGCTGAAGAGATATTTAAAGATCCTCTGTGGGTGACTCTCCCTCCTTCCTTTATCGGTGTGGGAAGCTTAAAATGGGTGCTTAAAATATTCCAGGGTGGCCTGCAAGAGGACATCTCTCGCAGTCCTCTGCTGGGATATCTTTTGGCACATGCTGCCGATGATTGTTGAGTTCATTACTTTTATCACATCATGTTACGCTGTCATAAAGTTATGCAACTGCAACTCGAGGGAACTTTTAAATCTTGATCTGATGACTCAAAGTAATGGCTTCTGGCAGCAATAAATCCCTCACTGAACACCTTTTTTTCTTGAAGTTCTGCTCTCAGCCTCTGTGAAACCCTATCAAGAGAGAGGGAGATATCAAAACAAACAGCTCCAATTTCGTAGCAGCCCCGTGGCAGTGTTACTCAATGAAACTGAACCTGGCAGTGTTGGAACTCCGGACAGTTCAATTTGCAGTGAAAAGGCTCTGGATCGATATACTAGTACAGCTTGTTATCATAGAAAGGTCACTGGCAGCCTTGATAGCTGTCACTGGCTTTGCTACAGATTTATCCACATGCTGGCGTCTGCCTGTGTGTGCGCCTGAAACCACAGTTAGCTGCGACTAATGAATCACAGACTCACGTCAACACTCATTTTGCACACATCACACCCTCATGGCAGTGAGAGTACATCGCCTCTGCCACAGTAAGACGCGCTGACTTGTCCTTGGACCCTTTCCCCCTCAGCTGCAGTGAGGAGCATCAGTTCTGGTGATGAGAGAGGTTGGAAGTCTCCTAAAGTGCTGAAAGTCTGAGATGATGTTCAATCCTCTCCTTTTTTTTACCCGCTCGGCCTAAAAAGCAAAGATCAGGAGGTTTGTTATTCTCCTTACGCCGCGTGTTTGCTCACCGTGAGTGACATTTCAGCAGCGAGTGAAATGATTCATTAGCGAGAAGATGAGCGAAGGTGAAGCAGGAAGATTTGACAGGAATGACAAGGTGTCGAGAGGAGGGAAAAGCGCGGCGGGAGATTCGATACAGTCTCACTGATTCATCATAACTGGATGAGCTTGAGCTCGAGTTTTCTTTTCTTTTTTTTGCTTGCTTTTGTTGTTTTGTTTTGTTGATGTTTGTTACGGTCTCAAATCTTTCCTTTCAATCTCTGTCTGCTTCAAAGGCTGCCTTTTTGCCATGAAAGCATGTTGAGAGTGAGTTAGTGTGCAGTCAGAGAAGGTGCTTCTTGTCACTGTAAATGGCTTTATGGTGTCGAAAACAGACTGTGTGCTTTGATAGACACTGCATCCATGAAAAAGGAGGATAAATTGTTTGGCATAACAAAAGTGTACTCCAGTAACTGCATCAACAGGAGCAATAATTTGCATTATATGAGGGGTTATTGATAAGTTCATGGCCTATGGTTGAAGGAGTCAGTGTTAGAAAACCTACGATTTTAAGCCTACAGCATTTATGACATCATCATCACTGTGAAAACAGCAACCACTGAGCTCCTTTTTATCTTTAAGAAGAGGATGTAGTTTAAGGAGGGAGACTGAGGTGAATAGGGGAGGTGTTGGACAAGTTCAAACGCATCTGAACTGCATATTTGTACAACAAGAGCAGTCTAACTCATCTTCTTCTACTTCAGGCCACGGACTTATCAACCACCCCTTGTAATTTGCTCCTTAGATAATCCACCATCATCCATTCCTTGAGTGAGAATCTGATGAGTATGCAGATGGAGAGCGCACGTTTAAGCTTGACCTTTTGTTTTCCCTCTCTGACCAACAGCTGCACACTGAGTGTGACACTGGAGCAGGCCATCCTGCTGGCACGAAACCACGGCCTGCCCCCTCGCTGCATCATGCAGGCCACTGATGTCATGAGGAAACAGGTATGTGTTTGGCTGCTGTGTGCGTAGCCTCTCTCAGCTTCCTGTTATTACTGCTGCAGCCCTTTTGTTGCTAAAGTCTCTGCAGTAAATAGAAATTTATGCTTCAATCTCCTCTGCAATTTTTGCATCCAAAACCATTAGATAAACTTTATGCTTCTGTGAGTTGAACTATGCTGCCAAAACAGTATTAGCAATGGATTTAACAGTGCTGATAGAGGAGAAGTTATTTTCTTTTAGCTTGAGCAGTCGATGTTTGATGTCTCTTAGGCATTATTGCTTAAGTAAGAATGCTGTTGTCGAAGGCAGCCAACAGTAAGTGTAGTTTTGGTGATGATAAAAGTGTTTTGCAAAAAAACATTAGTTCTGCTCCTGTCTTTATTATGATTTCCTTTGCCCCCCCCCATTTCAATTTCATCACACATGAATTCACTGCAACGAGAATATGAATCTTACCAAATGAGGGAGTAAAAAAAAAAAAAAAAAGTAATGAGAAACTGAACAGATTGGCTAAGGGTCTGCAGCTTGCTTGTTTGTCTGCACGTCTATTTGGGGTCAAGGGAAAGAATTCCAATTGCTTTTCTCAGTGCATACACATTTTCACCCCACAAAGGGCTCCAACCATGACCAGATCCTGGCCTGTATCGCAGACTCTCATTAGAAGTTCTGTGAGCGGTGGTTGTATTGCTATTTGCAGTGAGTGGAGAGGTTAGTCGAGAGGCTGAGGTCCTGCGGGAAGAAAGGCATTTAATTTCTACACTCAGAGGGCTGGGCTGCCAGCCAGAAGAATGCAACTTTGTGCATTGTGTGACCTTGAGTACTACTGTATGTGCCTGGGAAAAAATCCATCTTGTGGAGGGTGTGGTCTGAGATATTTGTAATGAAATATAAAGAGGTGTGTGGGTGGAAATTAACTGTTTTGGTTCATTTATCTTGTTTGCTAACTACAGCAGAACTCTCTCGTTATTTTTCTACATCAGCTGTCACACGTTTTCTGTTTTCTTGGGTCATCATTGACCTGCACTTCAGTGAGAATAGATGGATGGTTCAGTCCAGATAGGAGAGGCGAGGCGAGTCTGCTCCGCTGTGTCTGTCTCTCTCTGTGTGTGTGTCCTTGCTCTCAGACATCAGCTGATGAATCTGATGAATATGATTATCACACAGGGTTTGGATGACGTCTCTTCTTCCTCGCTGAATAGTCATGCTTACTCACAGAAAGGTTATCTGCACAGCACTTGGCCCCAGCAGGACCCATAAATCAAGTCCAAACAGCATCATTCAGAATGAGCATGCATGAGGGATTTGGGCAGAACGGGTCCAATATCAGCTTGATTTGTAAACTTTTGCAGAGCTCTGTTTTAGTCTGTATAGGAGCATCTAAACTAACCTGAAAAGATAAATTGTGGTGACACCTGATTGGATTTACCTTTTCCTATTTCAGCACATTGAAGGAGCAAGTTATATTAGGAACAAACTTCACATGTACTTAAACTTGCAAATCTAGAGAAAGCTTGGCCTGGCTGACCAAAATGGAACAAATGGAATGAACTAGATTGAACATGCTGAGTAAAAATGTCCCTCCTGATATTTATTTAACTCTTACTGATGTTTTAACCAACAACAGGCCTCAACAAAATATTAAGTTTTGGTTTAAGGTGCAGGTGCATCATTCATAAAGGAATCAGTTTGTTAAAAATTTGAGGTATTGCAGAAATGTGAAAACATGAAAAATGAAAGCACCTATACAAAATACATGCCATTTTTTGAATGCATGAGTAGAGAGATAGAATCAATACAGCACGGACACTGCACGTTAACACTTGCACATATTTGAAATTGTCTGCTTTTGGACAGCCATATTTGTCTTATTTTGTTCAACTCTGTGGTTGTTGGTGTTTTTGTCCAAGCTAGAAGTATGGCTCTATGAATGGCAGTGTTGGTCAGTCGGTTTATTGGTTGTTGATCCACAACTTTGGTTCAGACTAAAATATCCCAGCAGCTGGAGCGCCGTGGTAGCCGAACTGTTATAGTGCAAACCGCCTCGGTCGAAACTGTGTAAGATTTGATTCCAGCGACATTTGTTACTTTTCATACATCTCTCTCTCCAAGTTTGCTGTCTTTCTCTTCATCTGCCACTCGCAAATAAATCAAATAAAGGCTTAAATGCCTTGACAGTAATTAAAACAAAGAACTTTTCAACAGCTTTCATAGAGATTTTCATTAAGTCCTGCAGAGACGCTAATGATGCTGAACTAATGGATGAATATCTATCAGATTTACTCTGGACATGTATGTTCTACACAGGAAGCATTATGTAAACTTTTGTTATTCACCAAGTTTATCTTTCGCGCTGTCATCAGGTCAAACTTCTAATTTTAATATTTTGGTTTTTGACCAAAAACCAAAACTGAAATTCAGTCTGTTTGTAATCATCAGCTGTACTTTTCGTTTGCTGAAAATCACCAAATGGTGACTTGCTAAACAAAGACGGCGAGGATGGTAAACATTACACCTGCTAATCATTAGCATGTTAGCTTTGTCATTATAAGCATTTTGCAATGTTTTTTTTTAAGTTTTCTTTGATTTGCTCTTTTTGTTTTTCAGGCATCATCAAATATGTTGTGTTTAGATCTTTGGTATGTTATTAAATTAGAAGTTTGGAAAAGTTTGGATCCCCTTGTTGTTTCTAACTCATCATATCTACTTTGGGTGCCATGTCCTTTAGGGACATTAGGGGGCATCTCTGTCTGGAGGCATCAGGATGGATGTTCTGTGATAGGCATCAAATAATTGCTGATGCTATCCCATTATCTGGACGCAACTCAGGGCAGACAGTAAGATGGCGTACTGCAGGGTTGTAACCGAGAGGTCAGCTAATGCACTTCTTCCCTCTCTATCCAAAGAGGTCATCAGTGTCTCCTCTTTGAGCAGTGATTCGATTGTGTATTTCTGTCTGCACATGTGCGTCACAGAGGGACAGAGGGTGCATTTGTGAGTGCAGGTGCTCGTGTCTCTAAATTGAGAGGCCGAGTTCCTCTCCACCCCCCCTGCAGTTGTGTATCTGCCGACTCTGCGCACAGCCAGCAAACTACAGCAACATAAGCAAAGAGCAGACACGTTCTTGCATAATCAAACTCAGCAACACACGCGTATAGGAAACATTCATCTTCCAAATGCCTTGCTACTTGCTTTTATTTCCATACAAAATATATATTCTGAATGTGCTCTTTTGCAAACATGGTTGAAATTGGATGATACAGCAGAAGTCGTACTTTAAATTCTAAGACCACAACCTCCAACACATCTACTTAATAACCTGCTGTTTGGACTAGAATTAATTCCTTTTTTCTCACAAGTGACCGCCAGTCATTCATGGCCTGACAGGAAGCAATCTCAGTTGGGAGGCGTACTCATGTCGTAAAACAAAAAACATCACAGGAGATGTATTTAGGCCAAGATGGCATCCAATTGTAGCTTATATCAGCCCAGTGGAATTTTAAAACATGCAGTTCTTGTGTTTTGTTCCAGCTATTTTGCTATGCTGTTGTTCTTAGCTTCTATGTGTGACTCTCACAAGTCATCATAACCCATGATGCCTTGGATTAATAATGTATTTGTTTTGGTTTTTTTTAGGGGGCAAGGGTTCAGAATTCTGCCAAGAATCTGGGAGTGAGGGATCGCACGCCATCATCAGTCCCAAGGTAAATCTGCATGCACGTTCTGTTAAAGTGGGGCAACATCAACGTCAGCAAAAGCAGGGTTTGCAAGCCTTGCATGCCACCACATCACACATCACATCAACGGTGACCATTTTTAATGCTTTGTTTCAAGGCAGCCATTTCTTTTCACTAATTTCACTTGGGCATTGAAATCAGCTTGCAGAGAGAGAAAGAAATACAGGCTCTCAATTTGCATTAATTGCCTTTATTTTTATTAAAGTTATTTGTCACATCATAGTTAGAAAAAAGGACTGCTTTGCATCGTCTGCTTTTTGTGCTTTCAAGAACTCTGTTTTTTAAAAATTTTAGAGACAAAGGAAAAAACTAATCAGTCTGTATGACTGCAAATGGGGAGGGATTGTGTGACCGGTGTCTGGTAGGGCTGCTTCTGTATAAATGTGGGTAATTCTTGATTGAGGCCAAGTCTTTGAATATAGAAAAGACAGCAGGGGATGTAGTAGGGAAAAGATGAAACACTCTTATTTTCTCATACTGTTTACTTTTCAGAGTTTGAGCATCTTACCACATACAGTAGCTTGTGCTGACTCTTGCATCACAGATGCTGGTGCTTACCTGAATGCACCATCAAGAACTTAAAAAACAAGCTTCTGCTCATATTTACTCTATCATACATATTTTTTTGCCCCAAAAAATTGTAAAACGTAAATAAAGTGGTAATGTTTGAAAACAGTCTAAATTTTGTATAGTTTTACAAATGTTCTGCAGCATCAATACATGCTCCTATAATGAATAATTAACCAGCCTCCTTCAAAGGACATGTATCTGTATAGTGCTGTATGTCTGTGGTTCCATTAGAAGGGAGCTCCCTGCACTCAGTGGCCCCAAGATGAGGAAGACTGCCTCAGCCATTTGGCTGTGACATATAGGCTTTTGTGTGACAGGGGGCCCTTTTGAACCTTTTAGTGAAATTGACAAATACAGTTAGGCAGTGGGATGATTAGTGTTGAGACATTGTGGTTCGGAGAGTGAAATTGCTGCACTCTCAGTAGGTTTATGTCATAATTGTTGCAGTGTGAGTGACTGCCACAGAATATGTAAGTGTGCTCTGTGGCTCAGGAGATGTGCTGGTTGCCTACTGATCTGTAGATGAAACGGTCAGTAAAATCTGAGTGTGACTTCAGCCTGCAGCCATGTGATGTGGAGACAGTCGGAAGAAGACCAAAAGATGTGAATGGTGCAATCGATTATTTAAACTGCAGAAGGCAGCAGTGCTGTATGAGCTGTATGAGGCTGCAAGAAATACAGCTGATATTAGAGAAAAATGTGCTGAAGTTAGAAAAGCCCCGATCACTTATGAACAAAACAAAATAAATCAGTTGTTAAAGTAAGGCTTTCTTTTCACTGAGGCAGCATAACAAACCATGTAATGCTTGACTGTGAGAGGTGTATTGTTAGGATTAGTTCTCATGGACTCACTAATGGTTACGAGGAAAAAATGAATGCAATGAACCAGCATGCAGTGTTTCTTGTTCTCTTGCAAATGCAAACAACTCTAACTATTGCATAAATTTTCATGTTCAGTCATATTTCTTAAATATTGCCAAGCTGTAGTATATGCAGTTCTTTTTGTACCAACAACACTTTTGAAGGTAAAAGCTAAACTCCAAAGTCATATTTTTACTGTTTAGGCATCGTTAATGTTGTTTGACAGGATATGTGCTGCTAAGGATAATTATATTTCCACTACAGACAGTTTTCTACCCTGAGACTGCAGCTAAGTCTCTGCCTGCATTCGCTTTACTCCACACAGGAAAGTGACATTACTCAACAGATCGTTGCTGTGTTCTCTGTTCTATATCCTGGAATCTAATTAAATGTCATTTTGTGTATATGTTTCTCTGATCAGGTTGTACAAGCTGTGCCAGCCTCCACCCCCGGATGGTGACCCATAATGCATTGCACCCAGAGAGTTGCTAAAAAAGAAGCTTGAGGCTTTCAGTCCTGAGCATCCTTTTTCCCTATACAGCCCTCCCTCCACTCATGAAGGATCAACCTAATTAAAGACAGTTATTGCCTCCATTTTTTTATGTCCAGAGTAGCTGCCTGAAGTGTAAATAGAAATTAAAAAAAACGTAAATAGTATTTTTAATACTTTATATTTTTCAATGTTGTACTTTATACATATTTTAATGGGGGTTTTTTTTCATATAATGCATCTGACAAAAATGATTAAGAGTGAGAAAATAAGAGATTTATACCCTTAAGAACGCAGTTAAAATATCCCTATGGAATGGAATGAATCCCATCAGTTCACTGTCTGCATGTTATGGACTGAAAATCATGTTGTTTTCATAGGGCACATTTGCATTTCGTGTTATTGGTGTGATTTGCATATAAAAGAAGCAAGATAATATTGATTTATAGGATACTAGATAAAATTTGGTTTTGCATTGTATTCAAAGTTGCCAATATTCTTTTCTCTTCTCTTGAACTCTGACTTTTACAGTCTATCAAATTCTCTCGGTGTTGGATAACAATACGAATGTGTGTTTTTGCAGCATCCCTCATGATGTTTATTCCCTTGTAAATATACATACTTTAGTGTGCGAATGTGCTAAAAGGGTCCGTTTTTCTAATTGTCTGTTACATGCATGCATATGAAGATCTTCAGTGGTTTATCAGTATTAACATGTAATAGATTTTTGGAAGTAGAGCTACGAGATATATTCTGTTATTTTTTATTGACAGTACTCAGGATTAAAGTATCTCTCCGTGTTACTTATTATTTCTTGTATCATTGTAGATGGATGTCTAGCTCACTACTATGCAAACAAACAAGTGGTAATAAACTGCATCAATAAGCTCCAATAGTTTTTGTGTACTACAGCCTACTTTATGTCTCAGTTTATTCATGTGAAAATGATCATTTTTTAATTTTTTTTTGCTGCAGATTTTCTTTAAAGCCCCCAATACTGCCAAGTCTACGGCATGTCAAAAATATATTTAAAAAAATTCAATTATGGACGCTTGAAAATGCTTCACAACGCCAAGTCACCCTTGGTTTTCGATATTAAAATCTATTCCAACACTTTAAACATGATCAGTGTTCATTTAACTGTCTAACTTGTTTTAAGTATCAATTTAATGCTTAACTGACAGTAAAATGAATAAAAAAAGAGACTTGTTGAATTTTCTACCTGCTTATAATAATTAGCAGGACTTACAGCACCTGCGTCCGCCGCTGTCAGCGCGCGTGCACTTGCGCAGTTGATCCGCGTGGACATTTTGCCCCACGTTCAGGTTGAAACACAGCCCGGCGGAATAAATGGGAGTGGCGGCGGCACCGTTAACACTGCTGGCAGCCAGTGAGCGGAAGATTTGTAATCTCTGTCACAGAACCGCCGCGCCATTGGTTTCCTCGGGGACGCCGCCGCCGCCGCCGCCGCCGGAGAGTCAGTGAGGGCGACAAACTGGGGATGGTCCCGGGCTCCTCCACAATGAGCCGGGCTCACAGCCGCCTGCTCCGCACTTGACGCAACGCAACCCGTCCGAACTTCACGAGACTCCGCTTTAAAAAAAAAAAAAAAATTAAAATTAACAATAAAATCCACCGTGGGGACATTTTGCACGTTTGAGTCGCCGAGACGCTTCCTGAAGGACGGATGACACCGGCTCACCCCATGATTTCATTGCGCTAAAAGCTCCTACGAGCCACAACAGTTTCTCCATGGCGTCTCCGCAACAGTCAAGAATTCAGTCGTACCTGGAGAAGAATAAAATCGGACCGCTGTTTGAGGTGAGTGCGCCGCATGCAACTCTCAAGTTGTTGGCTGCCAATTTAAAGGAGCATTGCCTTGCACCAGACTGCGTTATTCCGCTTTTGTGTGTAGTTGCTCTAAATGACGAGCTGCCACACTGGAGTAACTGAGGAAGCGGGTTGTTACTCCCTAAAGCTTTCAGTCAGACAGTAAAAACAACTGGCTGGTGATATTTTGAACCCATTTATTTATTTTGCACTTTGGTGGCTGATTAGCTTCCTGAAACGTCCCACTGTGCTCAGTTGGCAATGAGATGCTGTAGCTCAGAAACACATGAAGGTGTTCTGGCAGCTGTGTTTGCCCTCATGGTTGATGCTATCAGTGATTTGCATTTCAAAAGATGATGCTGTGTAACAGCCGCCACTGCCTGACTCCACATTGTTGCAGTTTGTTCAAGTTGGGGCCACTCAGTTGCAATTAACACAGCACGGAGGAGCTGGCTTAACTGGAGCCTAACAGACCACCTGCCTCCAGAGTCTGTCTGTCTGTCCGTCAGACAGTCAGGGGATCTGTGTGTTGTACTCTCAATGAGGCACCTAAGCGACCTGGAGGAGAGCACTACTTCATCCCCTTGTTTGCTGTCGGGTCTCTTGCTGAGGGCAGGAAGGCACAGGTGTGAGGCGAAATGAAAAGTAAAGGCAGAGAGATGGACAGAAGTGTCCAGCTCAGCAGGCTTTTTTTTTTTGCTTTTGCTGCTGCAGATCTGCGAGCATCAGTTTAATTAAGCTGACAGCTGGGTGGACAGTTGTGTTATCACCATTAAACACACTAGAATGGTGTGTGTGTTGTGTTTGTGGAAATGCAATATTCGCATGCACATGATGCGTTTGGCAGAAGTGCTGACATTTCAGTTCTGTGCTTCACACACACACACACACACACACACACACACAAACAGGGGCTGCATATTAAACAGATGTGAGAGCGGTGAGTAGTGAGGCTTGTTTCAGCACCGTGGACAGAGACTCACTCTAACCTACAGTTGCATTTAGCCAGTGAAGAAGACAGGAAATCTTATTTTGAAGCCACAGCAGTCAGCGAGGCTCAACTGTACAATGTGTGCTCTCTCTGTTTGTTTTTCCTCCCTCCATCTTCCTCTTCCACCTGTCTCCCCCTCTGGTGTGCTGTGCCTCGGCTCTCCTGTCTCTCCTTTCTCCTCTTTTTATTTTTCTGCCTCTGCTCACATTTTTAATTGTGAGTCCTTTATGTGACGGCTGGAAAATGATGAAAGCAAAGTGATGCTGATCAAAAACACCTTTTGTGCAAAAGATCAGTGAGCTTGTATAGTAAATGTTTAACATACCAAGCAGAGTTTTTGTCCGACCAACAAGGACACGGATCATTGCTGAGTTGCTCGCAGTGTTTGGACTCTGAATGGTGGATTGTCGGGCTTTTATTGTACAGTGTAGATTTTCAGGGTGAGTTTCCTGGGGTTGAGAAATGGTGTAGTGAGTGGATAATATATGAAAACTCTACCAGGTCCTCATGAGAAAATAATATAACTGCTACCTTGGTGTTTCGCTTGAAAAACCCTTTTTGTGCCAAATAATACCCATCCATGTGCATTCAGCTGTGAAGAAAGGATCCAGCAGAGAGAGATTGGAGTTCTCCTTGTAGTTTTCTTTTTGATCAGATTTAGAGATTTGGTGCAGAAGAAGCAACAGTACAGCTGTTCTGGTGTGCTGGCCAAACCAAAAAGAAGGAACCTGTCGAAAGTTTGATTGCCATTCATACACGAGTACAACGCTCAGTGATAAAATGTGTCATTTTAAACAACAGCACATCAACAGAATACAAGAGCAAAGAGTTTCTTGGTGTCTTTCATTTATTTACCCACTATCACAGTACATAAGCAAAGCAGCAGTGTGACAATATGATGGTATAATATCTTTTTATTATTGCATATTGTCATCATACACATTGTACAGCTCTTTGAGGCAAACTCCTGATTCATTGCTGAAGCCGAACCCAAACCAATAATTAAGGAACAATAGTAATTCGACTGCTTGTATTTCAGTGACACTTCACACTGAGAGTTTGGACTGAAAATGACAGTTTCCACAGAAAATATGAATTGATGGTTTGCGCCGCTCTGGTTGTTTCAATGTGAGCATAAAAAATAGAAATCCATCACAGATTTATTCATTTAAAAGGCTGTTTTACTTTTGGTTTTTTGATCATTAACTGCCTTGACACAATTAATTTGTTGACGGGTCTTTATGAGCAGAAGCATATCAAGTTTCAGAGGTGTAAGTGCACATTAAGGCTAAATTGCAACAATAAAATCCTGGAAATCTTGCTTCATATTCTGTAAACATCACCTCCACATCATCAACTTCCTACCCCGAACTCTTCTTCCTCTTCTCCTCCCCGGCACTCATCTGCAGAGCCCCATCTCTCTCTCCTTATCCCTCCAGCACATATCTGCAGCATTAAACTGTGTGTGGAACAGCAAGTGGGGGTTCATTTACTCACTCTGATGAGACACAGCTTATGATTTGCCATAGAATTGATTTTTTTCCCCCCTTCACTGGCTAATGAAATGGTTGCTTTGCAGAGATAGCAAGCTGAGTCAACACGACTCCAAAAAGTGAAGCAGCCTTTCATAATAATTGAAGTAATTGCACTCCAGATTGTTGTCGGCCACTTTCCCATTTTGGTAAATTGATATTCCTTTTTAAACACCTACTCTTTTCCAATCTCTTTACGGTGTTAGTGCAGTGTGACCTTTCACATTTTCGTATTGCTGAGGAATTCTTGTCTTTGTAGTTCAGGATGATCATTATAGAGCATATGATACGTAAAAAAAGATACACTGAGCATTAAAGGCCTCTCTACCTGTGTTTGTAGGATCTGTACAAAACTGTCTGCAGATCTCTGACATTTTAACTCATGAAACAGGACCAGCAGTTCAGAAATGGAGCAGTCTCTGCCTTCATCTGCAGACAGTGTAAAACCCACTCTCATGTCCCTCCCTGCTGTGATCAGTCAGTCATATCTGAGGCGATATAATTGGTCTAGTAGAGCAGTGAACTGATGGATCATGTAAGTGTCAAACAATGTAACCGTCAAATGTGAAATTATTATATGTTTCTGTGGAAGAATTGTTGCCATTGTTCACAGCAGAGTCTGAATTTTCCTTTTCATAATAGCTTGATTATAGATCTGATAAGATCCATTGTTAACTGAGTGCTCAGCTCAAGGCTCTGCTATGATTATCCACTGATATTGGTGAAGTGCTGATGTGTGATGAACCGGATTAGTTTCAGATCTAATTGCACATTAATTTTTTCCCCCTTTATATTTAGTGTTTTTGTGCAAAAGAGCACAGACACACATGCACAATGAGATTGTTAAATACTTTGGTTCTCTCAAGACAAGTGTTTAATTAAATCACTATCATTTCATGCTTTTTGTATTTCATGTGATCTTCATTTCCCCTCTTTTTCTTTTCACACAGCAATGATCTCAATTAGTTCTGCTCAGTGGGAATTAGATTTTAAATCAATAATGAAATAAAAGAGCACTTGTATTGAATTTGCACTCAGTTTCGGACAAATCCTCAGTTTAAGTGTCAGAATTTAAATCAGAAAGCTGCTCTGCTTGTACTATTGTTGTTGCTGCTTATAGTGAAGTGAAACGACTTTGCTTTTTTCTATAGATTTCTCTCAGTAACTTGTAAAGTAGATCCATCCATATGGAAAAGATCCACTCCAACCAGCACAGCCCTGCAGTGTTTCTAATCTGCTGCACTGTAAAGAGGTCAGTCAGTCAGTCAGGCAGGACACGAACACACTCTCTCTGACCTATTGATCCATTCCTTTAAGAGGTAATTTATTGGGCCTGGTGTGATTGGGTTTGGGCTATTTTCACCTACCGCAGTCACAGCAAGCTCTGACTTTCCATCTCACTGAAATCAGGTCATTTCTGCATGTACAAATCTAGTTTTTTGTATCTTTTAAATCATTTGATTGCCTTAGTGAGTGATTAAATGGCTTTAAAGAGAATTTGATTTCAATTTGATTTCTGTGGAGCTGTAGAAGAAGATAATGAGGAAAATGTGTCACAAATTGCAGGCATCTGGCTTTGAAATCTTTGTTATTCTTGACCTTTGAGACGCATTAACAGTAAAACACACAGACAATTTGGCATGAGGAGAGAGGCTCAGTTATATGTCAGGGAGAATCCATCTGAGGTCCTGTTATATCTACAAACACACCTGGAAACATTTCTGTCTGACAGGGTTACTTTGTCATTGGCATTCCTCCCACACATCTGGTCATAATAATCCAGTAATTTCATCTTTAGCTGTGGGTTGTTTCATTCATGTTTATTATTTCGCCCCACTCTGCTATTAAAAGCAAAAGAATCTGCAGAATGAGGTCAGTTGTTACAGAAAAAAAGGACATTTGATATCAATAAACTGTCCAGTATGAGATATGAAGAGCTGGATTTGTCAGGGATGGAGGCAGGTTCATCATCTTGCATCTTTATCATGATGAGGCATAATTAAGTCCGTTGGTTTGCACTCTTGCTGAGTTTATCATCCATTTGTATGCTGGTGGGTTATTTGAGCATATATTTACATCCAAACACCGAGACATTCAGTCTAATTTTAATTTTAAAATCCTATTATAAAAAACCTTGAAGGCATGCACAAAGTCAGCACAATCAATTTAGAATAAAACGGTTTGTTATTTCCCATGATAATTTATTACAACACTGTGTGAAAATTGTAAAAGAGTGGGTTCACTTTTGTTGTCTCTGGAGGGACGGCAGAAGACGGTAGAATTCATATTTATAAATCAACACCATCAAATTAGAGAGGAGAGAAACCGTTTGTAATTAGTTCAACTCCAAACACGCACAAAATACTTTTCATTTTTTCATTTTCTAGATACCAGGTTTTGTGTAGAGTTAGCTGATGGTCTTATTAGATGCTGATGACTTGATATGGCAGCCGTTTGGTCATGTGAGGGTTAATCCAGCTCCCCTTCAGGCACAGTTAGAGTAATTACTACAAGACAGGCAGCTGAACAGGCAGCCTAAGGCCATGTCGGTCCAGGGGGAGTACAGGAAGGGGCGAGGAGGAAAGACAAAGGATATCTGGGAGATCAGTGAGATGATGAGTGAGGTCCAGTATGAGAAAGATTTAGAGCGTGCAGCGCGAGGCGGGGGCGGCGGGTGTGTGCAGGAAACAGAAAGGGAGACATGCGGCGGCTGTGGTGCATGCTAATAAAGTTATCATGTCCACTTACAGGCTGAGGATGCTGATGGCTGACTGCTGTGTGTAATTGATAGTCAGGCCGGTGTTCTGGGAGAACTGATCATCTGATCCACAGAACTTTGACAGTAATTCTTTATTTGCTCAGTAGGTGAATAATGAGTGTGTGTGTTCAAAAAGGGGTTAATATGTGTCAACACACCTGTGTGCTCATATACTTAAATACTGCTTATATATGTTTTTCTATCTTAAAAAAAAGCCTAAGTACATAAAAAAAGCAGCTTTTGGTATTGTAATTTGACAGGATAAGAGATTCCCTCCAGACTCACTTTCAGTGCAGGTAAATGGATGGAAAATCCACAGTCTTCATTCTGAGCGTTCCTACCTTTAGTTACAGTTTAAATGATGCAGAGGCAGTCAGAGTTGGATAAATCAAGTGGATATGTTCCAAAGTTAGAAGCTTTTTTTTTGTATGACATTTCCTCTCTGCATCCCCAGACTGAGTTTTCATACATTTTTAAACCCAAGAAGGACCATAGAGTCTAGTACTCCTCCTCTCCCAACGAAAAAGCCTGAGGAGGGGGTCACTGCACAGTCAAACACAAGCACACTGTCCTGTAATGTCTCCATGTACACATGGATAAGTGAGTAAGTTTTAAGATAGACTTGATGTTAATCTATTCTTAAAGGCCTTGTTTTGATGTCTACATGAATGATTTTTGAAGAAATTAACTTTTTAGTGCAAAGTTTTCTTCATTTATGCCCCAAAATGTGTTGAAAATGTATTAATATCTTTATAAAATGTGGATCCGTGCTGTGTTAAAGTAGGATAAAGGATAGGATCTAGTGTACTGTTAAATACTGTCGGTGGTGGGGTGCAGCCTGCAGGTGTATGATGGAAACTCTCAGCTTTATCTCCTGGAACATCCTGGTCATGCTGGTGACAGGGAGGGGGCAGAATTGCATGGATATATAAGGTTCCTATATGCTTTAAACTCCTCTTCCTGTTCATCAGCCTTACAAACTTTGGAAGTTTTTTCCATTAAGAAAATACCCTCATACCTCACGGCCGATATTGTGCTAATTTTATTTTGCAATTCCACTGAATAAATGGAGCACATTGTAATCAATAAAATTTTCGTGTCAACATACCAGTCAATTAATTGACTAGTGAGGCATTTTTTATTATTCATGCTCTGAAACAGACCGTATTTCTGCTGCGGCAAAACATGGGTGTAGTGATAAAAAAAAGTGCTTGAGGCAGAGGTAAAGGACAGCAAGAGAGAAGTGAGGGCATCTTTTTCTTGTGTGTATCAGCGGGGCAGATAGCAGCATCTCTTCTGATAAGTATTATCTGGTCGTGCCAGCCCGGTCAGGTGACATTGCCTTTGCCACAGTCTCCTTTTTCCGCCTGATGCCTTCAGCTCCAGTCTGCCTGCTTATTCAAGGTCTGGATCTCTTCCAGTGGCATCTCTTACACTCTCATCACATCATTCTCCCTTTTCCAGTAATGACCTCTACCTGTACATGAAACACACTGGACAGACGCACAGACATCACCTTAAATACCCCTTCGTATTCCCATAATTCATTGACAAGCAGCAGATAAATCAACAGCAGTCGATGGCCTTGAGTACGGAGACGGGGAGCCCTCTTGGGAGATTAGGAAGAGCTGTTTCTGCATTTAATTTTTTTTTTATACAAGGACAAGTCTGAAGAAAAAATGTCAAGTTTTATGGTTGATCAGAGCCAGAGCTTCGGAGTTGCTTTTAGTTCAGAGTATGATGCATTTAACAGTGATTTTCAACAGGCAAACATGATAATAAAGTGTAATTGCATCCAATTTACAGCTGCCGTGTTCCTGTTCATCCTCTTACCATAGTTTACAGATACGGTCATCTCCTCTCAGTACATCTGCAATAAATGCACTCCCTCCCAGACACACAGACAGGGTCAGTGTCTCCACACTGTCAAACATCTGAAGTCTAACAGTCCAGCAGTAGCCTGCAACAGTTAACTCTGTCAGCTTACAGACGAGTAATGCTCAAGCCAAGTCGCTCTGTGATGTCTCCGATAATTCCCACAAGAGAAATGTGCCTTTTTTAGCCTTGACAGGAAGGTAAGTGCCAAGTGCCAGAATAGAGAAGCACAGCTTGAGGTTGGGATTTGTTGTAGGCTTGAGCAGACTTTAGTAGGGTGGTTGCTCTCTTTCACCAGAAATCAAGATCTCTTTAGTGTTCTCTCCTCTTTTTCACCCTCGTACCCTTGTGACACTGTCTCTATAGAATTCTCCCTCCATCCTTCACTCTACCATCCATCATCCATGTATGACCTTCAAAAGTTTGCCTTTCTGCTCTTCTCTCCTCATTTCCAACTCCTTCTCAGCTTCCGATTTGGGGAGTTTAAGTTTCAGGGATGCAGGGAGCGTCAGAGGGAGTATCATGACTGTCATTGTCCCAGGGGGGGAAGTCCTTGAGAGCTTCCAAGGACACAGTGTCTCTTGGCTGGCTGACAGCTTGTCAATTACAGCCACCAAACCGCACTGCCTGGGGGCACAGAGATATCTCCACCCGACATTAGATCTGCACAGATACCCACCACATGTCCCAGTAGCTGACGCCACCTGTTGGCCTGCTAATAGTGCAACCGTTCAGACTGTGACACTCTCCATCTCAATCTGTCTCTCTCACACACACACACACACACACACATACCAACAAATACTAGGGATGCTATTTTTTGCTGATGCGAGTCACTCCTGGCCAAAAAGCATTAAAGTCTGCTTGTGTATAGAAATGTTGACCCAAATTTGAGCCCACATCTGACTACGGTTCCTGTCAAAGAAAATATGATTATGAGTCAAACAGCATGGGTTTATAAAACAGGACTCATGTTATTTAAAACCCCTCATTACCATAGAGAGTGAAAGTGTCAGATTCGGTTACCTTGTTCTGCTATATATGTGACTTATCTAATGTATGCACCATGCAGACACTATGAAATCTGTTACTTAAGCTGCGTCTCTGTGCCTTTTTACGATGTTATTAAGGATGGTGAAGGACACAAAGGTAAAAGAGTGCATTTGCTCATTCAGCAGCTTTTGTCATATTGGATCCAAAACACTCTACAGGCCATGCAGTCAATATATGTTGGCACGGGAGCGTTTCACTGTACGGACGTGAGCAGAATGCAGAGGTATCCACATGTCAAACCCTCCTCTAATAATCCCAAGGATCTACGCTATCAGTCCATCTGCCACCGTGTGTTTCATGAGTCTGACTCACGCCTGTGTTTCTCTCTCTCTCTCCACACATCTGTGTGTGTGTGTGTGTGTGGTTTCCACTGGGAAACAATCATGAAAATCACAACTCCGCAGTCATCCATAAAAAGAATTGCACACTCTTCCTCTTTACCCCCATCCCCACAAAAACTATTAAGACTTGGAAACCCCGCTGTACAGAATGGAGTTCTTCTAAGTCGACTTCCTGTGTAATCTACCAAATTACAACCTTCATTTTATAGGCCTCCTGTTGGTAGGTTAGTTAAATTACCCACAGGAGCTACTGAGCAGTGATTACAACTTTTACATCTTAACATTGCTAGTAGTTTAGATTTGTTAGACCTATGCCACTGCAGTTGTGAGAAGAAGGGCTTTACTAAACTCCTTTTAAAGCTTGCAGATCACTTCAACTTTATCTCTCGCAGGCAGAAAAAGAGTTTTTCCCAGTGCTCAGGCGTGCGATCTGCAGAAAAAACATCTCAGCACACTCTGTGTTTGTCTGTTAACATGCTGTTTGCTGTCAGAGCCTCTGTAGACGCTTGCGCCTGGCAGGAATGTCCCCCTGACCAATTACCTGATTAACTCTCTGAGCACACACACTGCAGTCAAGGCCAGCTAGCGTTAATGTAAGCATGGGCCGTCTCCCTGAAGCCCACCCTGCCCCCCGGAACTGACACATGCAGACACATGAGCTTATCCAAAAGGAAAAACTCAAACCAGCGAGTGAAGCATTGGACCTCATTATTATGGTTCTTTGCACATAAACTTATTTAAAATTATGCTTCTCACACACACAAACACACACACACACACACACACACACACACACACACATTCCTGCTTACTTTCTGCCTGAATGGTTATCTGTTGTCTAATCAGGTATAAATCTTCAAGCAGGGGTGTTTGTACGGTGTTTATATTTTGTGTGTGTTTGTTTGAACCTTCGACTTTCAAAAAACGGTCTGTGATAGCTACTAAAAGATGAAGTCGGAACATCTTGATCGCCACCTGGTGGCTGGCTGGAGTATGAGTCATTCATGCAAGCAGAAGAAACAAACAGCTAAACTAAAAAAATTTCCCCAAAGATGGTTTCCGTAATTTAATTTACTTCCAATCTTGCAGGTGTGCTTTTCTAATAAGCTTGGATTCAATTATATTGAGGGTGTAGCATTATGATTGACAGCTAACCCTAAGTAATTGAGTCAGGCAGCTGTATGGGCAAGACCTCCAAAGACCTCCAAACTGTGGCCCTATTCACTCATCATTACTGGGCAGACTGTGGCTTCAAATGGCATCACCAGCACAAACATCAGGGATATGTAAGCTTCAGTTCACACCATGGAGGAAGTGGAGACAGGTCATCCATTTTTTTCACTGTCAATCATCTTGACATGTATTACTCATGTTGTGAGGACTAAAATAGGATGAAGATTTGTTGAAGCTTACTGCTAGGGTTAGAAAGAAATGCTTCGGGTCAGGGTAAGGCTAAGTTTCTCCAGGTAATGAATCTAGGTCAATGTAATGTTCTATGAAAGGATGGAAACTCTGTGTGTGTGTGTGTTTGTGCAACCATTTAAACAAGGATGTAGCAGCAGTAGTGTTGTTTGTTGGTTTAATATTTAAGTACATAAAAAAATGTATTTTGAGAGCAGAGAAATGACTACTCACCAAGTCCTAGGCAAGATACTCTGAGTCCTGATTTTCCAAGATTCCTGCACAAAGACAGAAGAAATAAATACAGGATCATGTTTAATAAAATAAGTTAAAGGATCTTTGATTCTGCAAAATCTTGAATAATGTTCAGTGAAATTTGGTCAAACATAGTCCAAGAATCAGCTGTTAATCTAACCAATTAAGCAATACAAACTCTACATCGTATCAAAATTTTGTATTTTGCAGGACATTTCAATCTGTAGAAAATTAAGATATGTGTATGCAAAATGATGTCGACGAGACGGACAGCGAAGGGAATAACAAGCAGGCCTTTCATTTTCACAAGAGGCTGGATGCAGCTTCACTTTAGACAATCACATGACAGCTTGACAGTGCTTCTGACTTCCTCACGACAGGAAATTGAATTTCACTCTCATAGACCTCTGGGTAGATGCTCTGATGCCGTCAACCTCCCACCATGTCTAAGTAGGTGTGTGTAAGTATGTGGAGGGAAGCCTCAGAGTGGAACGAAACGGTTATTTGCCCTTAAATGCTAATGTTCTTGTCAGCAGGGAGGTGAAGAAACACCCGTGATAGAGAGAGAGAAGTAGGGGAAAAGAAAGAAGGAGAAAAACATTCTGAAATTGCCACCAAGCGAGCGAAACAAGGAATAAAAAATAATACTGCACAAGAAAATTATGATGAAGTGTGTTTTAAGTGAGCTAAAAAACACTGAGTGCATCTAATTAGCATGCTAATGGCCTCATATTTGCCATTGACCACACACACAATCCAGTGTTTTCCTCTGTATAGTACTGTATATTAATGCATGCCTGGATACAGTAGTCAGTCCTTCAATAAACCGACACCTGCCTTTGCAACCTAATTAACCCACAAAATCAAGCACATGCTGACTAGTATCTATACTGGCTCAATGGGAGCAATTATCCCATGCAATTATTTATCTTGGTTATATATACAGTATGTATAGTCTTTTTTTAATATTAACGCATTAATATATTTTCGTGCTTGAGCTTATTTTTTTAAATCATTATCTTATCAGCAGGTGTCTGTTGAACATCAGTTACTTTTTCATTCTCGTCTTTCTTTCTTTAGCTGCTGTGAGAGCGTGAACAGGGAATCCATAAGGTCTTATCTTATCAAATCATTGCCATTTCACGCCGCTTAGCTGTGGAAATTCTTAAAAGCACACAGAAATCATCTTATTTTTATTT
Organism: Acanthurus leucopareius; assembly: GCA_029814765.1. Classification (NCBI taxonomy): domain Eukaryota; kingdom Metazoa; phylum Chordata; class Actinopteri; order Acanthuriformes; family Acanthuridae; genus Acanthurus; species Acanthurus leucopareius. The sequence continues at coordinate 8,352,688 of JAQMCX010000032.1, forward strand.
TTTTTTTATCATATTCTGCTTCTGCTGTCACTATTGATGTTACCATGTCTAATATCATTTACCCATAGAAGTTACACATGCACACTATTTTTATACAGAATATTACGCTACATATAGCAAGATAAACATTCATTTGGGCTTAAGTTTTTGGCCTCCTGACAAATATACCGTATTTTCCGCACTATAAGGCGCATCGGATTATAAGGCGCACCTTCAATGAATGGCCTATTTTAAAA
>JAQMCX010000032.1:8353023-8380849 GCA_029814765.1 Acanthurus leucopareius
ACACACACACACACACACACACACACACACACACACACACACACACACACACACACACACACACACACACACTCATTTCAACTCACATATCTGCTTTGGAGAGGCAGTTATTTCCTACTGCTGGACTGATTTTAATAAAGGACTGTTTTTCCTTTGTGCCAAATTTATTTTTTAGCATTTTATGGTAAGAATTTTATTTTTTATTGCATTTGTGTGTTTTACTTTTTGTGCGATGAGGTCAGCTTTTATGAGTGTGTGGCTTGGTGATAGGACCTGATTGGTTTTAACATGATTGGCATATTTGATGCTGAATTCCCATCATTCTCTTGACAGATTTTAAATTAACACGCAGACTAAAATGTGGTCTTGTCCTCAGTACCTGTTACTGTGACTCCCTGTGTGCTTTCCTTCTTTTGCACCTTCTGCTGCATCTCTTGTCTTTTTGCATCAGTTCAATACGTGAGGTTGCCTTATGTTCATTCTTACTGCCTCCCTGTTTCTCAATGTTTTATCTGCTCCCAGTAAAACTTACTTTCTCGCTGCTTTATGTTTCACAACCTCTTTGGAAACTCTGTCTCCTTAATAATCAAAATGTCAAGTGTTAAGGCTTACCAAGCCTTACAAAAACCATTTCTGCATTTGTCTATTTTTCCATCAGATCCAATGTGTCAGTTGCTTTTCAGTGGATGTCTGTAAACATCAGGGGATGGTTGTTCTTCTCTCTTCATAGCATGGTTTTAGAAATGCAGTTTGACCAGAGGTTGCAGTGTTTGTTTGTCCTTGTTTCTTAGCAGGCTGATCAGATTTTTGACGGATCACGCTGACTTGTTTGTTACTAATTGACACAGAAGGGAGGCACTCCCATCTTTTGGGACATAGTGTTGTCTTGTTTGCCTTGACTTTTTATTTTTTTAGGATACTGACACTTGGTGAAGCACTTTTCTGAAACTACAGTGAGGATAAGGGGATTATCCCAGCACTTTTGCCAGTTGTCTTCTTACATAACCTCCCTTGTTATTTAAGTTTAAAAATCCTCAAAACAAGACTTGTAATGCTTGTAGGAATTGATCCGTTCTCTGCTCCAGCACTCCACTGGCCGTACTCTCTCTCTCTCTCTCTCTCTCTCTCTCTCTCTCTCTCTCTCACTTCTTTTGCAGTGGCGCTCTCCTCTAACTGCTCTCCACTCTGCTCTGCTTTTGTAGGAGTTGATGACCAAACTGATAACAGAGACTCCAGACCATCCAATCCCTTTTCTCATTGATCACCTGCAGACCAAGCAAGACAGCCCCGGCAAGCTGCACAGAGCTCTCTCTGGTTCTGCCGCACTTTGGGCGCAGAGTTCCCCAGGTCAGTACACACAGATGCAAGCACATCTAATGCGCACAGCATGTGCAGCGAGGCATTTATCTTCGCACGCACTCCTCGCCACGATGCAGCACAGTATTGGGCAATTATAAGCTCAAAGACAGCCATTAATCTACATCTGTGGCAGAGACAACAGAGCTGGCAGAGTGAACTTGGCCCTTATTTATTCTTTCTAGAATTTGTATAACAGGGCGTTCTATCTATCTTTCCGGACAGAAAGCAAAAACCCTCGGAGGGAGCACAGCAACTATGACAAGCCATGGCAAATTCACCCAAAGAAACCAAAAAAATCCAAAAGCGACCTGGCTGTTTCAAGCATCTCCCCTCCCTCGCCGGAATCCAAGTCTTGTAAGTTTCTTTTGTGAGAACTACTTTCTGAATTTTTTGTGATAACATGATTGCACACACACACTCACACAAAAAGCCATTTTAGAATACGAAGCTGCATAGTTTTGATACCTGTTGTATCGGTTGTATCCCAATTACACGCTCCATTGACTTTAATCTCTATTTTTAATTTGATATAATTATATCTAATTATAGTTAGTCACAGTGGATAGTCCAGCGTCCTGCTTCCAGCCTCCCAGAGCCCTGCAGATGAGTTCATTATAAAGTGCCACTTTTTTCACACTTGCTGCTGCACTGCTACACACCCTGTAGATGAATTGCTCACAATGTTCTCGCATTAATGCAAAATGAGTGCAGATGAGGAGATTTTTCTGGCAGCAACTTTTTTTTTTTTTTTTTTTTTAAGATATGTAATAAATTTCCATAGCTATGATGTTCAAATGCAGAATGAAGCTTAAGACAGTGAGGCTGGGTCAAATGGAGAGCGAGCAGAGTCATAGCTTGTTTTAATAATTTAACACTGGGCTCTATCACTGCCAGACCAAGTCTATTTTGGGCTGCAGTCGGAACATTTTTCACAATAGAGAAGGAAATGGGTGTCGGGATGAGAGCACGAAGTGACTAATAGAAAACAAGTGAGAGTGGGAAGTCAGAATAAAGTAAGCAACAGTCAGCACATCGAGGTGTGCTTCAGTTACGAGCGCTCACAACGTTTCTGTTACCCCTTCAGAGTCAGAGGCCTTCAAAGCTACATTTAAAGTCAAATCACATAAAAAATCCATGCATAGGTGTTCTGGTGTGCAGAGCTCATGAAAAATTAAAATCATAAGAACTGCCTCATGTAATTATCACACAATGTAGCAAGAAACAACACAAAAGCATCCATTGATACGCATAGCTTCCACTGATATGCTAGATTTTTCTTTCTGTGTAGAGTTAATGGGCTTTGGCTTCACTTCTACTGATGCCTTAATGGGCGGCCCTCGTGGGAACTGAATTCTTAACCCTTAGTCCCGGCTATTAAGATCCAGCACAGCCCTGTCAGCAGCAGAACAACGCATAGCAGCAGAGAGAGGACAGAGAGGCACTCTTTTCTGGAAGTAATGAAATATATTTTTTTTTTCCCCAGTCTGCATTTGGCAGAAACATTTGCTCTGTCTTTATGGCTGTTACAATGCCAAGCAGCTTAGTCAGGGTAAACAAGAGCAGAGGATGGCAGATTGTAGCACTGATGCTGTCAAATATTCACATTCGAGTATATTTATTTCAGTGTGTTTGCAAACACAGGGGTGATGCTCCTTCTCCACACCTGTTGTCATCATATATGTGTTTCAAGAAAACGTGCATTATTTTCTAGGTAACGTGTGCGTTCGAGCAGTGAACGCTGGCTACTAGACAACAGTGCATTTGTTTGGCATCACTTCATAACCCACTGGTTTTAGTGTCAATTCATATTCAACTGTGTTAGAGCATAAGAACATTAGATATGGATGAACTAGGAGTAATCCTCCTATGACACAATACCACTCTCTCCTTTTATAAATAATGTCTGAATCCAATAGTTTATGAATTAACCATCACATGGAGGCTGAGGGATGCTGCTGGAGGACGTGGGCAGGATGTCAGTACAGTATGTGGGTCATTTCCTGCTCCTGTTTGAGTTATTTTGAATGTTAATCAAAGGGACTGACAGACATTGTCCCCTGGCCTCCGTCCAGTGAGCTTCTGACAGAGACGTGTTGACTTTTCTGCTAGTGTTTCCTTTCCGCTCCACTGCACTAATTCACAAAGCCCTGTTTTGTTTGGACAAACGCACATCGAGCTGTGCCGTTTACGGATCAAATGACAATATCGTTGTTTTATTCTGCTCTTACTTTCAGAATGTTTGGTCAGACTTGTTGTTTAAACATCCAACCAGCGTCCGTGGTGCTTTTAGACTATCTAACAAAAACTGTATCTCTGTGTTTGCTGATGTCCAGTGCCACGGTCGATCGAGTACCCGTCCTGGGACTGGAGGGAGAGCCGGGACTTTGACGAGCTCAACCACATTCTGCAGGAGAGCAAGAAGCTGGGCAAGGCTCTGGAGAGTCTGTCACGCAGTGAGTGGCTAAAGCCCTGCTGCACGCACCATGAGCAGTGTTTAATGCATCTTAACATAAAGAAGTAAAGTGTAGACCTTCCTGTAAATGTCACTGTAAATCCTGAGCGGAAACCGGATAATCTTACAAGTCCGCCACTAAGCTCGGAAGCCGTCTAAGCCGGGATTTTCAACTGTATTGGAAGCTTCTCTGTGCTTTAAACTGTTCTGTTCTCTCTACAGGCATCGCCATCTCTGACGAGCTCGACCAGGTAGACATTCACTCGACTGGAGTCTTTGTTAAACTTCTGTACACACTGGCATTACACTCACATGGAAAAAGAGCTCTGTTACTCGTCTGTCTGCAGCATCACTCACGCCACATCAACCGAAAGCCTTGTTTCATAACTTTGACTCAGTTGACAGAGCAGTACAGCTCTCTTTCCTGCGATGAACTGCTATCTCATGGGACTGATATGTGAGAGTGATACTTCAGTAAGCATGTCCTCCATCTCCCTCTGCCTTGCTGCTCCAGTGCGCATCTTCTGCGCAAAGCTTTGTCTGAGCTCCGTCTTTTTGTCCTCGCCTCGCCCGATTTCTCTCCCAACACAATAGTGCAACGGCTGCCCAGGCTGGAGATGCACTGAGCGATTTGGGAATGAGGGGCCCGGATGAGAGACGCAGCGAATGTTTTGACAGGGACTCCATTTTTTTGCTCGGTGCAGCAGTACATGTCCAACGTCCTTGGCTCTCAGCCCGGAGATTTTGCTTCTTTTCTTTGCGGCACGGTGCAGGGAATGAATACTAAACACCTGCTCTGATCATGCAGAGACAATAGCATTTGATTCTATCCTGGATTTAGTCAGAGACAAGCTGACATATCTTTGCTTTTTGTATTGAGCAGGGTTGTAAATGTGTGCCGGCTGGCTTTGGGAGCAGAATGAGAGGGAGACGGATCTCAGACAATGCTCTGATGCTTTTTAAGACTACATTCTCTTAGTACATAGAGTTAAGATAAAGTTTTCTAGCAGTTCTTCACTCCCATCCTCCTGTTCACAGTTTCATTCAAATCTTTCTCTCTCTCTCTCTCTCTCTGTCTGCCTCCTTCTGTCTGTTATTGTCACTAATTTTTTTTTTCTGTGCTGCTCTTTCAGAACTTGGGAGGCTATAACTCAGTGCTGCGCCCTCGGGTGGTGGGGGAGTGGGTTGGTCGAGAGGAAGAGGATGCAGATCCTCTGGCAGCTGAGATGCTGCACCCCCCAGTCCCTCGGGCTAAAACTGAAGTGTGCTGGAGTGGAGACAGCAGCCCTGCTGGGAGGTTGGTGATTGGCCGTCCATCCACATGCATGTGTGTTCAAGGGTGTGCGTGTGAGGATCATTTAAATGAAAGTAAAAAAAAAGAAGTTTAAAACTTCAAGAAAGTTCACAAATCCATTGTTGGCTCTTGAAAATGAGGAGGTAGACGTCTAACTGTGCTGCCTGAGGAGCGCCCATCTGAATGGGTTTGATAATCCCATTTCAAAGGCCCGATCAAACATGCTTGCCATGATACTGCTTCAACCCAATTTCAAATTAAAGCTAACCTCAATTCTGTGCGCTCAAGGCCAGAGGAATTTTGTGCTTGTTATTTAAAAAAAATGGCCCATCTTTGACAATATTACTGCATCACATTTTCAACTGTTAAATCTTTTTGTTGCCCTTTCAAGAGGCTTTTCACCTCGTGTGTTTGTACATCTATCCAGGTTTAAAATAGCTTGGTACTACCCCATTAGATGTTACTATGCTGTGTGTGTGTGTGTGTGTGTGTGTCTGTGTGCGGTGAGTGTGTGTCACATGCACTGCAGCTGCTGATGTGACTAATTAGAGGAGGATCGGATATAAAACCATAAATCATGCGCGGGCCTGAGCTGACATACACACAGTGTTAATCTCATTAGGTTACTGTATGGGTGGATTATAGGGAGAAATCACTTAGTTGGAAGTCTGAGCTGGGAGGTGTGGGGATGTGTGTGTGGGCTCACCGTTGAGCTCTGCTCTCTGTGTGTGTGTGTGTTTGTTAAAGAGATGTTTTGTGTTTACCCATGAAGAGTGTGAGAGACTTGTGCACCTGTGTGTTTGGACTGCTGCAGCATCCCAAAATAATCACAGCTCCTTCTCTCATCAACTGGAGGAGTGTTTGGCTCGTCTAATAGATCATTTATATTATTCATATTCATTCTGAATAACATTTATGGGAAATGTGCTTTCACGTCAGGTCTTACTGTGGCATTTAGATCCCTTTCATATCATCCGGGCTGTTTTCTGGTCAAGCAGCAGAATCATAAACAGGGAGATCAGAAAAAACTGAAAGCAGTTTGACTCTGATCTCAGACTTTTTTAAACTCTGAAACTCTGGATATGTTTATCTCAGATGTCCACCACAAATAAAATTATATAAATCTGTTGGGAAATCATATAACAGTAACTGGTTTTAACTTCAAATCTGGTCTGAGAATCATTACATTTGTGAGTTTTCTTCAGTATCAAACTAATCAAGTAATAGTTGCCTGCACATAAATGAGTACATTGCAAACAAAGACTGCTAAATGATAATTCTGTACATTTTTAGTGGTGCCAGTTTCTGAACAAACACAGGCTCAAAAAACTTCAAATGTTTAGGGGTTGCTGTTGTCTGATTTTGCCCCAGAGTACGCCCTTTTAATTTTAAAGTAGAATTTGGTTAGTTAATTTGTTTCAAAAATGGCGGCTCTGAGTGAGTGGAAAGCTGGCAGCCACCTTCACGCCGCTCTCTTAAACACCCTTCCAAGCCTTTATAGGTCAACCCCTCTGGTGTTTGTACACTTTCAGTCCCAATTCCTCACATTTCTCATGTATCTGACCTTATTTGTCAAACCAGTCCATCTTCCCCTCCTCCTCTTACTTTGGCAAGTTTACTTGTTTTCCCCTTTTTTGATCCACTTGCCTCCGTCCCTTGTTCCAACCCAGCTGTCACTGAGGACCGTAAGGGGAGCTGACAGGTGGTGGTCACTCTCTGTATGATTGGCTGTAAAAGTCAGGAAAGATAAGTGCAAGGGACACATGGGAAATCAGATGCAGCTGTGGCAGAAGTTTATTCAAGGAAGTGGCCTATTCTGACAGTCTGTCCGGTGAAATGGGACTTTCTTATCCCATGTCTGTCAGTGTCATAAAATGTAGGCCTACTTCTGTCTCTACAAACCCCCCTGTTACATGTTTATTTTCCCTAAACCCGGATATTGTGCACAACTACAAGGAAAGATAATGATAAATAAAAGCGAGGGGATGTCAGTTTTGCTGCTTCCACCTGCTTTGATTTTTTGGCTCTAATCACTGTCTTTAATGACTGGTTCGTACCCACTGAGGTTGCTCTCATGGGGAAAAAATTGCTGACACTGGTGAAGCTGCCAGCAGACAGAGCGAGGCAGAGATTTTTATAGCAGAAAAAAGGCTGTAATATAGTGAAAGAAAGACAAGTTATACATCTTCTTATTCTGAATGTTCCTGTTTCTGAGGTTTGGTGTCCTCCTCAGCTTACTTTCTCCTCCAATTAAAACTGTTTGTTTACAATCACAGGAAAATATTTGACTTTTTGCCCCCCCTGCAAATAGGTTATTAGATAACTAAATAAGAACAGTTGTGTAAAATGGTTCATGTGCTGAATCACACCAACCACCTTGTCTTGTGCATATTAGTAGATTTAATTATCACGGAAATAACATTCATAATGTACGAAGAAATATCTGTCTTCTTCTGACCCTTCCCCATTAACCGTAAATAGAAGTCATTAAATATAGATAAGCATCAAATTAATACTCTTCCACCTCTCTCATTCCGTCCCTTCAGTCTGAGGGACACGGAAATTAATTTCTCCATTATAGAGTTAACATAGAAGCCACTCCTCATAAATGTTTATTTAGCTTTAACACTGTAGGAATAAGACATTATCTGGTAGTTTTTCAGTCACTTTCCATCTTCAAGGCTCAGATGATGATAACACAAATTCTTCTCAGAAATAACCAAAGCTTTTTTAGTGCAAAAAAATGAAAAAAAAATGCATTTAATTTCTTCCTGTCCATGTATTCCTTTTATTTGAAAGACAACCTGAAAGATAACCTGAGCACAGTGGGGCTAAATGATACTGTGAGTGCACCAAGAAGTAAATAAGAAAGAAAGAAATCTACAGAATAAGCACATTTTCATAGCTGCATGCTGTTGCTTATGTTCATGAATGGCTTCAGAATGTAGGGTAGCCTTTTTAATAATTGAAGATCAAATATAAATTAAAATGTACAAAGAAACATAAAAACTTCACATAATTATTTGGAAAAAGACAAATTTATTCATTTTTAGATTTTTGCAGCATTAATTGAATCTTAAAATGATTTTTCTCTTAAATGGCATTCTTTCCCCTCTCTGCCTCTCCCTCTCCTTTTTAACGATTAAAAGATTAATGCAATAACTTACATCTCCCCCTGCACGTCATCCATTTTAATCTTTCTTTAATATTTTTGGATTCCATTATCGACTCTCCTGCAGACTAAAAACTACAGGGCAGGCTTTCAACATCTCCTCTCCATCTTCACGCTCATGAAACCTCCCTTCTAATGCCCTTCTTTTTTTCAACCCCCATCCTCTTTATACTGCTCTTCATGATATGTGGCTAGTGCTACAACCATTCCTCAGTTGCTCATCTCAGAACCATTTTCTCCTCAAATCTTCTCCCTGCTAGTCATTCATGGTGACGTGTTCTGCACCTGCATGGTACTTAAAATGATTGCGTGGCTTTCTGTCCTTAACAGCCAAGAAACTGCGGCAAAATGTAACAAGTAGTGAAACTTCAATGCTTAAAAAGTAGCCACTCGTCTGACGCAAATGCATCATTTTGTACTTGTTGGAAAGCCTGAGCCTGCTTACATACAAGCCTGACAGATAATGATGAGAGGGTGTAATTACCACGAGTACAGTCATTATAAAGACATGCTGTTTTTGTTGGTATGTTTTTCAGTAGCTGTTAGCATGTTGCTGTGGATGGTGATGGTGATGGTTTCACAGTTGAAGTTAGGAGCAGTGTATGGAAAATAATCTTATTAACGTGTCAGTAAATAGTGATATAGTGCAAAGTCTTTGCTCCTCTGCTCCTCTTGAGCTCTGACTCTCCTTCTGTTTGCCTCCACCAGCCTGAAGATGGAAACAAAGAGCAAAGGGCTGAGGGAGCAGCAGCAGCATCACAAGAAGCTCCTGGCAGCCATGTTGTCCCAGGACTCCTTTGACTCTGTCCACAGCCCTGCTCCCTCCATCGCAGAGGAGGAGATGGAGGACGAGGACGATGCCATGGAGCTTCTAGGTAATTTCACGTACTGTGCTTACACCACCTGTGTACATATACAGGTGCTCAATGAATCCATTCCTTTGCAGTTGCAAACCATTAATTTCTTTTAATTAGAGTTGAATGAAAAGGCCACTGATCATTGTACGGAGCTGCTGGTGAGCCAGACTGGCAGGCAGGTGGACGACACCTTACTGTGTGTATATCAGCAGATGCCCCATTGGTGTGTGAGACGGACACCTGTTTACTTGCCCACTTACACACAGTGAGAACAGCTTGGCGTGGTTACCTTGTATGTGTGTGTGTGTGTGTGTGTGTGTGTGTGTGTGTGAAAGCATGTGAATCAAGCAAGCTGACTAATGCCCCGCTGACATTAAAACTAGAAAAACAAATTATATCTGTAACATTTCGTGTTTAATTAGTCGTTCTCTGCGCAGAGCTTATTAGTGTTGTGTTACTTTTTAATAAAGTTGGTCAGTTTTGACATTAAGAAATCCATTTCAGTATATTTCAGAGACTTGGTAGGTGAAACCTTGCTGACAACACTTATGCTTTAACATGTGTTGAGAAGAGCATATTTAAAAAGTGTCTGCAGGAAAGATGGTCAACAGAAAAATCTAGATAAACATATCAGCAATGCGGAAAAATACCTACATATTCTATGTGTCTGTTGTATCTATTCTTATTACTATAAAATGTATAGTAGTTTTCTTTTCATTACTTTATGTTAAATATCTGGTCAACTACGTTGGAGCTGTCACTGCTGATACATTTTTTCTTTGTACTTCATTGCTAGAACATTAAACATTGGAAATGAGAGAAACGTATCATAAAAGAGCCTCTGTTGGACATTTCCTAACAAACTTGGAAGCAGGATATATGCTGGGTTGCTGCTGGACCTCCTGCTTTTTCTCAGTTGGAAAAACTGTTGCTTTTGTATTGTCATTTTTATTGCATTTACTGTCTCTGGCTGCATCTGAGTACTCAAATGCACCATTTCAAGACATCATCTCAGGCAAAGTTTTAAATGCAAAAGTAAAAGGGTAGCTGAGTCTGTGTTCAGGAAAGAGGGACTTTTTAAATGAAAATTTGAATAAATATATATGGGATGGCTTTAAAGGGAGGAAATGGTTGCCCGTATACAGACCTGGAGAGGCATATTCACTCTGATGTGTGTAGTGGCTGTATAGCTGGAAGAGCAAAGCAGCAGCAGTCACTTTATGTGCTGTACTAAAGAGCACTTCAGCAGGAGCTGTTAAAGGAAACTATGCTTCCTGTTTACATAGTCCGGCCAGATGCTCTCAGCCAGTCAGTCAGTGTATTCACTCTGACAACTGAAGAGTCTCAAAGTAACTCCTTTGATTTCATTTTTGCGTTTGTTTGTGTGTGTGTGTGTGTGTGTGTGTGCGTGTCGGTCATGCCATCATGTACCGACTTCAGACGGATGAGAAGATGACAGAGGAGGTGGAGAGAGCGTTTCAAGTGAAGTCTGGATTTATTTAGTGGAGGTTTCGGAGAGCTCTTCACCCTGTCTGTGCACTCACAGCATGTAATCCCGCATGCCAAACAGAATTTGTTACCTGAAATATTTTGTGTGGTGAAGCACTCTCTTTTCTGTTTTCACTCCACTTAGCCTGCCTCTGTTGTGAAGACATCTTTACCTGCAGGGCTGATCTTCCGGAGTAAAGTAGCTTATTCCTGCATTGTAACACGTCTGCAGAGAAAGGTCATATTAACAGCAGCAGCCACAAAGGTACGCAGCACAGCGTCGCTTATAGGATTTATCGCTCTTGTAGCAATAAATCCATCAGAATCCGAGTTGTTAAAAGCTGTAGCTTACGTTGGGAAAACTCAGCTTTTCTGCAAATACAACTTAATGCTAAGTCAGTTTGTCTCTTCAAGGTTAGCTAACAAATGCTCGACATACAGGATCTCTTTTAGGGATATCAACCCACAACATAGTCTTTATTATCTCTCTGTGGATGTAACACAGGTCCCAATTACAAAGCTTCAGTGTCTTTCCAGTCTCCTAAGAACGGCTTCCTCTGTGGTGACACTCAGTCGACGTACGACTCTGCTCTCTGCTCTACTGTCACAGCACTGAGGCACTTGTGCTTGTTAGCAAGATCTTTTCATGGGGTCATCCAAAGGGTTACATTTCTGTATTGATGTTTGGCAGAGTAGCTCACAGGTTGGAGTGACTGAAGCTGCAAGCAATGACTGGTCTTATCCTCCTCACACTAAATGAATCGCTTGTTTGAAGTATGAAATATCAAAACACTTTATAAGATTAAGTCAGACTGACGCCCAAAATTACTTGTGAATGCTGAGACAGGATGAATCCAGGCTATCTAAGAGAGTCAGTACATACATTGACTAATAATAATTGACTGTATCGTATACCCACTTATCTACTGCTGTAAAAAAGTGTACATTGTGTTCAGCTGCTCTATATCAAGCTGCTCTTCCCCAAGAAGTGAAAGAAATCTTTACAAACACTATGTATACACTCGGCTTTATGTGAGCCAAACACAACCGAGACCCAGGACAGCAGTATATAATGGTGATAGATGCAGCTATAAAGCAGGATGTTGATGGTCTGTTATGTCCTGCTTAATCACAGCTCTGGATCCCAGGCATATTCCCCCTGTGGCTTTTACACTACGGCACAGGGAGGTAATTTCAAAGGAAATAATGCAGCGAGGTCATTTCTGATCCTCTGTCTAAGCCTGGTCATGGTGCTCTCCGCTGGGACCAGCGCTACTGTGTTGTGAGTTGCCCGCCTCACGACTGAAGAGTTGATTAAAGTGATGCTAACATACAGCATGTGGTGGCCTGGTGGTCTTGGAGGAACGAATGACCCTCAGGAGGATTTCTGGACCTCATTTAGAAAAAGAGTCTTGGCACAAATTCAGTGGCTATGACCAAAAGCATGTCGGAGATGACTGATGATCCTTGGCAGGGATGGTAATCCTGTGATAGTATATAGATCCCTGAAGGAGACATTTATTTTTTCCTCGCTGCTGTCGACATGAAGGTTAAAACATATAGTCAGCTGCACAGCGGCACTCCCGGAGCTAACAGGGATTCACTGTCTTGTTCAAGGACTCCACACCAGCCATTGTAGTAAATCTTTTGAAGATTTCTGTGATTTAGGAGAATCCACTGTATCTACATTTGTACAGTTACATTAAGAGCTTCCCATCGATGGGATTGATTTAAAATTTCACAGTCATCATGAAGCAATGTCTCCATTTTTATAAGTCTGACTTCTGGTTTACCAAAGTATAAGCTGATGACATGCTCAACATGCTGTGCTCCATCGTTTCAAGACTATTTATTGTGTTTTATGGCCTCTCGCATGCAGCAGTACAGTCACTAGGGCATCAGAGATTATTTAAAGCCTGCTTACTGTTTTAACATTTGCTTGGGGTGACATCTAGTGGCTGAAATAGTGTATTACTGCTACATTAATTCAGTACTTCAAAACAATTAAAAGTAAGTTTTTGGTTTAATACTTTTAAATCATTGCACATTTCACTAATCCTTCAGGTAAGACAGAGCAATAAAATTTAACTTTTTCAGGTTTTTTCTCCAGCACTGTGAAGCTCTGACCCAGAGTTGCATTAATGACTTCACACAAACACAGACACACACACACACACACACACACACACACACACAAACACACACACACACAGACTCATTTGTTTGATATATTTCAGTTTTTTTTTCGATACAGTTTTGATCAGAGACACTCTTCTCAAAGGAACATGTGTTGACTCTAGATGCACATCATTAGTTTCTGTGTGTCGCCGTGGCACAGCGAGGCTATTTGCCTTCTTCTTGGGCTGATTGCCGCAGTACAGACAAAGTCACACCACTCAAATGAGAGCAATTACTGTAGTGAGGAAGGAACAGGTCCCATTGTTGTAATGTGATCAGTCATTTTTGAATGTCAAACCTCTGGAGGACAAAGAGAGGAGAGTTTAGAGCCACAATGAACACTAAACATGTTGCAAAATATCCACTGGGAGGCAGGAAAGGAGCACTGGTTTGTCCAACTGGGTAACAGCTTGAACTTCTGTGAGAAAATTAAATGTGCAATAAAAGTAGATTTAGAAGATACAAAGAAGTTTAGCAATAAATCTCCATTTCCATATGGCACAGAAGGGCTTTGAGAACTGGATGTCTCCTGGCCAACACCTGGATAAAGACTTCATGGAATAGTTTACAGTGTTTCTACAAAGTCATCCAGGTTGAAAAAAACTATAAAAACCAAAGACATGGCTTAAGTTTGATCTGTCCTGTTCATATTCATTCCAAAAAGAGAGAGTGAAGTCAGCTTAGAGCCTTATTGATTCCTTAGCTGCTCTCAGGGATGGCACTGTTTTCCCACTTGTTTTCATTAGTTGTGAGTTTAATATTTACCACAGTCAAAACCATATTGAAAATGAATATGACTCAAATGTTCTTGTAAAGCCATGGAAAATGTCAAAATTCTAGCTTTCACTTGGCGGCGAGACCACAGCTTTATACTGATCTGAAATAAGAAACAAGCTGAGTTTAGTGTGTGGGGAGAAACACCCTGTTTCTGGCCCTGCAGTGTTATTTTATGGTGAGTTAATGAGATGAGTTAGCCAGATAAGTTAGCCAGCTCCTTACTGTAAAGTTACTGAGCTCGTCATTCTCGGTGGAAGTATTCCATTTCAGAGACATGACCTTTGAATTCTCAGATCCCACTTTTGTTTGCAGAATAAGTGATTTTTTAAAATTTATTTTTTGATAGTGCAAGTGCATGTAGCATGCTGTCCTCTCCTGCAACATAAACTTAAACGTTCTCAAGATTTGATTGATAGTCAAATCATAATATGAATGATACTATGAAACCTGCATGTCTCTTGCTCAGTGAAGAATTGCTTAAACCCCCCATTTTAATTCCAGCGAAGAGATCACACGGCATATATCAGGCTGAATAATATGATGCCAAAGAGTCTACATTTTTTTCCATATAATGCAATCATGCCGCAATAAAAGCAAATTATACAACATACTGCCATTCAGTTTTTTAATATGGTGATAAATTTTTGAGTAAATGAAAGTTGTAGCCTCCAGATACATAATTTCTTTCTCACTTTGAGGTTGCTTATGTGGTAATTGAATGGCAACATCACAGTTCGAGGGGTTAAAGAGTTTTGTTTGGAAGTGGGAACACTTTTACGCATTTCTTCCAGCTTAAAAAATCTTGCCAGAGGGTTGTGACCTCCCATTTCACATGCATGCTCACTCTCTTCACTGCAGCAGAGGCTAACAGAGCTTCCCTGAGTATAAAACATTATTCTTCAGACAGCTCTCCCCCTGCATGAGTCCACAGACCCTCTTTAGTATGTTGACCCACTCTGGCATGATTCCTGAAACAGGAGAGGAGGACAGGAGAGTAGCTTCACCCCCGTCTTGCTGATTCTCAGTGACAGTGAAGATTTAATGGGGACAGGATGAGGGCATTATAGCGCTACGTCTGATCTTTGATACTCACAGAATAAAGCGGTGTCTGATGGGTGAGTCACAGTGGCTGTGTGAGTGTGTGTGGCTCTTTTGTTTTTTGATGTTGTATCTTCCACCATCAGGCAGAGCATGTAGTGTGATACTACATCACAGTTGTGTTTAAAAGCAAGCAGAAGTTGCAGCAAAAGATGTCCATTTTACACACTGATTGCATGTTAGACAACACTTACATATGCGTGTAGCATTTATCCACACATAAACTGTCACTATCAGCTTCAAATAAATGTAGTGGGATAAAAACTAATATTTTTTTTTTCTTGGATAGAAATAACGTAGAGCTATAAAGTAGCATTATACAGAAATACTCAGGTAAAGCACAGGAGCTCCAGCAAATGCTGTTAGTTACTTTCCATCACTGTTAGCGTAACGTGTCCTGCAGCAGCCAACCTGTGTGTCCCTGCATAGACAACACAAGTTAAACTGCTAACATGGCTAAAAAGAGACTTTTTTGTCTCTTGCCTTACAATATTCATATATCCAGAGTTGGCAGAAGAGGCACACCCTTACTGACGCCAGCAACAGCAACCGCTCTCCCCCCTCCTGCACAGACACTCTCCCATCCACCCGCCTCGCCCCCTCTCATCCTTACCCAAACAACCGAAGACACAACAGTTGCCCTGGAAACAATATAAACCAACAACAACACAGCAGTGACATCAAGGTGCATTGAGAGAAAAGGGGGGGTTGAAGGGGAATGTATATGTGTGAGTTCACCTCGCTAAAATTTTAGCGTTAAATGCGAGCTTTGGAGTGCTGGGTTCACGTCTTAGGGTTTCGCTGGCCTGATGGTGAAAAGAATGTCCCCAGTAAAAGTCTAACTGCGCCCAATTTGACGCCTGTAAAAGTCTCCACGGTGCACATGGCTGCGCTAATCGAGAGGCAAATTGCAGGGGTATTACGGTGGTATTACTGGAAGCAATTATCAATAGGCAAGTAGACTGCTGTGATCATACCATAAATCCAGCAGCAGTCATTACACAGAGCATGGCCTAATACCAGCCAGCGTACGTATCTCCGGTGTGTGTAAGCGCCTTAGATGAACTGAGCAGATTATTTGGCAGCTGAATGGACGCAGTGATGCTGTATTGTGGCTACTGTAGCCAGACAGAAGCAAAAGATGGCAGATAGACACACAAGGATGATAAGGGCCTCATGTGAATAGAAGCTTTGTGTTAATATAGAAAAATACCCCCAAACAGTTTTCTGGCTCCTGTTCGCTTGCAAGATTAAGATTTAAGGCATTAAAAAAAAAACAAGCGAGTTACAGACTTGATGTCATTATGCTGTAAATGGTGTGTAATCAGTATGTCAGTATGCACATGAATGAATGCAAATGTGTGTGTTGAGGTGATGTGTATGCATGCTGTATCTATGTGTTTATCACAAACAAAGCAAAGAAACACTGATCTCCTGGAGAAACTGCAGACATTTGGAGTCAAAGTGGAGAATCGCTCTTTGTGTTTGTTTTGATAAAATTGCTCTTCACTCATCACAGTCCTCTTGGTTCGTCTTGTGCAGACACATTCCTGCTTGATTACTTAAATCTTTTTACAAGTGATTTAAAATGGTTTTGAACTGTAGGTGGCAGCCTTGATCCTGGCAGATCGCCGTTTTGATTTATTTCCTTTTTAACAGTTATAATTTAGAAAATAACTCATTAAAACAAAGAAAAAGTACTTTTTTATTGCGAATTTTAAATTCATTTAAAAAATTTCCAATGTGCGTGACATCTCAAGTCACTTTTCCAGCTGAAATAAGCGTCACTGTAATGCATCAGTGCATCAGGCTCTGCTGTGTCTACAGTGACGTCCTAATCTCTGTAATGTTTGCGGTTAGAAAGTGAGTTAAAAATAAGGTTTGCACCAAAGTCTGCGATAAGACTTTCCACAGGCCTCAGAGCTGTGATGTTACCCTGCTCATGTGTGTCCCCATCTGATTCTGATCAGGCTTTTTTACTGCTGCACACAGAGTTGTGGGGCGCTTGGAGCCTAACAGGCATATTTTTAGGCCAGGAGGGGAGGAGGGTGCCATTGAAAGCCGAGACATAATTATGAAATGTAAGTCGGAATATTGTTTTTATTACAAAGCCAAACAAACGCGTCTCTGCCGCGACTCACATCAAAGATGCCTGTGTGACGACTAACCACCGAGTGGAGGCTTTGTGCTCAGGGGCTTAATGAAAAGCAAATGGCGCTTGTATGTGTGAGGGCAACACAAGCGTGAGGTCTGCAAGTGTCACTGTAAGTGTTGGGTTGAGTACGTGTCTGTGCGCCTTTGTATCTGCACCATATCTACGACTGGTGCTCACACATGCGGGTCCCTGTGTGTGTGTGTGTGAGTGAGTGCAGTTTTTTTGACTACGCATGGTGTGGAGCAAGGCATCTATCACTTACAGGCTATTAATTAGAGCCCAGTGTTATGTGGTGAGACGTCGTCACTGCTCATGAAAGAATGGAAAATTCACTTATTTTCACTTAGAGACATGAGGCACAATAACTCACAGCACGTGATGAAACGCTTTGGATTCGGTGTGGAAGATGATGAAGTGCGTGCGTGTGGGTCTCCCCTCTTCACGTGTGGGGTAGCATGTTAGATGATTCACCCCATACATCTGTCAACGCATCACTCTCCAAGGTGTCTATTAAGTTATTGTGAAGCTTATGCACTAATTATGACTCTGGCTCTGTTTTTAGCAATATGAAGCGCAGCAAAGAGCCAGTCAGTCCGTCGCTATCTAAACAACGCTAAATTACATGGAAACTTGGAGAGAGGAACACACAAACACTTTATCTATGTGCTCCGCGCTGCTTCTTCCAGGCTTTTCTGTGAGTGAGTGATTGCGGCACGGAATTCCTCAACGCTCCGGCCTTTTGTTGGGATTGCATCGCTCGAATAGTTTCCATTTCATCCCCCCCCCTTGTTCCACCTTCCCTCGGTTCAGACCCATTTTATTTATCTGCCATGTCTCATCGTTAGACAGGAGGGGGGCACGCATGGCTGCCTCAGTGCCCAGAGAGTGGAAATGTGACGGGCTGACAAACGGGCGAGTGTGGACAGACGTTTGTTGTGTCTAGACAGAGGCCTGGGAGGCTGTCATGGTCTCAGGGTAAACTGGTCTCACAGGAGACACACTGTAAACTTATCATGGTGGTATTGTGTGGGAGGCATGCCGGGCTCTATTGTGAACCTGGAGAGTATGCAGTGAGTCGCATGTGTTTGACTACGTAGACACAGAGAAGAAAACAACACTCAGACACAGTAAATCCTCTCTGTGAACATGGATTCGGAAATTCGAATGAAAAGACGACAAGGTGTCTCATTCAAGGTTTTGTTTTTTTAAAGAATCTGCAAAACATATAATAGATTCAACGTCATTTCACTGACTACATTTAAAGTGTAATTATGACATGCACACATTTAAATGTAGTCAGTTAAATAATTCACTCTGATTTATTATATCTGTTTCTTTTTGTTTGAGACCACAAAAATCACATTTTCTCGACAACTGGAAAGCGATTGCTGCGGTCATTTGCTGTATTTAGGCTACAGTGAGAGCGTATGTGTCAAAATACTGTGTCTGCATGTAAAAAACAGTCAATAACAACGCCAACAGCCAAACCCCAACCGGAATGAGGCATATTTATCACTTTAGCACTTCATATACAGGCCCTTCTCAGAGCCAGTGTGGCTTCGGCACAGAAATCTGCTGCTCTTCCTCCCCAGAAGAAAGTTCAGCGTTTGATTCAGCCGAATGGAAGGCCGACATGGCCGAGAATCAGAGCGCTGTTACACAGATTAAGGGCTGCGCCTACTCTGAAAGCCTGCACTTGGAGAGACAAGAGGATTTAAGCTCAGAAAAAAAAGACAGATCGGCCGTTTTGTATCCAACATTTATCCAAGTAAAGTTGGAAAGTTCTTCCTCTTGCTTTGAAGTCATAACCTGACACACCAGATGGTTTGCTGCACTAAGCCGTTTGGAAAGTCGTCCTTGGAAAATGTTTGGAAAAAGGCAGGCACTTTCAAAAAGTACTTGGCAGGTGATTAGATGAACCATCGGTCTATTACAGGGTTTACTTCAGCCAATCAAATCAACGAACCATATGACACCTGACAAAGCCAGTTGGGAGAAGAGTGAAAACATCTCTCCCATCAGAGAAAGTCTTTAAGACTGTTTTTTCTCTCTTTTCAATAAAGAAATGGTCTCCAGTTTTAAAATAAATGATGCTTCTTGAAGATCCATCACTGTTGTTTGCAAATGAACACTCGCTTCTCACTGCTGTCACACCTGAACCACGCCCATAGCAGCTAATAGCTCGTAACAGGACTCTAATTGGTCTAAATCACCGTGGTTCGGCCGCAAGTGCATCACTTGAAGCCTGGCAAAACAGATTCTCAGCTGTATGATCTCCTGTGAGCTCATGTAATCTTTTGATCTCTCAAACTCAGCTGCCTTGCAAAGTATTCAGTATCACACACACTATCATACCTGCAAGATACACAGAATCCTGGTACACGGACACAGTATCTGTTATCTGCATCCAACAACAAGCAAACCAGTAGACAAACAGAGACTCATTAGGTGAATAGGAGTTTCATTTTTCATCTGTGACCGTCAACATTATCAGGAAATATTGTTCTCTCCTTTCTCATCGGACCAAAAGAAACAACTGTTGCCAGTGCGGAACAAATTGTTCTGCTACATTTTTTCCAAGGCACGGTCTAATCTGTCTCTGTACGGGATGAACTCCAGATAAAAGCCTTTGTTTACCTCAGTGATCTATGAGATAAGCTTTCTCTTCCTGCAAACACAGAGGTCTTTCTCTCCATTACTGTGTCATTTTATCTTGACAGAAGGAAACAAGTCGAAAAGACGAAGCGGGAGGCGAGGTGACAAGCAGCTGTGTACACTGAGGTCAAGTTCCCTGTCAGGGTCAGAGCCACTTGCTGTTATTCTTTCAGTATCTCGTGAAAGCTGCAGCCTCAAAAGTGAATGTTTCTAAGCGTCAAGTCATGATTTGTATCGCGGGCTATGGCCCAAGGAAAATCTGGCATGCCACATAAGTCAGTCACCAAAAGGAGAGAAAATGGCTGGAAGGTGAAGAAGTGGGAAAGGACGAAGAGAAAAGAGGGAACATTAAAGGGCCAAACTTGAGCAGTTCCCACGACCGGCAAATTGCCCAAATGGCTGGTGGCTCTCTCTGTCCCCACCTCCTCCAATACATAGTGTGATGAATAGGACACTTAATATTGCCCTGCTTGAGGGTATTGGTACTGGAATGTATCTGTCCCCCTCAGAACGCTATAAAAGCAACATTCATTCTCAGTCTGGAAGCGATGCAAGCAGCAAGACCAATGTCTGATCAAATCTGAAACAACCAGGAAACTTCCAGACTTTTCACACAGTAAAAACTTAGAGTTTGTATATCATCATTATACATTTATTGACTTGTTGGTCAGAGGTTCTGTTTACTCTCAACATATTTCAGAGTATCATGTTCACTTATTTATATACTTTCTATGTTTTTATCTGTTGACAACAAGCATCTACAGCAGTGCTGAATGAAAAGTTTTTACAGTTCATCTGCCGGCCATAAATGTTTGAACAAAACTCAATGATATTTCACTCACCAGTTGTCAAGATACTAATTCTGGACTAAATTAAAGTCCCGTCCACAGAGACACTCCACCACCACCACCACGGCTCAAAACACACTGAAAATAGTGTTAAAACATGGGAGAAAATGTGGACCGCACATCAATCTCTTCTTGTTATTTTTTACTTGAACATTTTGGCTCAAGAAAATCCAAATTTAGACTCAGTTCAGTTCAGGACAGAGTCACAGATTAATGGATTAGACCGAAGCACCGACCGTCTCATCAGAATGAGATTTCCTGACACCCAAAGGAGACAGGTAAGATTTTCTGGCTGCGCGCCATGCTGATGGATGGAGGGAAAGAGTTCTCATGAGCAAGTGTCATCCGAACTAATCCAGGTGATTAGTCATGCATTCTCCTCTTACAAGGTGTGAGGCCCATTTTTTTTCCCCCCAAAACCAGAGGCCAGGTAACGTGATCTGCAAGTGAAAAGTATCAATGTTGGTTTCAAATGACTGAATACACACACACACACACACACACACACACACACACACACACACACACACACACACACACACACACACACACACACACAGAAACAGGCATGAACTGTACTGCACTGTTTTGAATTGAAAGAGCAGAAACAATGTGAGTGAAACGAAAGGATACACTGTATGTCCTGAGGGTGACCGCCGCCCCCACCCCCCCACCCCCCCACCCCTCACTGGCAAAGCTCCTAAATTTTTCTGGTCTGATGGGAAGAAGGCAACAAATATTGTTATGGTGACTGGTCGAAAATGTTCTGTGATTGAACATGTGTTTGAAAAGCACAACCCAGCACACTTAACCGAGCTAGCGTCCAGACACCCACTCGCTATTCATTCTCATAACATGGAAAGTACTGCAACATGTTTTATCTCTTGAGGACGCATTCAAAACCAAAATGGTCTGGCTGATTCTGCCTCCTCACTTTGATCCTTTGTTATATTTTACGAACCGTTGCAATTCGCCGCTTTGCTACAAAAAACATTGACTCCATATTATTCTGTTTCACTCCTGTTCTTTCATAAATCTGGTTATTAGCCTGATTTATGCTTTCTTTCCCTATCATGCTTGTACAGCGTCTATTAAAGAAACGTGTCGCTTCTTGTGTCTTGATGTCAAACATTTCATTCTCTGATATGATGGCTGATGATCCTGTTTAGTCTTAAATCAGATCCAAACTTTTTACTCCTTCCATGTGGAGAGCATTTCATCACACAGGGAAACAGCTGTAGTTTGGAGATAAAGGGAATGTCTTGGAAAAGAAAGAGGAGGCAGGCATAAACAAAGTTTATGTAACATGTAGTGCGTAAAATTAAAGTTAAAAAAACACCTCTGCACCTGTTTTCTCTGTTTTTGTGGGACTGTTTGTGTTATTCACATTGTGGCATCAAAGAATGACGATGAACAACACTAGCGTGCCTGATACATATGGACTTCTTTAGGGAGGCAGAGGGGAGAGGGTCGATGTGTGTGTGCTCTCGGGGACACAGGGAGAGATCAGACAAAACCCAACTCTCCTCCTCGCCGACCTCATTGTTCTCTGTCCCCTCCCTCCTTCAGCTTGTTAACGTACCCTTCCTGTTTCTGTGCTGCCATGATGCGCCGCTGTCATCGACTTTTCCCCCGACGCTTCCATCAACAAGGAGACGATGATGCAAATTGTGTTTTTTTTCTCGTTTTTTTCTCCTCTCTGAGTGTGCGTCTCTGCGGATGACTGTGTGTTCAGCGTGTGTGTGTGTGTGAGAGCAGCAGCATGGCTTTGCTGAGGATGTTTATTTACTGTGATGTGTTTGCCTGCTCCTTTGGCTTGCAACATTCTGTCATCACTGGGCATCGTATTGACAAGGCAGAGACCAAAGTATGATTAATGACTGTCCTTTCTCTCTCCTCTCTCTCTTGTTTTTCTTCACCCTTCCTTGGTTTCCCTTCTCCTTCCTCTGTCTCTCCTTGTGTCTCTTTACTCCCCCCCTGTCATCAGAGGACCTGGATGACCTGCGGATGGAGGGTGTGACAGGCTTGGCTCCATCCGGCAGTAAGTTCAGCCAAGGGCGCAGCTCCTATCAACCTGAACCGCAGGCCAAAGTTACACTCAACATCTGCTCTAGGTGTGCCAGGTAAATCTTTCCACCTTCTCCTATAAGGTGCCCCGGAGAGAGTTTGTGTTTCTTTTTGAACCTGACAGCTCTGCAGAGTCCGTCTGTTCTTATGGGGCTTTAAAGGAATACTTAAAACGTAGGAAAATTCTCTCGGAGTAGATGAATGAGAAGTTGTGGTCACACAGGGCTTATGAGCTTCATTATTCCTTGATTAATACTGTGAAAACTCTTGGCTCAAGACATCATAAATGGGTTGTTTCAGTGTACTAACGAGAATCTCAGTGCGCAAACCTTTTTCCTTTCCTTCTTGACCATGTCTTGGCCAGTAGCATTAACTTCCTGAAGTCTTTTCATCACCAAGGAATCAGGGAGAGACATCAAGAGGTCACTGCCAGGCCGAGAGACAGTCGAGCCAGCAACCTTCTTTTAAAACTACAAGTTTTTGTGTGTTTTGCATGTGTGAAATTTACTTGTTGATTAGTGAGCTGTAGAGGCTCACTGTTGCTGGTAAGCAGATTTAGTCATTTTTCGACAGCTGTTTTGAGTCTTTGTGCTAAGCTAAGTTAACTGGCTGCTGACTGTGGCTCAGAAAGACATGAGAGTGGAACTTTTCTCATGAAACTCCTGGCAAAGAGCTGAATAGGTACATTTCACCAAGATGTCAAACTATTGCTAAAGACTTGCATGTTTCCATGAATTCATTTACATTTTAGCAACGGTAAAGTTGCTGCAGTCACAGTTATATTTTTCCTTTCTATCATCCAGACTTGTTTTCTCGCTGGGTCATGACTCATTCACTCTTTCTGCCATGTGGAAGATGTAGCACAGCTCAACATCCACAAGAGAGAATAATATCATATCTGATGTGCATTCCTGTTTCATTCCTTGTTTTCACAAATCAGCTCGAGTGCCGATAACAGTCTCCATTATCACCCTTTCTGCTTTTTATCACAGTTTTTCTCCTCTGACATATTTCCTGTTCTCCCTGATTACAGCATCAGTGTAGAGCTCAGATTTCGGAGTGTTGGGTGTGATACCACGGGCAGGTGTGGGCAGGACTCTTCCTTGATGCCAGTCAAAGATAAACTGGTATCTGTTCGATGAGACGCCAGGCACACATCTGCCTGCACGGCCTCCTCTGTTTGGGGTTTGGAATTTGTTTGTTTCCTTCTCTTCTTTCATTCATGCTGCTTATCGGTTTCGCTCCACGCTCATGCTGCGGGATGTTGTCAGAGGTTCTGCAGCGGGATGAATGGTATCAGCGTATTTTTTTTGTTGGCAGTTTATTGACTTGATGTTTTTGAGCAAAGAGTTTATACCTTTGGCTTATCATTGAGTCCCCGGTTCAGATCAGCCTCCGAGCAAAAACAGCATCTGTATCTGGACTCGTTTTTTTTGGCCCATTTACATTTTGTTTTTTTTTTGGTTTTTTGTAACTGAAACGTCAGACATCTGTTCTCCTTCTCTGTCTTCCTCTCTCCTTTTGGTTTAATCCAAATTCTTGCTTCGTTCTGACCACAAAATCCTTCCCAAATTCTACTGGCAAAGGAGTCGTGGTCGTTCGTAGTCATTTTTGGTGAGTGTAAGGGCTATAAACAGATCACTAAGCTGGAAAAGTGTTGCACGCACGGTATGCCTTCCGTGCTCTTCTGGAGTCACGAAATTCTCAAATCAGGAGTTGCGCGGGAGTTCATGCATGCACACACACCGATATTCATGAATCCACACATAAAACGTGTGCGTGCATGTCCTTGCACACAAACACAGATTACGTCAATGAAGAGAAGAAACAGAGGTCATGGAGGAGATAAAGAGGGGCAAACCCGACAGAGTGCGCTCTCTCGTGATGGGATTGCCAGAAACAGCTTTGTAACACGGCTCAATAGAGGGCCGACCTTTAAACGGACGCCTCAGAGCACAAACATATGCGGCACAGTTGGCTGTGACCCGGTGTTTCACACCTGCAGAAAGTATCGCTGTACAGATGTGACCTTGTACTCAGGCTGAAGTTTTAAACTCCAAGTTTTTTAATTACAGGTAGCTCAGCAAGAAAATAAAGGTTTATAATATTTGATGGATTTCTATGTGATGTTATGTAACTTTCACAAAGATATTAAAGATTCTTTCTGTCCTGTTTGGGACTGTGGACACTGATTCAAAGTTTGACACACCTTAGTTACATACCTGTCACATTCAGCTCCTTTCTTTCTGCATATGAGCTCTGATGGTCAGCGAGGTCCAGCCTTCTGTGCTGCATTATACTTCAGCCTAAAAGCACGTGTGCTGTTTCCCCCCTCTGTTATTGTCTAAGAGGTCAAACGAAACTGAGCCATTTCACTTTACTGTGTACCCCCTAAAGCCAAGAAGAGGTGACGCTTACTTTCACACCCACAGCGTGAAGGCGACAATTCGGTTTCTCCCTGGCGAGGAACTGTTAATTTCCAGCAGCGCTCCTGTGTTCAAGATCCACCTGCAATGTACAAGCTGAGCACATTAGATCTAACTGAATAACTGCGGGCTTAAACTACAAAATAACAGCCTATGAACCAAACTTATTTCGAGAAAAGAAGAACATACTATGTAAATACTAAATTTGCCATTTTGGACTCCGGTCAGTTTACTTTCAGCTCATCTTATTTATGAATTCTTTAACATCAGAGCACTTTTAATTTAAAATAATTCATTTGTATTATTATTATTTTAGATAAACTGTCCATTTTATATGTCTGCTTATAGCTTTATTGCATAGCCTCTCATGGTAGTATCGCTTTTCAGTTTGAACTGGTTGACCCCAAACAAAAAATTTTTTTCCCAGCATTTAAACACCTTTGTTGAACATTGTCCTCCTTTTCCTTTGCTTCTGTCCACACAGCCAGCCTGTGTGGCTCCTAACCAGCAGTGGCAGGTCAGGAAACACACTGCTTCCTCTGGCTCTCTGCTGGTTGGTTGAAGTGTAAAGTGGTGTGTGGTCTGTGTGTTGTGGGCATGTCTCTGTCTCTCGAGCTACAGCTGTGGTCGCACCAGCATTTCATCCACCTCCTTCATGCACCCGGTCAGTCCTTTTTTTAATGGCTGCGTGCGTCTGCCACAAAACCTCCTGTGTGCAAACGCATCCCAGATCTTGGGCGCAGTCGGGAGGAGTTGGTGATGCTGTCCTAGGAAATGGATAGATCTCCACAAACCTCATTTGGGCTTGTAACTCTCATTAAATTAATTGTTTTCATATCAGGAATGTACTGAGGGAATGGTAGTCAGCTCTTGCGGCCATGAGTTGCTTTTGTTCAGAGAATGGGAAGGCCTTGTGATAGTCATCATGGTACTTTTTAATGGTCTTATAAAGACCATTAAAAAGTGGGAAAGACAAGGAGAAGGAAGTATAAAGGCAGAAAGAAACAGAATACACTTTAAAAAGCCGTGTTCTGCTTTTGCCCTCATTGTAGAGGTAGAAACCAAGAGGCCCTGCGGCTGTAGAGGAATGCAGCCGGGCCATAAAAGCACATGGATCGCTTTCCTTTGTCTTTAGCTAATGGTTGCACCGATGACACGGACATAACATACAAAGCAATTAAAGCTAAAGTAGTTGCAATCACAGTTTAACATGCAGTATGAATCACAGTCATTAAAAGTATGCAGCAGAAAAATAAACGCCGTGTTAAACTCCGCACTGTTGTTAGAGTGCGGAATCAAACACAGCAAATTAGTTTGCAGAAGGGTGTGAATGCAGTGAACAGTCATCTGTTACATGTTTATCTTCCCACGGAAAAGGCATTTCAGTCCCTGTTTGCTTTTCACCAGCAGTATACTTTTGTATCACAGGAAAACTAAATCTTTTAGTACCTTAAGGAGAGCGCCAAATCTTTAGACCCGCTTCCCCTTTCAGTCCAAACAGATATTTAAAAAAATAAAAAAAGGGCCATAGAGGCTTGGAACACATTATGATAAAGAGCTGAATGATTTAAGGAGAAACAGAATCTGTGTGCCAGTTTTTTTACTTCACATTTGACTGAGGTTGCTTCTGAAATAATTGAGCTGTGTACAGTTTTATTCATGCGCCATATGTCTGTGAATGCATTACTTTGGTTTCATGTCAACAGACTAAGGCTTATGTCAGATTTATTATCAGTTGGATGAAAAGCTGTGATGAAATGATAGATTTATGCCCCAAAATTGACCCCCCCCTCTGTTTTTTTTTTTTATTCTTGGTACCATTCCAGATTTTGCAGAGGAGATCAAAAACTCACTAAGCACTTCCTCTTTGTCTCATCACCTCGGACTGACTGAGACATGCTTGTCTCTTTATAATCTGGCGTTCAGTTCCTAAACGTAGCTGAGAGGGAGATTACTTAAAAGCACTCCTCTGCCAGTGTGTACAGTTGTGTGTACAGTTGTGTATATGTGTTGCGTGTCGTCTCCAGGTTGCAGGGGGACAGTTTATCAGACAGCAGATCTGAAGAGGAGCCCAGGCCTCACGTATCTGAACAAGCTGTACCTGACATCTCCTGTGAGTTGCACAACACGGCTCAAATTCAAAGTAAGGCTTTTTTTTCTTTTTTTTTTTTACATTTTTGTGGTCTCATGCTCTGTTCTGTCCTTCTCTTTCCCCCCCTGTGTGTGTTTGTGTGTGGTTGTGTGTCTGTGTGTCTGGAGCAGCTCCATTGCCCCGGGTGGACACTGTGGCGGGACGTTTGCAGGAATGCGAGGCCTTGTCTCAAGTGTCCGCCTCTGTAAGTGTCCTCCCTACATCCATCACCAAACAATTAAGATCACTTTACAGCCATGAGTTACCATGTGACTCGGTCCTCCTCAGCCTCTGGTGTCCAGACAGTGAGCGAAAAACCACCTCAAACCTCTCCAGACAGGACAGCACCCAAGCAATCCATCCTTATGTGGGGATTTCAGCTTACACACCAGTTGTTGGTGCTGAATAAGTGATACCACAATCAGAAATCTCCCTGGATCACTTTGCTTATCTCTCAGGGCACTTGTGTGTAATATGAAAGGTTTAAATGAGAAGAGTCTCATGTGACACAACAACAATTTGAGGCTGTTTTAGAAGTTGCACACAAAAGACCGAAATTTTTTTTATGGGTTATAGAGTACACATAGTTTTGTTTAGTAGGAGGCTTGCGTGATAACCTCACATGCTTCAGGGGTTAGAAATCTACACAGTTCTAATGTGGCACACACCAGACTCAGACACTCACATGCTGTTAATAAAGCGCTCAGCTCAGACGCCGGTACCTTTGTATAATTACCCTCCCAAAAAAAAGCCAATACCTTTTTTTTTTTTTTTTTTTTTTTTTTTATAATTGAACGAAATAATTTTTTTAAAAGGATTTTTTAAAGCAAATAATATAAAGGAAGAGCACACGACTTAACACCAAAAAA
>JAQMCX010000032.1:8380949-8411303 GCA_029814765.1 Acanthurus leucopareius
GCAAAAACAACAACACAAAAAAAAAATTTTTTTAAAAAACCCCTACCCTACCCCCCCGTTAACTTTTTTTAATTACCCCCCCAAAAAAAACCAAAAAAATTTTTTTTTTTTTTTTTTTTTTTTTTTTTATAATTGCCCGATCTAAGTGTTAGACAAGGCTTTTTTACGGCACTTTCTAAAGAAAGAAAGTGGTTTGGAGCCAAGGCATTGCTCCGTGTGCGGAGCAGATGCAGAGAGGCTCCAGACTAACTGGGAGCAGACTTTCACAGACTTAAGGAGTTGAATCAAAGCCTGCAGTCGGAAGTCTGATGTATTTGGCCGAATTCACCAGCCACTATCCAGTTATCCGAGAAACTGTCAACTTTTGATCATCCAGTTGCCATTTTAATATTCATTTTCTGAAAATGTTACAGTGAAAAGGTTTGACTAGATAATAGAGTGTTTATTAAAGTACGGCATAACATCTAAGACTGTGTTTGAACCAGATCAGACACTGCTGCCATCACTACAGGTTTATGCGATAATGTGTGTGTTTTGGCTAATTTGCAAATAGAAAAATCAGCGTCTTTCTTTTCCTTCATGACAGACCTTAATGGCCTTAACTCAGATTGGGTTTCTCAAAAAGTCTATTCTGCCACAAGGCCGCTGCAGTTATTTGTTTGAGGTCTGTCCTGCCACGGCCTAAACAGCCCAGTCAGTCTTTCACCTAATGCTTGATTTGATCTGAATACAGCCCAACTTATAGAATTAAATGGATTATTTGGCTTCCAGCTAAATCTGATGTCCTCTCTAACCACTGACCTTTATGTTCACATGTAGCCTTAATGTTGCATCTGCTTAAATCAGAAGACTTAACACATAATCTCTGGCCTTACACTATATTGTCATAGGTTAAACCCTGTCAGGCAAACGTAAGAACAAGGTACCAATATGTCCCATATGAAAAATGCAAGCGCAAACATCTCATGTCACCAACTGCAGCTAATGTGGTTGTTTTTTGCTGAATTGCTTACGTTTGACAGGCAAATGCGATTCATAATAGCTTTTTAGTTTGACTGGTATTTCAGAGGCTTGTAGGCCACAATCACTAAACAGTGTGGAAAAAAAATATAATGCTTTTTTGAGCTTGTCTGGAAAAAAAAATTGTGGTTGAAGTCATGATGTATGAGAAGTAACTGATACTGCATGAGCCAAATGTTTTTCCTTCTTTTTTAATTAACTTACTATTTACAATTAATTGCTAAAGTCATGATTATATATATGTTATAGTGCCCTTCGTTTTGCTTGAAAAATATCCAGTTGTTGTAACAGTTATTAGTGCATGTAACATTTTCTGGGTTTGAACATTTCGAGTCATATTTAATCACTACCACATTTCATCATGCACCACTATCACTAAATGCAGTATAGCTTGCATTGTATGTTGCCCTGGTTTGGGCAGTAAAAGGTTGGTCATGTTGGAAAGTAAACACTGTTAATGGTTATCATTATTAGTCCGACAGGCCCCCTGCCTCTGCCAGCTCCTTTAGGTGATAATTGCCCCATAAAGACAAATACTTTCCTAAAGCAATCGCCAGAGCAAACTCCCCAGGCAACTCGTCTATAGTTTCCTTTGTACATGTTAAATGATATGTTTTAATTCAATTTAGCTCCGAGTTGTACTGTACGGGTGTTACCGTCATAAAATCTGCCAGGGGAAACTGTTCATTTGTATGGTAGAAAGATGATAATTAGCGTAATACTGTGCCATGTGTATGACACAATGCAGAGCTGTTGTAAAGACTTATTTTTATTTCCAGGAGAATTTTGGCAGAGTTTCAGCCGATACACTGTATGGCTTTTTATATTTGGCACCGGCCTGCTCCCCACACCTCCACAGCCATGCATGCATGGTTATCCTCCGAGCAGATCTCTGTGATTTTAAAGCACTTGTGCTCTTGTGCAGTTTTTCTCCCACAATATTTTGTTCAAGATTTCCATATTTTCCATATTAGTGGTTTTCCTTAATTTGTTATCTTCATGCTAGGCCCTAATTTATTGTACGGATACAACCAGTGAGCTATTTGTGCTGGAATGCTTATTCATTCTCTTTTTAGTTTCAGGTTTCTATTACTTTTTTTTTCCTTAAGACAGAGTTTTGAGGAATTCTTGCAGTCCCATGTTATAGCAACATGTTTATCATTTCATTCCAACCTAACAGAAGTTGTAGTGAATGGTACATTTAGATTATTTTGTCCTTGCTGATCTCTTAAGCAGATATTTTCTCTGCTAGAAGCCTGGCCAACTTTAGGGTCCAACACACACTAAGGAAATGTCATGACTTAATGTTGGTACTGCGTAGCATAGTTGCTCCAGAGGCCAAGCATTGTTGGAGAGGCATGAATCAATCGTATATGTAGAAATACTTGCCATAACTCTTTTATACTGTATGTCTGTGGGCATGTTAGTTTCTCACATATAAATTGGCCTTTCCACTTTTTCTCATTACAAAAACAAGGAAACGGCTATATCATGAATATGTTAAAACATTTGAAATTGGGAGCTGGCTGATGTCAGTTTTTGACATTTAGTGAACAGAATAAATGTCTGTCTCAATTAAAATAATATGTTTTGTAAAATATTAAAGAAAAATAAAACTAAATAACATCAATAAGACATTAACCCGGTTTCCATAAATACTCAAGTTTAGTGTGATAGTAAATTTCAAAATGCACTTTCAGACACTAAAGCGGTGCATTCATCATAACTGTTTCATAACATGCTGAGTCGGTATCTGCCTGTTTTTGTGTTCCCCCTTGTGTGAGCAGACCGGTTAAGAACTTCTCACATATATGCAGAAACCATCACAACCAAATCATATTTAAAATCTTTTCTAAATTTAGCTAATTTAACCTCAAGAAGTCATACAAACAGAAGCAAATAAAAAGTATATATTTCTAATTTCACAAACCCAAGAAAAAAAACATTTAGCACACTGATTTTAAGGGTTCTGCTTAATATAGAAACTATAGTTTTTGAAAGCTTTTGGTCAGAAAGAAATTGTAAATGTGATTTTTAATGCAGACACAGACTGTTAGCTATCTAGTTTATTTTTATCTTCAACATTTTAATTTCCATTCAGCTAGATGAACATTATGATTTTCTCCCCGCTGCTCTTTACCAGTTTACCCTGAGATTTGCTCAACACTTAAAGACAAAAAAACAAAATTCTTTGTTGGCTGTTCTTGAATAGACAATATGTCAAACAACCTGTCTTGGTAATGCCTGAATAAAAGTCTTTACTGTGTTATTGTCAATATCCTGTTTGCTTTTGGCTGTGCTATCTCAGCGGTTGGGCTGGTGAGCCTGTGAGCCCTGTGTACAGTCCATAAAATCCATTAGGTGATTCTGCTGTGAGCCAAAACAACAGGAACTCATTAAAAGCTGAGTGTTACTGCTCGTATTCCACAGCCTCCCATGGCTGTGCAAGCTTCTGCAGATGAGGCTACAACAGCAAAATCAGCTCCTGGAAAACAGAGTATTAATTGATTCTTGCAGTCAAGTTTAATGGAAGATCCCATTTTTATTGCTTGATTTTGACAGGTAAGATATCAGTTAAAATTTTAAGTTAACACAACACTTGCTGCCTCACATTTGAACATGTTTTAAATGATGACATAATAGCAGTGGCCTGTGCTCATGTGCTCTGAAGTGAATAATCTCTCTCTCTCTGTGTTTACACGGCTGGTAATCAGTGAAATCAAAAACTTTGTTGTTTGGTTAAAATGAAAATAACCCAGATGCTACAACACACAATGTTCTTTATCTCACACATGTGCAGATCAGCTCCTTATGCCGACACGCTCCCATCTGCCAGGATCTTCTCTTCTTCACTCAGACATTCACTCATCCCTGCACAGACTTGATAAAAGCAGTACTTGCTGTGCTGCCAATTAGTCTTTGCTTCTGATTCTCACGTTCTGGAAGTTTTCGAGATTTCCGTCATGGAGCAAAAGCTGTGCTCATGAGAAACAGTTTGGCTTTGCAAAGCTAAAGTGGCAGGTGTCCAGCTATCCTTCCTGAACGTGAAGCTACATTTGTAAGTCTCATTCTGTTTTAAATGTTCCTCTCTGAGGCGATGCAGTCATGCTAGAGGAAAAGCTTACTTTTAATAGATTTTTTTTTTCTATTGTATATGGAATTGGGACAGAAAGAACTGACAATATGTGTTTTGGAAGAACTACTTTTAATGCAGTGAGATGATCACCCAAAGCTCTTATCACCCAAAAGAACACACAGCCCCAATTCCTCAATTTGCCCAAATAAAGGCCTTAAAAAAAAAAACAAAAAAACTTGCATTAATGCAAACCAGCTGTGTGTCTGTGTGTTGTTGTCTACATGGACCTGCTTGGTGTGAATATGTGTTTGTGTGTATTAGTCCTCATGCGACTCTACGCAACCACAACAAGAGTGTCCATCAGTTGTACTTTGCAAAGCCAGCATTAGGGGCAAACCTCCAACCGAGCCCCACCATGCCTGAGGTCTGCAACTGCATGCACACATCACGAACGCTTCTTGTTGTGTGAAGGGTAATATTGGACCAAACCCCAGATTGCGGTGATTATTACTGCTGACCACACACGTATAGCTGCACACATGTAGGCTATAAAATATTTAACTCTAGACTCCCATTCCCCTCTCTTTCTGTCATGTTTGCTCTCAACATGGAATCAATTTGAGGAGAACCGAGACCCTTGTTTGTTAGTTGGGCAGAAGCATCACCAGAGGGTTTTTCCCCTCTCTCTTTTAGGTCTTTCAGTGTTGTCATACTGGGAGGGAGATTATACAACTTGAGTTTTGCACCACTGACATTAATATACTCATAAGTAATTGCAAAATCATAGGGGCTCTGTATTTTGGAGATGAAAAGGCATTCCTCCCCGTTTCTCTGTCTGTGCACATTAAAACATCCAATCTAAGGATCCAAACAAAGGAAAAAGCGTTTGGCTCATTTGCGCTCATGTCATACATTGCTGCTGATTAGGCCAATAGCTGCTTTAAACTATGATGAAGGGAAATCAGTTTTCATCACTTCATTGTCCCTCTTTAGTATGTAATCAAGTCCATTTTTTGTTTAACTTTCCTCTTTTTCCCTCTGTCTAACTTGTGGAGCGTTGCTGTTTTGTACGTGATTTTTTCTTATATGCACCATTATGGTATACTCTGCATGTTGACATCTTCCAGGTGACTTTGTAAATATGTATGCCTTCACCAAACTTGATGAAACAACAGTCATATTTTGATTGTAATGTCTGTTTATTTATTGATGTTATCTAGGGAGGTGAATTGCTTGCAGACTGAGTGTATCCTGTTTGTTTACTCAGCCATGGGACTGTGTAGTACCACCAGGCTCGGCCTCTGGTCCTGATTACAGCATAGTCTTTCCCTCAGTGGACAGACGAGCTTGAGGGCAGCACAACTCAAATGTTAAGCTGTGGACAAGATAACAGAAAATCTTCTGATATATTTTGGTCCAATTAATCAAGAGTTTTCTTTTCCCTGGTGGACCCATAACAGGAGAGTTTTACTTGATCTCCTCAAGAATTAAAGCTGTAAATCCTTGTAGTATTCGACATACAGTATAATACAGATTCTGAAAATGCATTCGGGAAACTTAGACTAGGAATCTGTTGGTGGCCTTGTTTGTCAGAGCTGAGAAGAGCCAGAGCGAGAAGGACAAGGTGATGTCATGCCGTTGGATTTCAGGGGGATACCATCAAAGAAAAAAGATAAATTTAGGGAAGGGGATTCAGTTTTAATGCTCGACCACCTTGCTGCAATATGAGGGCTGTAATTAAGGATTGGTTTGTGGTGTTGTGGTCCTGCTGCCACACAGGGCCTCATGTATCTGTCAGGCACACAGATCAATGGCGTAGACCCTGGGAATCCTGTTCAGTGAATAGCACATTAGCTTGTTTTTCACCTTTCCTCTCCTAAGCCCACTCTGAATCCTTAACACCACAAATGAGTAGACTGTTATATCCCAGGCTGCTCTTTAAGTGTTGCTGGAAGACTGCACCGTATGTATATCACCAGATCTCACAGGGATCTTACTCTGTGTCAACACTTTGTCCAGGCAACTCTGTCTCTCATTAAGTGCTTAGCACATCGGATGATGTAAGCGCTGGCATCAGAGGCATCATAACTTATCTAAAGTAAACCAAACTTACAAGAGGTGGAATTAATAGCGGACAGATTTTATTTCTCACCTGTGCTCCAGGCTCATGTGCACTTCGTCCACTGGCTTAACAGATCATCTGGCCACTTGTGTCCCATCAAAGGAATAAATCACTGGATTAGGCCTCCTGCCATTCCGGGTCTTGGCAACCTAAGCCCGCCTAACAGGTCTCCTTCCAAATTATACACTTGGCTTGGAAGAGGTAGGAGTAAAACAGGCCATTACTGCCCTTATAAGTGATCCAGTCTGTCTTTTTAGAATTTATTTTTATTCATATGCTTTGGAATATGATCATCTTTATTTTTTGTATAATACCAATATTGGGTGCTCTTGAACTATGCAAAAATGGCAGATTTATTATTCCTTAACTGCTGGTGTGAGTTTGCTGCTGTCAGGCTATTTGCCAACAGACGAATGTGCACACTAGCTCCTATAGATTTACCGATAGTTAAACAAAAATGTAGCGAACCGCTGCTGACAGTCTATCGTCCTGCATTCACTAAACAGAAAAGCACTGCATGCGTCAAGCTTTCATCTGCACTTGCTGTGGTTTCTTGTGTTTTTCTAAAGCCAATAAAATAATAATTGCTCCTTTTTTTTTTCTCCCAGCAGATATGGCTCTGATATTTCCATCAATAGCTGAAAATTATATAAAGACTTAATTGAAAGGTCTTTGGTCTAATGTAACTTTCTCTCTTTTCTGTTCTCCTGGCTAACAAGCGTCAGGCTGTCTGGGAGGCTGATCTGAAGGCTGTCAGAGGTGGGAGCTCTGTCGGGCAGACGGGCCTGCTACTGGGTGACTCCCTCTTCTCTAAAGAGCTGGAGAACATGGGCAAGCAGCTTGCTGGTAGGCACGTCGGTGTGGTGTGCGTGTGTGTGCTTTGCCTTCGTGTGTGTATATGAGTTTGTCTGTGTATTTATTAGTGGCTTTAATGTTAAATAGAACGGGTAAGTCTGATCAAACACTTTCTTTGGAATACACAACATAGTTTGAGCTTTGCAAACATTTGCACGAACACACGCAAACACACACATATACAGACACACATACTTTGAACTACAGAGACTTATGAAATAGAGAGGGATTTAGGGAGCACTTATGAGGAGCAGGAGGGGGGGAGTCCAGCTAAAGAATGCACTGCTTTTGACCAAAGGATTTTCTCGGTTAATTAAAAACCGATCTTCCTGCTAAAAACGTGTCAAGACTTAATAGAAAAACTAATTAAAGTAACTCCACATGCCAGGAATCCATCTCAACTCCAGTTTGACACTTTCAATCAATAACTCTGTGCTCTGCTGAGTCACTTGTGCTGGAGACCGACTTCGTCTGACAACATGGAATTTTTTATGTGGCCTTTTGGAAATTGTTTACTCCTCATGTAGTTCAAGGCTCCTCTTTGAAATAAATGACGTCTTTGTGCTTTTGTTGTCACGATGATCAAGCGTGTGTTCACATATGAATCAGATGAAAATCTTGGAAGTGGAGGCCAAAGGGAATGTCGCCATTT
Source organism: Acanthurus leucopareius (assembly GCA_029814765.1). Taxonomy (NCBI): domain Eukaryota; kingdom Metazoa; phylum Chordata; class Actinopteri; order Acanthuriformes; family Acanthuridae; genus Acanthurus; species Acanthurus leucopareius. The sequence continues at coordinate 8,388,675 of JAQMCX010000032.1, forward strand.
ACCATCACGTGTCACCCTCTTGTTTATTTATGCTTGTTCTCTCTCCCTGTTTGACAGCGTCACTGTGTGTAAAGACCTTGTATGCGCCCTCGCATACCAGACTTATAAGAAGCATACTGGTCCCACTAAGTGAAGCTATTACTGTCACCCAGCAGTGGTCACAGCTGCTCTGATCTTCTGCATATTGACACTGAATACACTGGTTCCCTCAGTGCCTACAGCACAAAGCGGTACGCTGGTGCTTAGGAGGCACTATAAGAGGACTATTTGTTTCAACAACACACTCGCTTTTGCCCCAGAGGTCCTCAGATGGCATTAATTTCTAGTTGTTTTACACTGAGTTACTGAATATTCAGGCCAAGGGCTCCCACCAGGCAGTTCAGTGAAGCTGTTCAACAAGCTAATTCAACTCTTTCAAGCCTTTATTAGCTGTTAATACTTTCCATGTTTGGAGCCAGAGCCTCACTTTTCATCTTATATTGTTACTCCATTTATGCGGTTGTGAAATCAGCCCCAGTCTGCCTTTTGTAATAAAATAATTGTAATTATTATGAACAAATTAATTGTCGCTCACTAATTGAGTAATTGAGTAATATTATTAAACATATTATAATATAGTATCACCTAGGGATGGATATTCTTTTAAAAATATGCCATGTACATTTGTTCAAAACAGATTTATGTTTCCATTAAATGAAACATGCTGAAGTTCTCAGTGCAACAGTGTTTATTATAAAGTATATCCAAGAGTTAGAAAAGTTTCCAGACATATTTAAATAGAGTTTAGGCAAACAAACGTAAGAATCTTTCCAAGCTTTTGATGCCAACTTTGGATTTTTTTTAACACTTTTTGATATTTAATGCTACAGATTCAGTTTTGGTCTGCACTCAAAAAGCACTGAGTTTCAATTACCGGTCTTATTTGCACCATATTAAAAATGTGTATGTCTGCCCGTTTGTGTTCCTGATTTAGCTATCAAAGGGAAAGCATTTTAATTTCTTCAGGCAGGCAGCATATTGTTTTGCTCTCAGCCCGTAGATTATATATAGAAAAACGATACGTGATTAGTGCTTTAGTTTATTTTCAGAGCGGAGGAGGGACCAAATAAAGTTTGCACGAGTTGTGAATGGTTGCATAGCGTGCTGTGGCCCTGCACTCCCTCGCCACGTTCAACTGCTGCTTGATCAAAGACTTTAATAGATTAGATCTGTTTCTATTTCTTCTCGTCTCCTCTCTGTCTTTCCCGTCTCATTTTCTCCCCGTCTTTCTTTTTCCACTTCTAATTAATAAGAGACATGGATCAAAACTTATCAAAGGTTTATACCATATGGATTTTGATGCTACCTCTTTGATGTCCAGGAGCCGTCATTTTATATCGGTGTCTGTGAGATGGCTAATAGTATTTCTGTCAACACACTCAACTGCGTAGATTTTAAGAATAAAGCTGCTTCTGATCGGCTATTCATTAATGCCAGGAAGTTAAGGGGAAGCAATTGGTTTACTATGAAAATCACGAGGGGAGAGGCCATTTACGGAAGGGAGAAAGATTTACACAACAAAAAACATGTGGTGTTTATCGTTACAGTGGTAAATAATTTGAGATAAAAATATCTACTCTATGGGAACAGGTTACTAATGAACATATCCTGTTTATATATAATGTTAACATCAATTGAGGTGGAGGTGATCAAGTGCTTTAACTGGGAAATGATCGTGTTTATGCCAAATTATCTTCAAGAATGTATCTGCTGTCCAGAGGAACTTGTTTCCCTCTTGATAACCAAAAGCTTCTTTAAATTTTAATGTTGCACTTAAGCCATTGCCATGGACTGATTTCAAACGTCCTGAACACACATACAGAGTTTATTACCCTCCAGGTTTCAGTCAGTGCGAGGTTAAAAAAGGTCAAGTTAGAACCTCTCTGTCTTATCATTTAGAGAAGTAAAACATGTGTAGAATATACTGCGGTTAAAGCAACACAGACAAAATGCAGCAATGTAGTACACATGTAGACTATTGAGCACACGAGCAGGGCTCTGAGCAGTGTGTGTTCTGCATTGCATCTCATTATAAAGGTTGACCTCCATGCAATCAGAGCTGATTAAGCACAGAGACTGCGACCTAATTATGCATGACAGAGAACTAAATGTATATGATCCCTTAAGGATTGTACACAAATCAGTCTGGAATAGATTTCATACAAACTAACTAATGTCTTCAAGCAGAGCTCAGAATAGAAGTGCTGCAGACACTTTTAGCCGTGCACATTAAATGGATATTTTTCAATGAATAGAAGCATATGTTTCAAATGTTTGGGTGGAAAATATTTGTATTGGAGAAAAGTACCATTTACTCAAACACTAGGAAGACAGGTTTGTGAAATACTTGTCATGCCTCCTTCGTCATTTATTTAACGTCACACACATTAAGTTTTCCAGGAGGACTCGCATCTGATGAGTCATTCCTGAAATTATCCCTCTCAAATGATAACTCCCAGACTAGTTTGTTGAATTCCAATTGCCAAGGTCTTGAACAAAAGCATTTAACACGGAAAAAATGACCCAGATGTTGATCGCAGAAGTTGGCAGCATCGCTTCGCTCACAAACAGACGTGTTTTTGAAACTACCAGCGAGGCAAACAAATGTGTTTTTGTCAGGAACAAGAACGTTTTTTTTTTAACCCGGCTGTGCTTTCCGTATATCAACTTGGAACCTTTTCTGTCAGAGGAAGCTGGATTCACCACAATTTACAGGGTCTATAAATATTGTCATCATTGCCCAGAAGAAGGATTAAACCAAGCAGTCTCGCCCACTTTAATGTGCAGTAAAGTTTGTGAATCATCAGTCTTGTAGGACATGTGCTAACCTCATAGCACAGGCTCTTAATAAGTAATAAAAAATAAGCCTGACCTTTATCTTAGAATCCTTTAGTCCATTAACAAGAGTTAAGTGGGATTTGTTTTGGAGGAGTAAATGTGTCACAGTTGTTGTTTACATACAGAATTGTTTAAACAACCTCCTTTAAATGTGTGGGGAAAAACAGGTTTTAAACAAGGAAACTCTACCAGCTCACTCAAGTGCTGTATCTGTTTACACTGAAATCTGGATGCTGACTTGTTTTTTCTCTCTGCCGTTTTTTTCCTTCCAGAGGTTGAGAAGGACCTGGCCAAGCTGGCTGAAGTAGGTAAAATGACCTCTCGGAGCTCCAATAATCCGCACAGTAGTCTGCTCCACACGCCTCTGCGCCACAGAACGCTACCTGACACGCTCCCCCTCACCAGCCTGGTCTCCAGACCCCTGTCTCCAGCAGGCAGCCTCTCAGGCAAGCCCTGTGGTGCAGGCCTGCCTTTGCTCAGCCCCAAGCCCACCTCCCTGGTCATGGGTCGGACTCAATCTCCCAGCAACCCTGGGAGCAGGACTCAAACCCCTAGAACGCCCAGCAGGCCCCTGACCCCGAATAGTTTACTGACACGTTCCACCTTCAACACTGGATCTCATAAAGAGGTGACCTTCAGGAGGTCGCGGAGTCGCCCTGTGACACCCACAAGTCAACCCACACATCCCCGACCGCTGCTCACCCCTCCTGGACTAAGCACTACAGACAGCCTTGGTGCAAGCCTCCGGGCCTATCTGTCTGAGGTAAGACTCCCAGCTCAGAAAGAGTCAGGCTGGCTGTTTCCCCCTTTTTCCAGTCTGCTAAGCTAAGCTAACCATCTCCTGGCTAGCTTCATGTTTAATGGGCAGATATATTTTCTCATCCACCTTTTGGCCAGAAAGCTACTGAGTGTATTTCACAGAGTGCCTGTCTGTTAATTGACACAGTATGTTTCATGGTGTGACATCAAATCCTACACATTACATTTTAGCTAGTCCTCACATGTAAGATTGATCTGCTGTGGCAATGAAATAGATCAAGTGCTCACAAAGTGTGTTAAACGGAGGAAAACTGTCATAAAGTTTTGGGTCATGGACCTGAAAATTGCTCCAAGTTTCATTGTAATGTTTTAGTATGGTGAGCATGAACTTGTGCGCTGAGTGTCAAACAGGCTCAGTGCCCAAGCAAAGCTGGCTGTAGAACATGAGAGCCTTTACACTGAAAGATTATGACTGAGAGCACCAGAACACACATTATCACACATGTGCATACCCTCACAAACACACACACACGCACACACACACTCTTCGTGTGGGGTTTAGTGGAGAGTCATGGAGGTCTGTACAGTAGTATGTAATTTCATTGTGGAAAAATGAGTCTGGCATAAAAGGAGAACTTTCTATGGGATTTCTTTCCTATATTGCTTTCATGATTTACTTAACAGCAGCGCTGTTAAATATGAGACCTTTTTGAAGGCTTTATTAATTGTGGGGAGGAATGTTGCAGTACCTCTCTTTGACAGTTATGCTAGGTGACACCTAGTGAGGTTATCCAAAACACCAGTGCTCCCAGTCTGCTTTTATTTAAGCCACCTGGTCCCATGTAGAATGACTAAAGCCCTTAAAAAAAGGCCTGTTCAGAAAGTCAAGGACTCTTAAACTTTAAAACTAAATAGATAAGGAAGAAAAATCTTATCTGCTTTTATTTAGGCTTTCATCAGTACTTGTGTAATTATTAAAAAGACCTGACCTACATAATAATACTGAAATTTAGACAAACAAAGTCTCTTGTAGATAAGATATGTCAACTTCTTTTTTAATGATTTCCCCTGAGTCTTCAGAAGATAAGATGATTAAAAACAGCTTTACTGCTGCCAAGTCTTGTGTATGTGTGTTTCAGTTTTGTCATATTTGGTAAGATATTCATTTAGGAATATTGTACATTTTGTTTTTTTGGCCTGTTGCTCTTTTTTCTGGCACCAGTCTCACCATCCGAGCCCTTAACCTGGTGAATCTAACATGTATCTTTTTGAATGTAAAGGCATTTCAGCATCAGTTAAGATTGATGTCTACAATCTAAATCTGCTAAATGTGAGTTTGCAGCTTTATTGAAAACATATTTTTCAAACGCAAATGTTTTTCTTTCATTCTCTACAAGAGCTTAAATTATCTGCACTGTATATGTGGATGACTGATGGGCTAATTAACAGACTGACCTTGTTTTTCATCTTCTGCTTATTATTTTAACAGAGTATGAACTAACAAAGTCTTCCATCATTTCTGCTCCGTTCTGTTTTTTCCATATCAGGATGAGTTTTACCAGCAGTTACAGGCCATCAGACAGCCTTGGCATATTCCCAGTGACACAGACAGTGACATCCTGGAGCCTCCTGAGCAGGATAAGAGTGAGTGACCTACCTTGCTCTTCCTTCCTTCTGTCTTTTGTTTCTCTAGTTAAAACCTTACAGATGATTATGTTTCTCCTCATTCAGGTTTCTTTTTTACCGTAGAGTTTTTTAATCAGACTTCAGTTGCAAAAGTTCCTCAAAGTCTCTCAGTTGAATCCACAGTTGAAAAATCTAAAATCCAATCTGACATTTTTTTTTCTTTGTTCGATGTGAGGCTTGTTTTCTTCCTGCACTGTCACTTTATGACACTGAGTGACTAAGTGGCCATGGATCCATTAAAAAGTGAAGATTAATGTGCAAGTAATCCTTGTAAAATTCTGAGTTGGAGCAGGAAGGCTGACACATTAAAATTTCCACATCTAACACTTGGGTGAGATCCTGGAGGGTTTCACGGGATGAAAAGTTGTCATGTAAAATGTTCTTTCCTGGCATCGTTTAAGAGATATATCTCTATCAAGATCCAGTTGATAGACACGAGTGGTTCGTGAAAATCGTAAATCCGTTCATAGTAGTGGTCTGGCTAAGAAAGAGCACAGCATATTAATGTGGCTTTGAACATGACAGAATTAAATCAGAACTCCTTGAATATTCTGGCCCATAAATCACATGAATGTATGGGGCAGTATGGTTGGGTTGCAGAGGACATGTACTTCTCATTTCACTGAGGTCCACTAACAAACTGTTAAATTTATGCTCTCCTCTGGTCCTCTGAATTATGCTATACCATTTGTTCTAATGGAGGCACCAAAAACGTGCTTTCTTTGTCCAAAAATGAATCCAAAATATCCAGGATATGAGAGAATATAAACCAGTAGTGAAAAAAAAGCCTAAAATGTCAGAATCCATCTTTGGGTGAATTTATTTAATGTGTACTTTAATTTTTATGTTTGACTCATGTCCCATCTGCCAACATGGAGGGGCTGGACTTACAACCTGTATTTAAGCCAGAGACCGGGGGGGGATTAACATGTTTTGGCTTCATTTTGAGAAGCTGTCATGTTGTCTATCTTTATCCATGTGGATGATTCATCCTTTTGGGATAATGAATGTGGTCAGAGCAAGTAATGAGAATCCACCCATACTGTATTAGTGGTGAGACAAATAGAAGTTTTGGACCAGAAAAGAAGGTCAAGTGACAAAAAACATGATTAATCATCTTTGTTCCATTAAAATCCATACTTTATTCTATGGACATCAAGCAATTTGTTTTGTAGATATCTTTTGAACTAAAGAAAATTTCCCATCAGAAAATTTGACCCAGCTACCCAATTTTCATGCTAATCTGACTTGTAGTTTCCTGGATATTTTGTTTTGGACTAACATTTTGGATGAACAAACCAAAGCAGCAGACAAACAGACTGACTGGTTTTGCATTTGGGGATTTCATCCTTACCCATGCAATAACACTCTGAGCTTAATATATGATTTATTCCAAAAATTAGACATGCCATAATTTCTAAAATGTTCTCAAATTAACTTAGCCCCATTTTTCTCAGTAAACAAAGCTTCAGCATCAGCCACTCAAACTGAAAATTAAGTTCATATGGGACTCGAAAAGACGGCCTTCATTGACGTTATGACACAAGAATCCCGGTCAGACAAAAGCTCGAGCAGGCAAATGGTTGTCACATGGAAATATGACCCTCCTGACAATCCCTCCAGAGGGCTGTTGTTTAACCAAATGTGTATCTTGCAAAATAAATGGATGAATTCTCCTAATAGCCCCTGAGGGCCTGCTCTAAGACTTGGCAACGGTAATGGCATGTTGAGAAAGGATATGAGTCTCACTTTGAATTAGAGGTGGCTTAGACAGAGAGAGAGAGAAACTGACAGAGGAAAAGAGACCCAACAGCCTCAAGACATGACAAAGCACTTTCTGGCGTGAGAGAGGGCCCACAGGACTGCACGCTGAAATCTGATTTGTATGTCTTTGTGTGAGCAATGATTGTGTGAGTGATTACATTAGTCAGGGTGAGACGTTAGAATTGTTTTCAGACATTTTCTCTTCCTTAATCTAATTTTTAAGACATTTTCGTGGTTATGGTTTTAACCTATGAAATAATACAGTTGAATCCCAATCCAGCAACTAAACAGTCAATTTTTACCACAAGGATTTTTATAAGTGATAATCTACAAACAGAGGAAGTGTCTTTTATCCGTTGCTTAGACATTTCCATGTCTTTTCCAAGTCATGTTTCACATGGACATGCTTGACCCTAAAGTGGTTTTCTCTGGGTGTTTATTCCAGTCAAGTACCTCTATGTGCATACGTGTCCTTGTATATGGAGCTCACTTCATTAGCCAATGACACCCTGTTCCCAGTATCACGGCAGATGTGTCTGTGCTGGCGCCAAGTAAATGGTCAAAGCTAAATAATGGGGAAAAAATCCATAGCTATTTCCTGTTATTCTATAAACTTCCACAATGGGACAACCACACAGACCACAATGTGGAAATAAAAGAAGTCTGTCCTTTTTCTCACTGCTAACCCTTTTTTGTTTTCAACAACTGTGGCTGTTCCACTCAACACATTAATGAGTTCAGCGAAGACATGAATGTCAAGAGTCCTTATGGATTTAATATTGACTGTGTAAAGACAGTTTGCGTTACTAATTTCAAATAATCACTAAGTGCATGAGCATAATTAATAATGCATAAGTTTTACATATTGATCAATTAATTATATCCACTTATATGGTTATATAATATACATTTAATACTTGTTAAAGATTATTTCACACTGAGTTATTTGACAAGGCTGATGACACTCTTATAAATATATATAGATGTGTATATACAGTCCATATATAAGTTAGTTAAGCCTGGCATAAAGACTCTTACAGGCTAAATAAAAGCTCTAGAAAAAGGTACCAAAATGCACATCTTATGCATATTTGTTAAGTTATATGATAATTGTTGATTCTATATAGAAACTTGCGTGTAAAAAACACTGGTTGTGTTGCTGTTTCACATCTTTCCAAAACTAGTAAGATAAGATAAGCTGCAGCCGTGCATTATTTAACAGAAAGATGCACTATGAGAGTTGTAAAGCTCCTCTCAGTAATAAAAAATTAACATATGCCACAAAATGTTGAATTATTTCTTGATGTACTTCATGACACATTTTCTCTCTTCATTTTTTTTTTCACAGGTGGTGCACGAGACGCTAATAAGAGATCTGTCTTTTCAGGTGAGAATCTGAGCAGTTAGAGATTTCAGCCTAAAACCTCACGAGATAGACTCACTTCAGAATGCACTTAATCAACTGGTTCACCATGAACCAATTTTGAAAGGTTACAATTTTGTTATTGCAAGCAACGCCTTAAGTTTAGAGAGCCCCAGTGTCTGTCAGTGACCTCATTTGCAGAGCCACAGCGTGTGGCGACATAACCACCAATGGGTGACTTACTGTGGAAGCCTCCACCTTCATTTATGGTCCATTCAATTACAGTTGCATGTTAAATGGAGGGCACAGTGGCTCTGAAATGTGATTGGTGGAGGCTGTCCATGTGTGGGAACGGGATCGAGCGCTGTTGCCCAGTTCCATTAAGTCACTGGGGTTCTGAGTTTACATGCAGCAGACAGCGTCAACTCTCAGCGTCAACATTTGGGAGAAGGAGAAAGTCTGTCTGGTTTGAGGTTGTCTGCGGTTCTCCTTCTTGTGGCTCCGGAGGTGCCCACAGTTCCCAGTGTCAGGGTGCCAGTCTGGAGGGAGATCTGAGAGCAGGCTGCTGCTTGGCTATCGGAGAGGAACAGAGAATTGCCACAGCAACCAAACTCAAAGCTCGCTGCTGAAGTCACCTCAAACGCTGCTCTCCCAGAAATCATTGTGAAATATGGTCGCTGGAACCTCCACTGGGCAGCAACAGACCTCATTTTCCACCTCATGTTTGTCTATGATATGTTCAGATATTAAATGGCAGTTTTCATAGTAATTACCCTGTTCATTATTAGCGGTTAACTGTGTGATTTTCGTAACTAGGAGACTGATGTTTTGTCTTTAATTTTCACAGGCCTATAGTGACGGAGACCAGATATCGATCCAATCAAACTATTATGCAAACCACTGGACATTTTGAATATGTGTACAGAGACAATTATTTTTATAATTCATATGAATGGAAAAAAAAAAAAAGATTGTATACTTTTTTCACAGATATTTCATAGACATTGTACTGTAACTGTATGATGAAATGTTAAAAATATTATTTCAGAGTATGAAATATAACATTTATTTTTGTTTGCTCTACAGCATGCTATTGAACTTCCATGAGGAGTCCAGAAACAGATGCATTTTGTTGTTGATGGACTGTTTTTTCTAGGCCCAGTGCACATTCACATTTTGAGGGCAGCACACACATGTTATGGAAACATTTATTGATATGCACTGTTAAAAGATGTAGTGTTTTTCAAATAGCAAATACGCAAGTTGTGGTGGGAAAACAAGGAATGCTGTTATAATAATTAAAAAAGATTTGGTGCACATGTCCCCATTCTGTTTTTTGATCCTAATATTTCTCAACTTGTAATGTGATTATTTTTGGATTTTGATCCTGCATACAAACACTGAAAGACTCGTCTCTCGTCTCATCAAAGCACACACTGAAGTCGTTATATAAATGAATAAAACTGCCATGACACAGTCTGTGTTTAATCCAGCCTTTTCCACATACATGATCCATCTCACTCCGTGTCTTCCATGTGGTGTGGAGCTGACAGAGACGCCGAAATCAGCTCTGACCGTGACTGCGTTGCTCCTCTGTGTTTGCCTGGGCACGTGTTGGTTAAACTGTGGTTGTCTGAGTGTTACACAGGCAACGTCAGCACTCTCGAGACACACGCACACACTCCATGGACACACCCTCAAGCCTTACACACTCTGATCCCTCCATGTGAACCCTACTGAGTTCTTCGTGGTGTGGTACTCCCCGCGGTGCCAACTTTTCAGTCTGTCTCTCGGGATGTGGTCAGCAGAACTACTCGACTCACCAGTCTCCTTTTCACCAAATGCGATTCCTGTAAAAATGAAGTGTTAGAGGACTAATCACTAATAAAAACCCCATCCTAAAAAAACATGATATGGGGATGCATGTCCCACGTGTTTCAGAAAATCATGTAGACATTGGAAAGGGATGTGGTTTTGAAAGATCTGTGGGGAAAAATGCGGACATGGCATAATTGAGTCACAGCAGTGCCTTGATATAATCTTTATATCACTATAAACAATATTTTCCTGTCAGAAAAGGGAAATTAAAATTTTCACATTATGTATTCCATTTTCACTTTGTTGGATCTGGGAGTGTGATTGCCATCTGTTCTCCACTTGATTTATACTATCAATATTTTCCCTCAGTTCATATGTCTCCTCCGCTCTCTCATTTGTTATGTCAGCAAAATATCATGGCGTGAGCAGTTTTTGGAATAAGACAAGACAGTTTGGGAGATGAAGACTTAAATTACTGCCACAGATGTCACACAAAGTCGGCGCTCTGATGCTTTTCCTTCCCTCTGTGTATCTGCGAATGTCTCAGCATGTCACAACTCATTAAGCTGAAATGGTGGAGCCTTTACTGATGCTTCTCCCCTCCACAACTTCTATAGTATCATATGTCAGATTTTAGCCATATAATTTCTCGATGATTGTTCCAAAGATGCTCATATAAATCATTCAACTCAAACTACGTATACCCATATCAGTCACACATGTCATATGTTACTGACAATCAGAGACATGAAGTTTGAGAACATTAATACAATGTCCCTGGAGTATCAAAAACCTGCAGTATCTTCCTAAAGTATGTTTACTGTGCAGGCATTATACACCAGGCCCATTCGAAGCAACTGTAAGGGCCACCCAGGAGGAGCGGTAGACATCACTGCACTTACTGGGAGATCCGGACCACCATCAATGGTCAGCAGACTGACCCAGGTCTTAATTTACAACTGAACAGGCTGGGATTTATCCTGACATACAGCACAAATAAATCTATGGTAGAACAGAGGTATGCTTTGAAGGCATATAAAGTCAGTATCATTCACTGCTTGGAATGAAAAAGCCAACTTGTCAACTTGTAGCCAACCAGGTTTTCAGGCTACGCCACCACTACACCTTGTGCGATTATAGAGAAGTACTATATTAAACCCTTTTTTGTAGGAACTCTTCTGCATGCTTCTTTTCATGATAATTTAAAACATAATCAACAATCTGGACTTTGTTTTCTGTCTCTTTTGAACTGAACTGCTTGTTCTCGCAGAGCTAATAAAAAAACACCCCCTTCTGTTATTTAGCTGTTAATTTCTTCAAGTCTCTCATCAACATGAAAGTTGAAGTGTTGCTCTGTTCTCGGAAGTTTGCTCCACTAAAGTAGTTCACTTTGTTTTGGAATATTTTAAGTGATAAATAAATATCCATGCAATATGATGCTGTTAAAAGGAAGAATTTATAGTATAAGTTTGACCTGTTTCATAGCTGGTTGTCAGTGCAGACTTGTTCATGTTCACAGGAAATATTGATCTGCTCTGCACCACTGAGGCAATAAGTAGACTATAACTCCAGTCCTGTATATGTATGTATATATTTTCCTAAATCCAAATCAGTTGAAGATCCAATGATTTATAAGAAACATCAATGAAAAACAACCTAAACTTCAGCCCTAAATACTGTGTATAACACCTAACATGGACATGTTTTAACAGTAAAGTTGAGTTACAGTAAGCATAACACTTAGGATAAATTGCCACACTCTCTAAGCTTAATGCTATTTGTCATTGTTATTCCTCACAAAATAATAATTGTATTTTTTAATAATTACTTTGTTAGAAGGCGAAACAAAGAAGTAAAAGATATAAAAAATATAGTTAAAAGATATCTGTGCATGTTTAGTTTTAAAGTTTTGCAGTTGTTTATTTTGCAGTGTATTGCAAAAAGTTTTTCTGGTTACAGGGCACAAAAAATTGTTTGACCTGAAACTTTTAAATAGCAACCACAGTGAAATCCCAGCCCAGCCCAGCACCATTTTGAGAGCTGATCTGTAGCAAAGACAGCAAAACTGTGTATTTATCTTGTCAGTGTTCAGTCTCTCATTGTGTTTCTTGCTCAAACTAAGAAAGTTTCATGGCTATCAAAGCCTCATAAGGGCACCAACTGTAAGTCATGTCAGTCACAAAACTCATCATTGCTTTCTTTGTGGTTCAAAGTCCACGTTACATTTCATTACTGCAGCAATACCTTCAAGTTAGAGAAATAGGGAAAGCTAAGAGAGCAGGTTGTTTGATAGAAGTGGTTTCTGTTAGAAGGATACTTTTCAAATTAAGAAAAATTCTTCTTTTCCTTCTTCTTCTTCTTCTTATTTATTACTATCATTGTTGTTGTTGTTGTTGTTTTTGTTTTTCTTCATCGTGTTTTCCTTCTTCCTCCATTTCTTCTTCTTCTTTTTCCATCTCTTTTCTTTTGTTCTTCTTCTGTGATAAAACACCTGAAATGCTCTCAAAACAGCTCTCGGTGTTGTCTCAGGTCACACGGAGCCCTTGGCTTGTTAATTTATCGAGGAAAACCACTTTACTGTCTCTGTGACTGAAATATTTTCGGAGAAAAAGTCTCAAATCATATAAAGGATGATGCCAAAGATCGCAGCCGCGTTCAAGTTCAAGGACATTTTGAAGGTAAGCTAAGTTGAGCTAACTATAACGCTGTTAGCTGTTTTAAATCTTTTATGAATTTGTTTTTCAGCAAGAGACATTTCACCATCAGTAAAGTTTAAAACTGTTTGGAAAGAACAGTAAAAAAAAGCTTTGACTTGGCCTGTAATGCTACTAATGAGCAAAAGCTTTCACCACGGGGAGTTTATTGTATTCAGTGGAGTTTAATTGGCTTACATAGATTATCCATGATAGTTTTAGCTTCTGCTGCAATAACATTTCATGAAGCCATCGTGTATTGTAAGTTTGCAGTTGCATGTGGAAGCATGAAAGACCTTGTCTTAATTATTAGGAACATTTCCTAAAACCATTCCGCCTTAAAGTATGAGCTTTTGAAACCTCAGGAAGCAGAATGAAAATAGTCTTTGGCCATCCATACCCCGACATTGTAAACCAGAGGATATCCATCATTGTTGTGTGGATAGGCTGTTAGGTTTGGCAGAACTTGTGAAGTGTTGAAGGACATATTGTCTATATTAAACAAGTGTTTTGTTTTTCCTAGCTCAATAGTTCTCTTAACATCTTCAGCTGTTTTCTATGGCAGTTTATTGGCCTTTCCTTTTTATAAGTGCACATAATATAGTTGTACAGGCAATAATTTATTTAATGCTTTTTTTCCAAAATTGCCACGATGTCAGTCTCAATTTTCATGATAAATGACATGGAAACGGCTCATCCCCCTTTGGTTTGTTGTGTTTGAAAGAAAAAGATCACTTCTGGGATTAGCAAATGTTTGTCTGATTTTTTGAAACATCATGTATTTAGTGTTGTTCCAAAGAGTTTTCGGCAAATCCAGAAGGATTACGTAGTGGATGGATAAGCAGAAATCCTGTTGCTGTTTCTGGCTGATTGTGAGCCTTTCCTGTCAGATCTTTGTAAATGTCACAGAAGGCCTGGGAATCTCAAGAGCGCTCTGCACTTCAGGGTTCAATTGCGAGACCTCAGTGTGTGAGAACGGTAGTCTGAGCTGTCTTGTCTGTATCTCCCTTTTTTCCTTCTCAGAGACTAATTCATGGTTCTTCTCTCCGACCGTGATGTGGTCAGTGTTCCAGACGCTTGGGGATCCTTTTTAAAGGCCGGGCTGTGTGTGTGTTACACATTGGCAGGCCTTGCGGTGGGTGAGGTTTAGACATGGGTCAGATGACTCATCCAAACTCAGTGCTTGTCTCCGGTTCCAGAGAATCTTTCTACTCATATTAGTCTTATTATTGTTTCAAATATAAGGACCTAATCTTGGTCTGGTGGTCCACCGTGTCTTGGAAAAGTTTTTTGCTTGTTTTGTTCGTGTCTGGAGCAGAGTGTAACAAAATATTGTGGCGAGGACGTAAAGACACTGTTGACCTGCATATATATGTATATCTATTGTCAAACTGCTTTGTCTCCACGTCCAACCAAAGTGCCCTCTGGGTAATGTGGAACACCTCCACTGCTGCAGTTATACTTGGATTTAGTTTCAGCATCAGAGTTGATGGTTTCACTATCCTGTTCTCTGAAAGAGCTTTTTATTTTCTTTTTATGTTTTCATTAATATATAAAGTTGCAGTGAATTTATAGAGTCTGCACATGGCTTTTTACTCAAGCTGTGATTTATTACAAGCTCTCATGCAGCTTTATTCTAATTGGCTTCCAGCATGCTTTTTATGCTTTCACCAATCTATCAAAGCTGTCTGCCAGAGACTGATGGTGGATGACTGGGTTAGATGCATCTATAGAGCCTTAATTCTTTGGCTCACCTTTATAAATTCACCCTCATTTTCCCTGTGTAGCAAGTACATATAACTTTTTATCGCCCTGCCAAGTATCATGAAAAGAACATCTTTGCAGCTGATTTCTTTTGTGATTAGTTATGTTAATCCAGATGCTGCATAGTCCATGTGCTTGCTCATCTGTGGATTCCACAAGTCCAATCAAACACAATCATAAAACACTAAACCAACATCAGTTCTCCCACCAGATGCTAATTGGATTCATGTTTCAGTAAAAGCATTGTCATGTCACTGTCTTTCTTTGTTGAAGAGAGGCAATAAACATTTGTGGGATGTTAGCCGGAGAGATTTTAGGAATGTGATGATGATACATTTTCCGGTCTATGTTGCCAGAATACACAAAGGGAAGTATGCTTGCAAACTCTGGCTTTGTGTATAATAAGAATTATTCTCTTTGTCAAACTTCAAGCATTTATTAATTACTTTGGATATATTTGTGACTTGATTCTGTCTTCTCTCAGAAAAAAAAAAACACTTGCTCCTAGCAAAATAAACCAAAGCCGATTGCCTGTGCAGAAAAATTACATTTAAAGTGATCTTTGAAACCGACTCAGGAGTGTTTCTCTCAAAGGACTGTTTCCATTTGCTCCCTTCCTTCCCCTCTTGCCGTAATGAATTCTTAAGTACTTAAGCAATCACCCGTACAGGTTCCAGATAACCCGTTGCTCCTAACATCCCATTACAAAAACTGTGCAAGCGGTAGAAATAATATTAAATCATTTGGTTTGGCAATAAAAAATTTTTGTAGTGTCCATATGTCTTCATCGGGGCTCCAAGGGGACAACATGAAGAAAAAGGGTGGAGTAGGATTGAATGATGATGCTGTTACTGGCCAGTAGGGAGGGGAGGGGCTGTTTGATCGGCTCTGTTCAATAACCTCAAATGGGTCTCTGACCACAGGAGACTGGAGAATGTCTATACTAATGCCAGAAGAAGTTTGACGACTCAAAGCTGCTCCACACCTGCTGCTTCTCTTTTCCTTCTCCCTTTTCCTCTCTTTCTCAGGAGAGTATCATGTCTGGCAGAGTGTCCTTTTGTTGCCTTTCTTTTTGAACATACCTGTCATCAGCATTAGCTTCAGTCAGCTGATGATGGTTAAGGACCACTGGCTTGTAAGTCATAACAGAGAAAATGGCAAAGGACGGATTAATTGTCATAGTGTGAGTAACGTTGGAAGTGTTTGGTTCTCTTTCTTACCAATCACCAATATGACGCTGTTTCCCCTCATCAAAGACTTACGCTGCCAAAAGTCTGATCTCAATTTCCCAGCAATGCAATACGAGATGGAATTATTCAGGGGTCATGATACATTGGCTTCAGCCCGGTTGAACCGAAGCGTGATGTACCGACCGGAACATTAACAAGTCACATTTGTTTTTGTAATGGAGTTTGTCATGATTTGCTTAAGATGTCCTGAGTATCAACATACAAAGAAGATGAATTCCCTGCACTTTTTTTTATGGCAGAGCTAAGGATGAAATCCTGTCTGAGTCATGAGTGTTTCTGCTCTGGCTGTACAGAATGCTTTCAATTTTTGGGGGTTTTAGTTTTATGATTTTTAACAAAGAATGACTGGATGTCTAAACCAGCTGTCCCAGATTGTTTTCCCACTATATCCACCCTAAGGACAGCTTAAACCTCTTTTTTATTTAGGGTCATTTCAATCAAAAGGCTGTAAATGTAGTGTTTATCCAAATTGAGTACCTCTGAAACCTCGGCAGGATGTTAGAACCACTGGAATAGAGTTGACTCAAAAGAAAATGTTGTGTCAGAAGGTTACGCAGCAGGTAGGCTACTTCAACCTCTGGCTTTGGAGCCTTTTTCAGCTACAATGTCTGCTATTATGTGCGGACCACAAACAACCAGAAAAGTGGTTAAAAAAATGGTAGAAACTTGTAAAATTCTGCAACCCACAAGTGTTAGCCTATACAATATGTGCAATATGGGTTGGCATGCAAGCAGACTTAATAGTACATGATCTCATTTGTGGCAGCAAAACAGCGAACATGAAAATAAAATAGATTTATTGGATGTAGAGGGAAGCACAACTTTTTGGTATCCAAAACAACATTGTGCTGAATGGGTAGAAACCTCATTACCAGTATATGAGTGAATATAACAGGGGTTAAGAGCTTTTATATAAAGTATATTCACAAGTCTTAAAGTCCTCTGTGTTAAAGTCCCTTAATGTAAGTATTATTGAAAGGTGACCACTGATTGATGTTAATCCATGCAGTTAAAAACCTCTTAAGTTTACATCACTAACTTGAAGAGTTGCTTAACAAATTGTTCAGTCCTTGAACTGAATGCAACCTAGTGTGTTTTTTATTGCTTTTTAAGTTTATTACAAGAGAATTATTTCAAGATTACCACCAATGACTACTGTGTTCTTACTGCTCTGCTCTCTCTCTTCTTTCTAATGGTTCCAAATACAAGACCTCTGAATCATCATCCGTCTCTTGCATCATCTCAGTGGGGCAGAATCTGCATGGAAAATCCCCCCTTCGAATCGCTATTGATATTTTGTCACACTTTGACATATCTCAGAAAGAAAGACCAGTAAATGCATCAATAGAAATCCATGATAAATGGGTAATTTTGGTGTTTCTCCATGATGTCAGTGACAGTTTTGATCATGGTTGGACTTTGCATGCTGAGGAGTCTTTCAAGTCTCAGCCAAACAATAAAAGGGCTTTGGGGCTGATACTAGTTTCTTTTTTATCTTGTGATACATTTCCAATAAGCTGAGAGGTGCTTGAAAACAGTTATGAGGGAGAAAGGAAAGAAGAGATACCAGAGAAAAGAGAGAACGTTGATGAAATAATGTATTTTACCAGCGGAGCAACTCACTCTGTTTTTTTTTCTTTCCCTCAGATGAAAACAAGGAAACACAAGGAGTGAAGAAGTGTGAGGTGGTTGGACTGTGCTAGACCTCCACAAGAGGGCACAGGTGATGTTGCTGAAGAAGGCTAACCAAGTCTCCTCCTGGAGTGTGTCTGATGACTGCTTAGTTGGTATGTGAAGCCCTGCCCTGGCTCTGGTCATTTATCTCCCGTTGTAAATCATATCTAGTTTCTGCTGAAAGACTGAAAATGCCTGATTAGAGTGTTCAGTAATGACTGCTAATGTCAAGTTAAATGCACAACTTTGGCAGTTGAGGGGTTTGAGTGTTTAGCAACGATATTTTTCATTTATGGTTTGACCGTAAATTTATTGAGTCAATGTGAAAGCTATTCTAAGAGCAGATGTAAAGCTGAAGTGGCCATTTCCTACACTGCTTTTATTGGCAAACATTTGGAAACATGAGAACGATCACGTCGCAACTCTGAGGTGAACATTTTCAAAGCTGGTATTTTTTACTTATAAATCAAGGTTTGGACACCTATAATATATTTGTTTGCGTCATGGTCAGATGAGTCCTTGCTTTGCTGAGCAAGTTTTAGAGCAGGACCAGTGATTATAATGGTATCACCTGCTCTTTTAGTGCTTCACGTCAGACGCTGACACAGAAAGAGCAGTCGGCGTTTGATTTACAGGAACATGTGGTCTGGACTGCTGTTTGTCCTTGCAGTTGGTGTGCTATTACAGAGCCTTCAAATCTGTAGATGGTTCCATATGGTGCAAAGACATCTGAAGTTGTCTTACTGAGCTTGGATTGAAAAGAGGATGGAGTGGTCTGCTCTATGGAGGGGAATTTTTACCTTATTAGCCATTATTATTCAAACTTACCTGGTGTTGTGAATTTATGTCTTTTGGTAAATTTAAACATGTTCTCATTCATAGTTTACTTCATTGTAACTTCATGTTAAAATTAGTGGTACTTTTGTCATCATGATGCCTTTGTTTTTCTGTAGTTTATCTAAACATGGTATTCTTTCTCTGAAGGCAAAAACCTTCTTTTATGTGAAAATGCAGTGCAGTTAAAAATCTGAATTCTGCCTGTGCTATGCTATTAGCCTCCTTTTCTCCATAAACCTAATTGATACCTATGGCTAGTGGTGAAGTGTAAACAGACAAGCAGCTGGTGAGACAGCCATGTGTCTTGGACAGAAAAGCCACCCAGCTCATAATGTATTGCAGTTTGGATTGTTCACTCCCTCTTCTGTGGCTGTCAGGGCCGAACACAGATGAGGAGACGACCACACAAAAGAAATATTTGTCCAATCTGTCCAAGCAAACTCCCCAATTGAGGACCGAACTTTCCCATCGCATTGCTCTGTGTCTGTGTGACATGTAAATGAAAGAGGAATGAGGCTTTGAACTGAGAGGGAAGCAGCCTTTGCATTTAAAAAAGTTGTGAAGTATAATGACCACTGACAAACTATGCACCTGTTCTATTAAATCTTGACCTGGTCAAAATTCATTATGTGAAAATAAATTTGGGTTGTACGATAATGAAGTTGAATTATTAAACAATAGCCTGGCAGCATCTTCAAAGCTCCTTATGCTTTGTGAAACCAAAAGGATTATTGAACATTAAAACATATTGGTTTCAGACCAGATGTTCTTGTATTAATGTTTATCTACAGATCTTACACATGTTATTTTGATACACCACAATAAAGGTTTTTTTTAACCTTTTTTGAAATAAGCCAAGTCTCTACGTCTGGACAATGATTACCATATGCAAACATCAAATATGTCCTCAATGTGCCATAGTTGTAAGCCGTTTAAACACAGTGTTTTCAAAGTGCCTAGTCCATAGATCTCTCCACTGTTTGGAAGATGTGGTTTCTTCCTGTCAGTATCTCCAGGCTTTTCAGACGACTCTGCTACCAGCGTCACAAAGAGCCAGGAAGTCTTGTTCTGTGTGCGACAACCAAAATGTTTATCTCTTCCAATTCCTGAGAGGGTGTTGGGTCTGCCGTCAAAAAACCCTGATTCAGTGTGTGTGTGTATGTGTGGACTCCAATGGTTTGCCAGTGTGAAGTGAAAAGGGGTTGCCAGGGTGGTGAAAGCAAGCTGTTTGCTCATGTCCAGAGCGGCAGAATGGATGAGGACACAGATGGGATTTCTCTCTGGTGAACTTTTCTTCTGACCTAGCCTCTCTGTGTTTGAAGAGACATGGAAACCTCAACTAGAATGGACAGGCATCTTATTAAACGAGGGAAGACTTAGGGCTTCCATCCAACAGGAGCTAAATAGTGTGTGGGAGACGGGCAGGGAAAAAAACTGTGTGTGGGGATGGGATGTTTGTTGAGATGAGGTCAACATAGCGTGAATGGCTCATACTGTCACAATCACTTCCTTCCTTTTGACTCTGGGAATCAAAACACATTTTACATATTAATGAATTTACCAACCATGCGCATGTGTGTTCAGATCATGTTGGTAGGTTAATATGAAATGGAAATGTGCACCATAGTTGTATAACTTAACTCAGGCACATCGGGGCCTTCCCCTCTGAGGCTTCATCGAGCTGCAGTACCATAAAACTTCAAAGCCTAGACTAAAGAAATCATCTGGGTTTGTTTCTCTCCACACCGAATACTTCTGCTTTTCTCTTGAGCGCCATGGGGGGATTCACAGAGCAGCAGCACATTTTCAAAGAGAAACCAAGAGCATCTCCAAGAAACAACTTCTGGGTTGTTTTAGACTCGAGCTCATTGTATCTTTTAGTGATCACCAAAGCACTTTAAAGTCATTGTAGTGCTGAGATTGCACATTCTCATTTGCCACCACATGTTTACATATCTGCATTTCCTTTTAACGCCACATTGCTTGTGAGAAAAAATGTGTGAATGGTGTTGGTGACCTGCCATGAACTTAAAAATTTAATCAACATGTCCCCCATTCTTTTCTTTATATCTGTCTGACTTCCTTAATACCCATCATGCAGATGGGAGCATTTTTTTGCATAAAATGTCATCAGCACACCTCCCCGTCCAAAAGATTTTCCTCACAAAAGAATTTTAAAACAAACAATTAAAACCTGACCAACACAGTGTTTTTCATAAAAGTCCAAGCTAAGCTTTAACACACAGAAGATGAGTAAGTTAACAGAGTAACCACTTATCTTCGGTGAAGTAATTTACAGAAGTGTGTCCTTTTGAGAAAATCCTGCTACTGTTCAAAAAACTATCTACTGTGCAAATAAGGTGCAATTTCCCCCTCTTAAGTTTCCTATGTGCTTCACTAATATCTGAGACAAGCTTAATTCAGTCATTAACCTATTTTAAGATTCACTTCATTCATAATCTGTAGAAACAAAGACTCACCAAAACCATCTTGGTTAACTGTTTATTTAGTCTTGATCAACTGTCTCAACAATCACCAACTCTGGTTTGGTCAAAATAAACCCCTGATTCAGAGAGGGAGATGTAAAAATATTCTGGGAAGAGGACGGGGGACAGAGCTGCTTTTTACTGACTGACAGCTGCTGATCGGAGGCAGAGCTGGAACTTTTAGAGGAATAAACACCCCAGTCACAGCAGATTCTGCTCCGATCCGTAGCTGTTTACAAGCAGAGGAGTGCCCAGAGTTTATTTCTTAAATTTTTGGGATTAAAAAGTGGATTTAACTGGATGATGCTTGGCTCTACATGCTGTTTATCCAAGCTACTTTGCTTTGCCATTGCTGGCCTCTTTAACCTGCTGAAAGAGTTGCTGAACAGCAGCCCTCACTCATTCAAGGCAGAGCATTAAATTAGCAAAATAAAATGACAAAAAATGTCCAAAAATAATAACAGGCAATGAACTCAGCCCACCATACGGGATATGCGGAAATTTAATTTGACCCTTTTTTTAATACAATTTAACTTGTGTTGAAAGAGAATAACTCAGTCTGCACATTATGACCAGAGATATTTAAGTATGTCTGACTTAAACTGATTTTACCGGATAAAACACAGCAGTTAGCGGATAACAGGAACCATGTCCAGTGTAAATGCTGCATACACAGAAGTCCTGCCCACTATAACAAGCAATAACACACATGATTACAGAAGTTCAAATGCACTCTATCTAATTTAAGATAGTGCTACTTAAAAACCACAGTTGACAGCAGAGGTGACAGAGGAAAGCGCTACATCAGACCTGGTGGAACAGAACTTTGTTTCAGAAGTTCAGAATGGGCACATTAACATCGGGTTAAACCAACATTGGGAATGGGAGTGACGCCAACATCATTAGAGAGCGAGAGTGAGTGGTGGACAGGGTCAGGTTACATGCTGTCGACCCCAGACCTGCCCTGAACCTGCCTGTCAGAAGAGAAGTAGAGGCAAAGATGGAGGGTGAGTAAAGAGGAGGAGGAGGAGGAGGAGGAGGAGGAGGCAGAAAAGACCGATGACTGACAGATTTTGACACACAGGCTTTGTTCATTGATTTTCCAGTCAGCCAGACACTGTTGCCCACTTCGGCATCCCAGAAGAACCTCATCAGATCTGAAGCTTGTAATAGAGCCATTTCAAGTTACACGATCTTTCACCGAGCTCTGTGCGTGATCTCTTTGTTTTGGGACTGCTTGCTGCCGGTTACGTATTACAATCCAAGCTATCTGGTGATGTGTTTTCCTCATGTTTTCTAGAACAAAATCAAACAAATTTCACCTCATTTATTTACATGTAATAGTTGGTGTATTATGTCTGGCAACACAGAGTGATTTGCAATATAGATCAACATTATGTCAGTGATTTGTTGCAGTGTTCTGAATTTCTAACACTTGGATTGGCTCGGATTTGACATTACGCAGGGAGGTGAACCCAGCGCTGGGTCAGGCCTTAATGAGACCCACAGAAGAGTCATTACAGTCAGTGGGAGAAAGTTAGACTGTTGAGAGTAGCAAACCACCGGGTGGAGCAGCAGCAGCAGGCCCCTCTCCCGCGCGGGGGGGGGGGGGGGGGGGGGGGGGCGGCCGGGCGGCGCGGCGCCCGGCGCGCCGCCGC
>JAQMCX010000032.1:8411403-8429010 GCA_029814765.1 Acanthurus leucopareius
TCTTTTTTCTCCCCCTCTCCTTTTTCCCCCCCCCCTTCAACCCCCCCCCCCCCCTTCTTCTCCCCCCCCCCCCCCCCCCCCCCCCCCCCCCCTCCCTCCATCCCCCCCCCCCCCCCCCCCCCATCCCTCTTCCACCAGCTGGCTGACAGATGGAAGGACCTGTTGGCCAAGAAAGTGAAGGAGAAGAAGGGGAATGTGGGCGAGGAGGGGCAAAAAAATTCAGTGACAGATATATTGAATGATAGGCAAATTTGCGGGTGCTTGAACCAGAGCTTGGGGAGCGCTTGCATTTTTCTTTTCCATTGTGGAAAAGTGTGACATGCATGTGTGTGTGTGTGTGTCCCCAGAGGTGACAATTGGCTAAGGTGGCCGATCGGGTTACGCAATGTTAGCGTTTGGTGTGTTTGTTTACAAGGCTTGTGAAATGGAGGAAGTCAGATTGTGCGGAGGAAGGTGATGAGAATGTCAGAGGATGGGAGGCCAAGTGGGTGCAGCCCGTGCAGCTTGCGGGGTTCCACGCATGTGCCTGATCGCATGCCTGCATGTGTGTGTTTGCATTTGTGGTCGAGGAGCGCTGCAGTCAGAATGATCTCTGTCCTGCTGTTATTTACCTTCCAGAGCCTTCAGAGAGGAAACCAGTGGGTGTGGTGGGATCAACAGGGACTTGTCCTCCTAGCTTTATACAAACACCACCTTCTTAGATCGCCTGAGAGTTTTCTCTGTTCATGCGCTATTGACTACATAACTTTTAAGCTGTGTGCACAGGTGGTAGCAGTGGAAAAGGAAGTCAGGTCCTAGTTTAACTGTGGCCTTTGTTGGTTTTAGTTTCAGTAGATCTAATAAACCTTTTTTTTTTTTACAATATTTGATAAGTACTATAAAATTACAATATGTGTATTGAGAAAGAACCTCACAGCAGCTGTTTTCTATTTACTGTGAACAAACCTTGACATAAAATGTCTGTCTTCGAGAGCCAATGGTGACCTCTCAA
Organism: Acanthurus leucopareius; assembly: GCA_029814765.1. Taxonomy (NCBI): domain Eukaryota; kingdom Metazoa; phylum Chordata; class Actinopteri; order Acanthuriformes; family Acanthuridae; genus Acanthurus; species Acanthurus leucopareius. The sequence goes on from JAQMCX010000032.1 coordinate 8,412,395, forward strand.
AATATTTTGCATGTAATATATTTATGGTTTTATAACCATGAGATGACAGGCACTCTGTTCTGTTAAATTACAAGTTTGAATCACCTGAAGAAACATTTTTTCCCCAGTGTTGAAAAGGTTGAAAAGGCTGTGCTCTGAACACTTCTCACTTGTTTATCTACATTGTTTCTATAGTGATAATGTGCACGTATCTGCTAAAATAAACCAAGTGTCGCTGATTGAGAGACCTCTAACACATTGCTGGCATAACTGTTTTTTGTTTCCTGTAAAACTCTCGTCTCATTTTCCATCTATGTCATCTCTATCCATCTCACAGCTACATGACAGCTGTTACCACCTCTCCTTATGCAGACAGGGAAACATTTACGAGTGTATGAGTGAAACAAACAGTTTTACAAAAAAAGATAACATTCAGAGGTGGAACCAGTGTGAATCATCCTATGTTTTTTTCTAGAGCTCAGCTGTCGTCTTCTCTTCTCCCTCCTTTAAAGGGTAAAAATATAAAGACTGATTTGTTTTTATCGGAGTGACAATGACTCTGTTAAAACCCTTGTAAAGCCACTCAGGGTTTGTTCCCTCTTCAAGGCAGCTGCATACCTCAAAGGTTCAGAAGCAAAGCCTTTTGTCTGGTCTCTTGCTCAGATTTTACTGAAATAATGTGATCTGATCAGGAGTCTGTCCAGATTCTTATACCATTTTTATACCAATTCTGGTTTGATCTGTTCTGTACAGCTTTATGCAGCTTTCGTTAAAAAAAGTGCTGCTGAACAGAGCTGAGAGCTGCCTCTGAGATGCTTCTGATGGTGCTGTGGTAGGGTCACATCATCGTCTTGAGAGGCCAGCAGCCGTTGTTCTGGCAGCCTCATTGCAGCAGAAACATAACACCATTGAGCCTGGTGGAATTGGAGGGTAGCGTTCTGGTAATGATATTTCTGTGTTTTTCCATTTTAAGAGAAATCAACAGTGATTGATTTGGTATTTCAGCCTACTTATTTGTAAAGGAAATATTTGTTGTGCAGTCCCCACAACTTTGCCATAAATTTTGTCTTGAACAAATAAGAGCAAAGTAATACATTTCAAATATGCTGACTAAATCTGTAATTCTGAACAATTGTATTTAAGTCATTGATCATCAGTCATGTAGTTGTAATGTTTTGCAGTTATTTACAGCTTAATAAATCCATTAAAGTGGGATAAATTTTTGAAAACAAATACATGTATGGGAGCACCTTCTAAGTTTCCAGTCTAAAGCCACTTCCTCATAGTTTTTATCTATCTCTGTCTTCAATAGCCATGCCACATTGTAGGCTTTTAACATGTTCTGTATGTCAGCATGCTCTGCTCGGCTTTGTCAATGAGTCCATGAAAATCCTGACATGTAGTGGCTTTCCTTCCTAGCTCAACTCACTTTTCTTTCCCACAGCTCTCAAGATATTTTAGTGGTCAATCCATCGCAGCAGGAGCTCATCGTATGTACTCCTCTGAGGTGGTTTGCTTAGGTTTTGTAGGGACACGAGGTTGCAATGCAGTCCTGTCTTCACGGCTCTGTTGTGGTACCAGGCTGCTGTCTTGTGGAGTCCAAATGTCATAAATGTGTCATTAAATGTTTCCTGGCTCTTCCCCCATTTCCTGAAACTACCTTTAGGCCTTTGCACCTCATATTTTTCGTGAGTTCCTTTTTAACTCTCTGGTCATTTAGAGCATTTATCCATTACTTAAGATATTTTCTTTACCACTTTACTGCCAGGGAGTCTTTTTGTAGTCTTCTGACAAACTCTTCACTTTTGCTGAAGTGTGTCTCTTTAACGCTGTGACCTCACTCAGCAGGTGCTGAATCCAGCTTGGCATTTTTTAATGTCTGAGGAATTGTTTCCTCGCTGTCTGCAAATCAGCTTCAGCTGTCCAATTTTTATTTTTGCCGCATTTTCCTGTTATAATCAGTTTCTTGAAGTGGAAACAGACAGCTTTTTTAGCCCCCCACAGAGTTTTTCAACTGGTATTATTGTTGGCATGGCTGTCGTGATGACAGCATTGCTTACCTCTTTCCCCCGGAGCCAAGCAAATACCAACAACACAGGACACTGAATGTGTTTCCAGATTTTGTGAATAAAAACAAACAACACACTTTTGAAAAAAATTAAGAGGAAAGAAGCATGTTTACTTAGGAGTAAAGTGCAGTTGTTTTCATTTTACATGCAGTAATAAATAGTTTGAGTATTGTTAAGTGCAAACAAGTAAAGTTAACGTTGGGGTTGAGGAGGGAGAGGGGTATAAAAAAAAAAGGGGAAAAGAGTTTTTTGATTAATTTACTCCATAATGGATTCATGAAAGCAGATAGGAGCAGATGGAGTCTTCATTTTCCTGGAAGATTGTATCTATTTTTAATTTTTTTTTTCTAATTCTACACTACAATTTGATGACTTTCTGCTCTTCTCACCCATTGGCAGACAAACCGGCATAAAGAAAACGAGACTTTTAGGAAACCAATTTAAATACTGATACAGCCTTCACATATTGTCTTTAAATTTACTGGATAATGATAAGTAAAAGCTAAAAAACCTTGTCTATTGCTAGTTTAACTAACATTTACCTGAAACTTAGATAATCAGCAACCATTTCCTTTGTAAATAATGACTCCTTTGATATCTATTTACATTGATTACACTCAGCTACACTTTTACAACAGTATGACAGACAATTACTGTCATAGCTGTATGTCGAGTCAAAGCCCTCGCTTCCTCTCACCCACCCTCTTCCCCTCCTCCTTTCTTGTTCTCTGTTGTACCTGTCTTACAACCCAAGACTATAAAATGCTAATTTGCTGGTCAGTTGTCTCAGGTTTTGTCTTTGGCAGCTGAGAGCAGACCTGCCCTGGCTGGTTCAGTTTAAGTAGGTGAGGGACAGCTGCTCTGCAACTCACCAACTGTGTGAGAAAATGGTCATCACAGGGCTCTCCTCAGGGCTTTACTGTTCTCTTCACTGTGTTTTGTCCTGTTGGGAATGAGGCACAGAGCCATTCAGACTCATATCCCGGCCACAGCACCAACAGAGCTTCTGCTGTTGTCTGCTATGAGGGAATTTGTCCCAAAAGTTAGACGTCACCTGGCCATTCTGAAATACTCATTTGAGTTAAGCTGAATATAGCTCTGTGTTTTTAAGGGTCAGACTTTTCTGCATCTTTCTTTATTGCTGTCTGCGCTAAAGGGCATTCTTGGAAAAAAGGACTTCATTTAATATTGTGAGGAACATGCTCGACTTGAAGTATTGAATACCTTGTTGAAAAGCCAGGAATGTTTAAGTGAGTGTGCTTTTATTCTCTGTACAATATGGGCATAAAGATGGATGGGATCCTGTATGTATGTTGTGTAAATGTGTTGTTTGTTTTTTTGCTCGTTTAGTATGAACTCAAATTGGATTTATGTCCATCCAAGCAATAGCTAAAAGGTTTTTTCCCAAGAGAATATACTAAAATAAACTGTTATGCTCCTATGGATCCTTAGGGAGGGCCCATAAACCCAAATTCCTCTCACGACTGAAATCCCCTTGTCTCTTCTTGGTGAAAATGTGAATGGAAAATTACAGAACATTCACAGAGCATTCAAGGGTTGTTTTTGTTAGTTTTTGAGTCTTTGTACATTGTGGCTTAACTCCTGTCTGCATAGTTTGAGGTTAAAGTGGCCCATATAAATGATTGGCTTTAGATCATAAAGGTTCCCTCTGTGTGTTATACTTTTATCACGTTCGTCCATTCACAGCGACAGACCTTAGTGCAAATGGTGTGCCTTTAGCCCCATGAAACTTTTTAATTAGTCTAAGCTGGTACAGTGCAGTAAGTGTGAGCTAAAAATACCTCAGTGTTCTTACCGACCCACAAAGCAGCCACGAGTTCAAACAACTGCTCTTTCTGTGAATTGTGGCTGCAATAATGTGGTCATATAATGTGATAAGATTTGCAAAACTTGCAAACTGTAAGTAAGTTTAGGAGAGGAAGCAAAAACTACCAGGTGTAAGTGAACAAGTGCCTTAACGACAGTTTACAGAAGATACAGACGAGGTAGAGCGACTGAGACCTGCTGATAAGATCTGGAGATGTCTGGAGTTATTGGAGTCCCTCTTTGCAGGCTGTCATTTCCTCTTTTACGCGTCTGCGCTTAAAGACGTAATTGAATAACCTTTATTAGCCTGTTAGTGCTCAGCCCAGCAGTCCTTTGCTTCCATGTACGCTCTGTTACTTGTCTCCTAACGGTGCTGTCGAGACAGTTCTGCTGCTGAGACAATTTGCTGGATTAAACAGAACAGTGGCTTTTTATAAATCTGCAAAGAAGATAGTACGCTTGCTTTGTATGGATGTTTCATTTTAGATCAAATTAGTGAGTGTTAAATGACAATGCACAGGATTGTCAGTGTATCTTAGGGAAGATAGACTGCAGGATTAAAAGCCACATGTCATTAAGATGGGATTTGACATGCACTATTTCACATCTGTATTAAAAGTAATTGCGTTTTAATCAGTTATGCCTATGATTTTTGATTTAGTCCTTAAGTCAAAGGTCATGGATGTTTTGGCAGAGATTTGTGTCATGTATCTTGAGTCAGATTTGTCTTCAATCTAATAAATCTACTACATTCAGAAAGGGCAGCATGCAACAGTGACTCCTAGCCAGTATTGCTACAAATGGTGATGTGCTCAAAGAGTAGTAAGGCTGAAAGATTTACCTTTGTGCACATGCATATGAATTGATTTATGCTACAATTTTTTTGGCAAAAGTTTATATAAGGCAGTCTTCATTTTTTAAAATGTTTACAGAATCTACAAACAGAAAATTCTCGGAATTGCAGCTTGTCTTTCATGCAAAATGTCTCCTCTTCAGAATTTAATCCTACCATCACTCAAAAAACTATGTTTAGGGTGAACACTTAGATAAGCACTGTTCAGCATATCATTCTGGTTTCCCTCAATGGACAGCCTTTTTTTTAAAACATTGAAATAAGTCCACAACCCGAGTGCTAGTATAACTCATCAGCAGGCTCTGTTTTTACAACTTTATATAAAGGTTTCTGGCATTCATCTCCTGGACACCGATTCTTCCCAAAGGGCTTGTTTTTCTGTGTTTGAGAATTAAAAGGAGTTGGACTGCACTTCAGATTGTCATTATCAGTATATCTGAAGGGAGATGTAACCACGGTCAAGGGTGGAGTAAGTCTCACTTGTATGGGCAGGAAAACCTAAAACATTTATGAAATGAGAGAAATCTCTGAGTTTTTGAGTTTTAAAAACCTGAGGTAAAAGTTAGAAATCTTAAGAATGTTTACTGTTATCCAAAACTTTATTTTTTCTAAAATATCCCTCCCAATAAAGAGGAATTTCAAGCGATGCTTAAGGAGATGTTTGACCCATCCCAGTGGTAGCTCAGGCATCCTTGAGCAATCAAGAATGACCCAGCCAGTATCATGTGAGCAGTAGGTTTTTCTTTACTCTTTCAAGTCAGCGATGGTCCTAAATGGGTCCTGCAGCTTTGGCCTGTCTGGCCTTTCTCCCAGCCACACTAATCAGCGACCCTTGTGTATGCTTGTCTGGCTCTTTCACAGCCAGTCTGGGAGCTCCCCTAATTTATGAGTCATTTCCCAAAGAAAACATGCCACCTCAGCAAGTCCTGATATAAGGATATGGGACAGTTTAAGTGATGTTTGATTACTGAGAGGGTGGAGGGGGTAGCTAGAGGAGATGGAAGAAAAGGAAGAAAAGGAAGATGGAGTGACGTCAGACAGAAGAAAAAAAAGGATTTATGAAGCACCTGTGACACCAGTCAACATCTGGAATGGTGGTAGAAGAGAGAATAAAGGATTAGAGGGTGGTGGACAGAAGGGAGGAGAAAAATGGAGGGATAAAGCTCAAGGGAGAGATGAAAAAAGGGAAGATTGTAGGTAATACACATGGCGGCAAAGACAGACATCAATAGGTGGTAGAATGCGTGTGTGATTTACAGTTGCAAATCAACAAGTAATCATGATATTTCAACTGTGAACCATTACTGTCTGTACAAAAGCTTGTGCCAATCTATCAGTGATGCTGAAATACTTTTTTGAATTAAATCAGGACGTTGTGAATTAGAATCAAATCAATTCAGTTAATCAGTGACACGACCATGGATGTCTTCAGCAAATTGTTGAGATATTTCAGTCTGGGCCAAAAGACTGACATTTCCAGCCCTAGAGCCTTGCACACAAGTGGCTAAAAAAAGCTTTTTTACTGAGAGCCTTTTCTTTTAGTACATATCATTCATAACTCTACATGGAACACTAAACAGCACTGACAGATCACCTTCCACCTATTAAAGCAGAAAGGGGTGCTATGAGAGAAAGCTATGAACTGTTATTATAGCATCTGTGTTTTTAAAAGTGTATTAATTGGTCTTACAGGCTCTGTTCATCAACACTGCAAACATTGTTATGAAATAAAGTAATACTTCATCAGGTTTCTATATTTGAAAGACTAATGTTTTCACTGTGATAATATTTCTGTTAGAGTACAGATGGTTCATAGTTGCAGCTCTGTTTTTCTAGCATCAATATAATAACTCTAATTAGAAGAGGTCCGCTCTTGAAAAATTAGCTCGTTGCAGTGTAGTAGATTAGACACAGGGAAACTCTGGAAAAGCACGAGACCTCAAACTTTGATGTCAGTATGAAGGCTATTAACTTTACCTCAAGGAGAGCAGTGAAAACTCTTTCTTTCCTTCTTCTGCCAGAGTGACTCCTTCTTCACAAGCCTGTCCTGCTTTCTCAAAGTCTGTCCAAATCCATCTTAGTGGCGTAAATCTGTGCCTCTTTAGCCGGGCAGCGCTTCGGTCGCAGCTTCTTGGTATCCCAAGGCCACAAAAATAAATATTTCAAAGTACAAAGCATCTGTTCTCTCTTACACGAGAATTTTTTATGGGATATTAGGGCTAAGCCATATTAACTATCGTCTGTGGGGGCTAGATATATTAACAGGTGTGTTCAATTTTCATCCCTTTTATTTATTTATTGACAGATTATCACGGTCCTTTTGGTACAGTGTGGCTCAAATAAATATAATAACTGCCTGTAATGCGCCACTTGCTTCTTCTGAATTTAGTCAATTATTATTATTAGAAGAAGTAGCAGGAGTGGGTTTTATTTATTTATCTATTTTTTTCACAATCCGCTAGATGTTTTATTTTTGGTTTACTGGTTTGATCTTTATATGAAAAGCTTCAAAGTTAAGCTAGCAGGGTCTGATTAGCTCCAGTTGTGATATATTACCTTTGGCTTCATAAAGTTATCTGATTATCTTCATTGATAGCTGAGTAATGTGAGCCAGCATTGAATAAGAGTTATGGTTCCAATCTTCTCTGTGTCACTTTTCAAGTTATAGTATACCAGCACATCTTTTTTTTTTAAATCCTAGTGAAAATAAATCATTTATGAAATCATTTTTTGCATGATGACGATGAGTTTACTCTCCTGGTGGTTTGATTGCCAAGTGGTTCACATTTCACTGTGAACTCATTGGCATATCACGCTACAATGTAAATAATGCAGAGATCACAGCTGCAGGGATTGTACCGTATAAATATTGTATCTGCAGTTTAATATAGCCATTTATTTTACTAGCTCAGGTTTCTCCAACCTTTTTTTTCATACAATGCTGTTTCACATTTCCCTTTGTTTACAGTTTGTGTATATCAAGTGACCACTACACTGCATCCACTTAAGGGACTAATCTAGTAAATAAGCCTCAGCAGGCAGTTGGTTTTTGAAAGCGTGACAGAAAAGAGAAAGCCATCGTCTATTGTACATAAATTTTGGCAATAATGGTTTGTACTGCACAGAGTTCGTCGCTGCAATCCAAAGGCAAATGGTGCTACGTCAGTGCATCCTCAGCCGTTTATGGACAAGCTGTGTGTCTGTCTGTAGATCCAGATGTTTTCTGCAGTGCTCATTTAACAGTGAGCATATTGTCATGGAAGCAGTAAATTTGAGAGCGGGAAGAAGGGGAAAAAAATGATCTTTTCAGATGGCAGAGGGGAGTAGTTTTCACTTTACACCACACTTTTTCAGAGAGGCACACATCACACCACTTTGTTCTTGTGTTGCGGTCTTGTTTCAAACCTGGAATAACAGGTGTTTTTCATTTATGTTGTTCTTAACAGTCCTTTAGTTTACCGCCTGTCTCCTGTGATCCTCCTGAGCTGCCTTACTGCTGTTTCCGATGTGGAATAACACACACTCTATCTTTATGTTCTTAGGAGTAGAAAAAATGGAAACAAGGGGAAAGTGATTTGATTCTTGTTTGTTTATAAGATTACTTATTCTTCTTGCTTGGAAATTGTAAAGGCTGCACATAAGAGAATTTGGTTGCATACAAAAAGTAGCAGTGAGACAGATCCTATCCCACCTTTCACTGTGTATGTTCACTCTCGCTTTCAAAAGGTTTCGTTGAAGAATCACAACAAAAGTGGTGTTTGAAGTTTGGAAGGCTGCAGAAAGACAGCAGCGTATATTCTCTCATAAAGCAGCATGAAGCAGGACAGCCACAAGAACTTTCAAGGACATTGCTGCTTTGGTCCCAAAAGCCTGATTCAGCTGGCTTTGATTCCCAGATGGGATTTCCAAACCAGAACGTCTTGTGACAAATAAGGAGCAATTAGTGGTTGAAAAAGTACTCTGACCATTTTCTTAAGTAAGAGTATCAATACTAAGAACACAAGTTATGATTTTAAATTTTGCTTTAAAGTATAAAAATAGCTGCAGTGCCAAAAAGTGTCAAAAATAAAAGTACTAATGTAGCAGAAGTGATCATTAAAAAAAAGGTGCATTACATTATTGGATTGTGATTATTGATGCAATAATGTGCAGTCACTTCAACCTTCATCTACCAACATTATGAACTATTGACTGGGGTGGGGACCCCAAGAATCAAGTACTGTTATGGATGGTTTAATCTTTCAATTCCCTTAATTTGATCACACTAAGAAATGTTGATTACAGTGTAAATTTGAGTTTTTGTAAGGTTTTTGTAAGTTAGGGTTAAAAAAAGGTAGAGCTTTGTGACAAGAAACAACTCATTTAACAGTTAAAAACTGAATGCTGGAGCCAAAACACATATCATCCTTTTATGTACACATCTTTTATAGGACAAGAGAAAGAAATGTACAGTGGATCCCAGCTGGTATGCTTCTTTTTCAGCTTATGTTGATGTCTGATACATGTGAGTCATTAGTAAAGAGGGGCCATTTATTCAACAGCTGGACAACACAGTTATTTATCAGAGGAGATGGTTGACATTTTTTCCAGTTATGTGCAATTAATGACCAACAACCAGATAGTAATTCACACGGAGGAATCCCTGGCAAGGAGCAAAGAGGCAAGTTTTGTTTTTCTTAACAATACTGGCTTTCTTCATTTCCCTCAATCACTTTTACATAGACACTTCCAAACCTAGGGGATGGTTTTCACATGGGTGGGAGGGAGGCCGAGCTGTTTTTTTGACATTGAGCCCCTTAGCTGAGGCCCATAGGCCCCCTTTTCAACTGCTTGCAGAACAAGGTTGCTACTTGTCCTAGAATCTCCAGTGCCATAAATCTTTACACAACACTGACTTGGAATCAGATTATTCATATAAACCAGAAATAGTTTAGATAGATGTCCAGATTAAAGATGTCCAGGATAAACAACCTTTGCCATGTCTGCTACATCAAACATTTGCCTGCGATTAAACAAGAACACCCCACACACATGTGCACACGTATACACACACATGCAAAGAATTACAAGACTATTTATCACTGCATTTCAGACACATTTTGGATGAATATTTTTACACCTAATGAAGCTTTAATGCGAGACTTGATATTCAAAACCAGATTCCAAAAAATGTCCTTGTCACAACTCTTTTGGAACATGTTGCAGGCATCAAATTAAGAGTGAGTGTATATTTCCGAATTTATTTTTTTTTAACACTTTAAATGTTAAATAACTTGTATTTGTGCTGTACTTAATTAAACATATACACTGAAAAGGAATTGTAAATCATTGTATTCTGTTCTTATTTACATTTTAGAGAGCATCCCAACTTTTTTGGGATTAGGTTTTGTATTAAAATAAGAGTTTAATCATTTTATTGCAGGAAAGATTTAATTGTAGGAAATTTCTTCCTATTAAATGACAGTCGTTGCCTTGGTTATTGGTGTATTGGTGTTCTGCCGTGGTGCTGTGAGGATGGTTCGTCTGTTAACGGCCACATGCTTTTCATCTGGTACCATGAATCTGGTGATCCCAAAATAGAAGTGATGGTTTTGACACTTTAATGGTTTGTTGGAAGATAAGGATGTAGCTTTGAATCCTTGCTCTGTCTTTGTGTTCATAAAATCTTCTTTATTGTTGAATGCAACCATCAATGTCGGGCTTGTTTATGCTGTCCTGCCTGATGTTTACAGTCATTCATTAACATTAGAATCCACATGTATAAAGTCAAATTCCTATAAATGTCATTACTTTTAAAGCCTTCCTGTAAATGATTAATGCGTTCATTGATGATGATCCAAAATACTTCTTGCCGCATCAAATGCGTCGAAGTTTAACAACTTTTGCATGGTGATGTCAGTATGTCAAGTATGTACAGTAAAAGTATGTGGGCCCCTGCTCTCCTAATGATGTGGTGAGAAGAGTGTCTTCTACAGCATCAATGCAGCGATATGGAGTTTGATTAATGATCTGAAGGAGACACAACTAGCAGATGGTATGCTGATCTCATGTTTTTTGGTGGGCTTGTTTGAGCGCAGCAGCTGTGAGGCCTGCGCTTATTAATGCTTAGCAACGTGTGAAGCATGGGGCTGTCATTAGAACAAGCACTTCATAGGAGAGATGGAGTTCAGTCACCTCTGACTGTTCATGGCTGTTCCTGGTGGGTTGTCTGCCTCTTGTGGACTGCATTTGCTGGGCAGATACTTGACAGGAGCACCTTTGCTTGTAGGTACATTGTGCTTTTAGTAATTGTGTGAAGTGTGGAGATTTTTTTTAAAGAAACTGTCTGATGCATTTAGTGTGGTTATTTTCTTTTGTGTGCATTCTGTATAATTGTTCCTTTGCTTTGATATTAAAGGTATACCCCAACATGGAGAGTCACGCAGCATGTTTTCTGTATATAATCTTGAAACAAGTAGGTATTGACTTTGACATTTTCTGTAGGGAATGATCCATTTTAATGGAGACATGAAAGTCCTGTTGAAGAATGAGTCATTTCTATGAATCGATCTATCAGTGTGTGTGTTGTCTGACAGGACAGGGGCTCTGAAGATGACATTAAGAGCCTTTATTGTTTTTTAAAGATGGAAACCAGGCCTTGTTCTGGTCCTCTGGATGACTGCTGTGTGCAACACACTGATTAGAGCAGTCACCACAGGCCACAGGAACCTAAAGGAGGCTTTTGAATATAACATCGAACCTACGGAGGGGAGCTGCAGCAGCGGAAGTGGAGTGCATGTCAAATTGGAGTCAAAAGAATAACAGGCAGTGGATAAGCCCTGACATTGTTCATCAAATATGAATCAACCACTGCCGTAATTTCCTACATTACATGAATACAGTTAGACAGTGTTTGGATCTCATTCCCAATTCCTGCAGAGGGGAATAAAATCTTGGCAAAGTGCCTAGCAGATGCACTCCATTTTTATGGATCAAAGGGCCAGAAAATGAGCTTAACAACGTCATGCTTACTGTGTTCCACATCTGGAGCCAGGGATGCCAGTCATATACGGCCACTTGTCATAATTCGGATAGTTCAGCCTTCAGTCTTCATTAGAAACAAACTACTGTGAGCTGCAGCTAATGTGGTTGTTTTTTTATAAGCTGAGGTTTTTTAAACAAATCTACAGATTTTTGTCCTGCACTTGTGCTGACCTCTGGAATGTAACACGGATGGATGAGGTACTGTATTCATTGTACTTTTGGGAAATCTCAATCATTTGAATGCTGTACTGAAAAATGTGCAGTGGTGTGGGTCAGCATCCTTGTGGTGTGATATATGGATTGGGCCTCTCCAAGTAGGAAATTAATTAGTGAGAGCCAAATTGTCTTGCGGACTAAATCCTACAATTATTTTAAAAGAACAACTTATTATTTTTTCTTCATCAGCTCGTGCGTCTCCCTAAAGGGAAATTTCTTTTCCCACAAAATGTCTTGGTTTGTTCAGTTAATGGTAACTGTCCTCTCCAACCGGAGATGAGAATAAAAAGACCAACTCTGTTGTGTCTATGAGGTCACACAAGAAGCCTGGTGAGAGGAAACGAACCAAAACTGAGGACTGAAAAGTAGAATATGAGAACAACCAAATGATTTTCTGTCGTAGATCAAATACACTAATATGAAACCCCTTTGGCTTTACAAAGTCGAAGTGTTTGTGAGCCAATGATCACTTAGTCTGTGTCACTGGAGTTGGACACAGTGATTACATTAAGTAATGTCCTAATCAAGTGTCTTTTGGCCCTCTGTCCTCTAATATTTATTATTTGCTAACTCAGATATGATACTGATATTTACTTTAATCGTTGATGAAATATGTATCTGACACACTGAAATAACAGCTGTAGTGTATTTAATATGATGCACCTTATTTTTTTACAAGTTACTTGATCCAAATGCTGGAGGTCCTGTTTCAAAAACATTAAGTTTAGAAGCTTAAATTGTTTATCTGATATCATTTGTTATTATATGAAGAAACAACTCCCGAAACAAATGTAATGTAATCTGTGTATTTTGCCAACAATGGTGTCTGAACAGAGTCAATCATCAAATGATTTTTCACATACACACACACACACACACTGTGATTTTCACTCCCACATGCAGCAAAGTACTTTCACCACAGAGCCTTTGGAGACTGATGTGCTTATGTGTGCCTGCTCATCATTGTAAATAAATAAGAGCGACGTCCTGGCCCTGCTGTTCCTCCTCTCCTGAGCTCAGGTTGCAGTTCCCAGATGGTTCCTTAATCTGTAGGTCCCACTCAGGTCATCTCCAGCAGAGCCAGGTAACACGAGCCAAACTCATAACCCCACCATCCTCCAAAATGCATCCGCGGAGTCCCAGACAGATGACTTTAATGTCTTTCCTTCTTCTGAAAAGCGAGCCACATGGAGCTCGGTGAGCTCTGATCGAGGGATAGCCTAACTGAAACCTATTATCTACAAGACCTGCTGCTGTGAGCTTAAATCCCTCTCACAGTGTGCTTTTGATGACGAAGCATCTAACCTGGACCTAGTGGAAAAGAGCTCGAACATGATAGCGGTCATATTACCTAAGACGTCACCTCATGTGGTGCTTAAACACCTCATCATTTCCCCACTCACTCCCAGCAGCCCTTATGGTTTTGTTCTGTACAGTGTACAAGCATTTTACAGAGCGCAGGAGTTTCACCATTTCCAGAGCTCAGCCATGCTGCGCCAAAATGCTTCATGTCAAAACAATAGTAAGAAATCACTCCTCACTCCTGAGGGTTGATCTTTGGCCTGATAAGGAACTGCTTGATGTGACTGGATTACCCCCCCTCTGAGCCTAAGAGGAAAACCTCAGTAGTACCTGAGCCTCTGTCCTGATAAAATGCCTTCCTGTTGAAGTTCTCCCACCTCCTACTTTTCTGTAATGTTTAATAATTTCCATACTTCAATATCAGCTGACTTGACAGGGTTTGTCTGTGTTATTACAACCAAGTTACAGCTGGAAAGCTTTTCCAGTCCAACCTGATGAATGTGAATTAGCAGCTGACCCATAATTTCACATTCCAGCTTTAAGTGTTTTGAAATTAGCCCCTAAATTTAAGGGCTTTTGAATCCGTCTTTGCTCCCGTGATATCCTCCATCCATTTCTTCAGTGCTATACTTTGCTCTCCTTCTCTCTTTAACTGTTTTTTTTATTAGAAGTAGTAACAATTTTTTCTATTACATGGCCCAAATTCCTCTGCAAGGGAAATGGAGCATAATTGATGATTTTCGTTCAAGGTAATGAGTGATTTTGCTACAGGGGATGTTCTTAATGGCTATTTTCCCTGAAGTTTAAAGTAAAGTTTAACTTTAGACTAATTGACCAGTCTGAAAGTAGGAAAACACTCAGGAAACTATCAAAACTGAGCTGAATTTAATCGCATTCTGTGAAAAAAAAACATATCATAATTTAAATGCTTCTGATGTGTGTGGGATGTAAATCACAAGTATCTTTATATGATTTTATATCAGTTCTCCGCACAAGATTTTTTAGTGGTTAAGTGCAGTAAAGTTTACTTTGATTGACCCTTTTATCTCTTATACAACATTGTTTTTGATTGTCACCATTTTAGCTCAATATTTCCTCATTGCTAATTTGTTCCAGACAGATTCCTAAATATCCTTATTGGCCTTTATCCTTATTGCCCACTGGCCATAATCGAAATGTCAGTTTGTAGTTTAAATCAACTAGATGACTAATCATGCACATCCTCAATTGCTACCTTACAAAAGTGCGTGTAGCTTTATATTAAGTTGAAATAAATATATCCTTTTCAGTTTATCCTCCCTCTGGACACTGTAAAACACTTCTTAGGATAAAATTTTAGTACATACGGTTTCCTTTCACCAACACAGAAACCACATATGCTGGCCACTGATGTAAGAACAGAGTCTTGTTGTTCAGAAAGCTACTTCAACAGCCCGGGATTTTTTAAAGACTTCTACAGTCATGTTTTGAATACATTCATTCTATCCTTTGTGTGCTGTCTGGCAAAATGGAAAAAGTCCCGTCATAAACGCATTGTGAAAAGTATTGAGGTTGATGTTTATAAGAAGGTGCAGACGTTTGTGCTTGTCAACATGTGTTTTCTTTTTTCCACTGACCCTCAAAGGATTCCAGTGATCTTAATGAAACCAATTTTCATATAAAGACGCCTTTTAGCTCTGGCTCCTTGCATGGAGGCAGTAGCATTTTGGACTCAGCTGCTGTGAGGAGACCTGGCCTTTGAAGTAGCCTCTGGTTATTTTTCTGCTTGACAGATCAGAGCAACTGTGCAGAAATCAAAAGGGAAATGCCCTGCCGCCCCAGGTAAACGGTAACTCAGGACTGAGCCGGGACATTTTGAAAGCTAATATGGCTACTGCTGAGTTAGGGCCATCTGGATAATTTGCTCTCCGTCCAAATTTGTGAAAATGTGATACTTAATAGAATGTGACCGTGTGGTGCACATACTGTGCCGGAGGTGTATCATGTGACTCATCAAAAAAATCCTCCTGCACACCTCAGGGAGTGTGAAAGACGGACCAGAATCTGAGACATTGTTTGCTGCTGGTGAGGTGTTGACCAAGGCTATCCAGGCACGTCTGACCAGCCTCCACTCCTATAGCAGGAATGCAGGGTGCAGAAGAAGTTTAGAAAATTCCTGAGAGAGTGATCCTACATAGCACCTCTTGGAGTTCATTTTCCCCCTACGGTAAAAGTAGGTATTGAGGGATGAGACACGGTTAATTTAGCTAAGTGAGATGTGCCTCTTCACCAAGCAGTATCTGTCTCTTTGTCTCCCAGTGAAATTGTCCCTTAACCAGGGCTGCGAAGGGTAGGAGGACAAGGTTTCCACAGTACTTGCATTTCATTTTCCAATACCCCCTGGAGGGTTTCAAAACAAGCTCTGGGGTTAAGAACAAAATCATTTAAAGCCGTTACACCACAACTGATGCCTGGTCAGGTCTGCTTTTCATTGGAAGGGATCTTGGGCGAGGGAGAGGGCTTACCAAGAAAGCTCCGAGTTGCAAACAATCAATGCCATATTGGCGCCTGACCCCACTAAGACTAAAGATACCATACATGTACAAATAAGAATATGCATGTACATAAAAGGAAGATGAGATTAGCTGAAAACCAAAGAAATTAAATGTTGTATAGTCTTTGAAAATGAGGAAAAGTATTCTTAATGATCATGATCATTTTAGGTGTGTTGTAATCGGCTGCCTTGTGTGGCCTGCTTGTGGTGGCTTTTTCAGAAGGTTCTGGTAACCAGTTGACCACAAACTGCATTATCTTTTAATATATTTCAGAAGTAGGGTCTGCAACAGCTTTCTCACACAACCACAAATCAAGAAAACACATTTGTTGAAATATTTAAATCATCCAAAAAAATATAAATGAAGGACTGCTTATGTCAGAAAATGACCTTTTGACATTTGTGGATTATTTGTTGAGTATTATGTGAAGAACATATGGCAGGTAGTTGTTGCTCTCCACTATTTGACCTAAAACACACACACACACACACACACACACACACACACATACACCTACGTCCACACAGACATCCACACCCACACACACACACATACACCTACGTCCACACAGACATCCACACCCACACACACGCACACGCACATAGAAACAAACACATCTGCTGTGTGACACAAAATTGTTGGCAGGCACATCACTTAATGGACTGCTCTGAAATAGCAGATGATAAGACCTTTACTTGTGTAGACATTGCACACAATCTCAGACACACACACACTCAGACACACACACTCAGACACACACACACACACACACACACACACACACACACACACACACACAAGATTGGAAGAGCA
>JAQMCX010000032.1:8429110-8447159 GCA_029814765.1 Acanthurus leucopareius
ATAAGGGCCTAAAATAGGGACTGTGGAACCATGTGAAAAACACCACTTAGAAAAAGTGTGTTCAACTATGTAAAAGTGAACATATATAGGGCAATGGCATAATATACTACAGGTTGCAATACAAAATCATAACTATTACAGCTACTAAAGCAGTCGAAATACACAGATGTGGCTCCATTGTTGTTGTCTGACAGAAGTGATTTTCTCTTGCAAATTTTTTGACTAATAGATGAATGACCTGTACAACCGCATTTAATTTGTTTACAAATTTGGGTTCGCTTAACATAGGACAGTATGAACACTAACCAGATCAAAATAAAATACAACAATGTATCATTTTTGTAAACGAAGACTCTGATTTATCAATTAGCACCAGTTTCACCCGCAGATTCCCAAAGCAAGACATTTCTTTTAGACATAAGAGACTGATAAAAGGAGTTCCACTCATCACCATAAGCTATAATATAAACCTTTTGAAACTGAACAACCACATCTCAGAGCAGGAAAAAGGAAAAATTAGGACTAAACTGAAAAGAATATTCATCTCTTACTTGGATTAGTGTACCAACATAAAAGCACCTTTTACAAGAATGTCCAGTAATACCATGGATGCCAAAGCAAAAGTGCTGCAGTTGATTGCCTGATTTTTATAAGTTTCTGCTATAACAAAACACAGAATTAACATATTACTGACTTCACAGAATTCAAAACAAAACAAGGCAAAGCACACCAACACAAAGAGGCCATCTGCTGTGCCATGTTTAGTAGAATTCTTTTTTACAAAAATACAGTTTCTTAGCAGACATTGAATGGAAAAACTTAAATAAGAACTTTTGATTACTTTCAGGAGGACTCTTTATGGTAAGATAAAACACTTTGCCAATAAAGCTCCTGATGTTCATAAAACTGTAACAAAGTATCCCAAAACACTGAATATTTCCTGCTTATGAGTTTCTCAATGTATCCCTGACTTTGAGCCCAGATACTCAAACTCAAATTTGACTGCATTATAAATTGATTCACTAGGTTAACTCCTACAGCCCATAATGGCAGGTGGGGAAGTGCAGATTGACAGGTAAATGGAGAGATTCACCTTCACACATTGCTCCCTTCACCTTCCCTGGATTGAAAGGTTGACAGAAAAAAGGCCCCATTAAGTTGAAGTAATTTGCAAGCCAGCACAGCACTATTGACTGGCCTCTAAACGTCAGACATTATGAGTGACCAAATGACTCCTAATGCTATTTTGTAGAAAAATGAGGACTATTTAAATAAAATACATAAAAAGCTTACCTTGCTGTCAAACATACCAGCAGGTCACTACCTAGACCTCCTTTTTTATTATCACAATCCACAACTAAACAGAGAAAGATATAGGTAAATTGCAACATCACTAGTAGAAGACTGAGTGAAGGACAAGGAGCTGAGGAGGCCTCTGGATTTTGATTAAAAACTCAAGGACATCTAACTAGTGGGCCTTGTGGAATTTTTTTTTTAACTGTTTCAAGGTCAAGAATTAACTTAAATCTTGATGTCTAAGCCAACAAGAATAAGTCTTTCAAGTGCTTTGAGAAAGGAAATTGACATTTCCATGACAACTTGGCAAACTCATCTGCTGAAGATCATTTGGATAGTTAAGAACTCCAAACAAAGCTATTATTTTACAATCTATGTTCTAAATTGTTTTGTGTACTACAACAAGGTAAACCTAAAATCTGTGGCAGTTGCTTTCTCATTTTCAAAATCAGTCTTCTGCTCACTATTAATGACAGTTTATGATTTAAATTTAATTTATATTACCTCAGGATAACACTCACCCTAAAACAGCCCTGCAACAGTGTCTGTGGTACGAGAAAATATAGAAAAACTAAAATTCTAGGGAATAGAGAAATCACTTAAGGGTGTCTGGTAGCAATATTCAACTCATACAAACACACACATGCACACACACACACACACACACACACACACACACACTGTTGAAGTTGATATGAGAGCTTTTTTGTAGAAACAGCAGTTTTACTGTAAGTGATGAAAAAGAAACTGTTGTCTTAATACACTCTGGCTGCTTTGTACTGTCAAAATGATAAAGAACATGTCAGGCAACTGTAAATAATTCTTAGTATGTCTATCCAAGCTCTAAATATGAAATCTAATCATCTAAATATATTATACTGTATATTGTATCATGTGTGGTCCCACCACAAATAGGCCCCCAAACCAGTTTTGTCTCTGACCCAAAAACTGTTACGTCAGAAGTTGCATTCAGCCTCTATTGTACTGCTGCATATGCTTTGTATAACCATTAGTGTAAAACAATTTCAGTTTGTTTTTTAGTTGTATTTTTTGATTCTTTGTGGTATTATAACATTCATGAGGTATAATACCAGGGGAAAACTTTCTTGAAATGTGCACAGTGTAGCTGTATGTGTTTAAAAATGAAAGAATTTGTGGTCTTGATCGAGACCAAAGACTGTTATGTGTGAAACCAGGTCAGGACTGAGTCATACATCCCACAAGTCAGAGACGAGCCTGAGACCAAACTCTTACACTGCTGCAGATCTTTACTGAAACAAGTGTAAAAGCAAATAAAATACTTTTTCATCACTGTATCTTTCTATCTCACTTTTCTTACCAATTTGTTAAAATAGTACAGAGCTAGAAAAAAAACCAAGTGAAAATTACAATGAACTTTCTATTTTACCAGCTGGTGCTGAAAATCAGTACTGTATGATCTGTGCTTTTTTGAGTTTGAAACTTTTTAGGAGCAGTTTTTTGGGATACATCAATAGTGAATTGTTTTTTGCTACAATTAAATGAACTTGGTGATCTCAGAGAACAATATTAATCCCCTGAAAGTTAAAGTCACTTAATTCATTTTAAGCTCCAGCTGTACACCTTAAATTATATAACAGACTAAAACTGACAAACATTAAATGATTTCATGTTGGTAAAATGAATGCTAATTTAATTACAGCATTATTATAAAGTGTTCTGTAGAAATCATTGATTTGGTGCTCTACATAGATTGACATAATATGATATTGTTCTTGTGCGAGGTTGTTTATCTAGCCCAGCAGTGGAGATGATTTAGTGTTGTTTTGATACAGCTGCTTGTGGTCCTGCTGGGCCAAGGGAGGCTGGGAGGTCTTGGAGGAAAGGAAAGAGAGTTAGGAGGATATGGGTCAAGGTTGATTTATCTGCAGTCTGAGCTCAACCTGAGCTTCCGTTTACCACCAAACCTCTCAACTCTCAAGGATAAAGGGCACAAAACACACCACCTTGCCTGAGAGACTGCTGTGGGAAAGAGTTTGGAGAGTCAGTTTCTCATTAACTGTAATATCTGATACATTAAATCTCAAATGCTGTAAGTGAAATGCACATTAATGCATGCAGTGGCTTAGAAATTCATGTGTGGACCCATCTGTGATGACTGCTTTACTGTTGATCCGATTTGCAGGTCAGTATTTGAAACCCCTCTGACTTTTGTGCTGCAGGTAAAGTTGCCATATGCAGCATATCCACATTGAAATTTCTATAAATTACTTTATCTTTGACAGATAATTTGTTGAATTGTGTACTAACATGAACATGACCATCCTTTTGTTGGGGTAGAGGTGTTCTTGAATATCCCCAAACAATCTATTGTAACATATTCTATTTTCATTGTTTTACTTGCTTGGCCCCCAGCTGCAGAAATTAAATACTGTGCATTTGCAGAGAGCTGAAAGCAGAAATTAACAAAAGTACAACCTAAAAAACAAACACAGACTGAATAGGTAGTAAAAATACTTTAGGAAAGTACATCGCTCACAAATTTACACTAAAACCTTCTTCTTGCATTTTAATTTTTTTTCAAACCCTACTGTTTTTGTTTTTACTTTATCATTTCTTGTTGTAAATTGTGGAAAAACATCAAAATTTGACCCTGCAAAAGCTTAGATAGCCCACATGTTTTTACCATTACAAAGGTAACTTTTGGTCATGTCAACAAATAGGACTGTTTCTGTGATATGTATAAGTCTATGGCTTCATCTTTTATTTTTTAAGTGAAAGCAAGCCTTAGGGTTCAGTTCACACAACACCAAAGGATTGCTATCTGATAACCTTCTCCTGTTAAATTGATGGCCAGAACAAACTTGCCAATAATGATTGGTATGTGTTTAAGACTGAGCCCAGAGCCGATGCTGAGGTCGGACAAAAAAACCTGCTCCATATAGCTTCTGCAGATTAGACTGGAACTCTCTTATACCATCTCCTTATTAAAAAGAAACGGCCTGATATTTTTTTTCCATGGACGAGGCCTGTTTCAGAGGGGATTAAAGCTGTGTTGTGAACATTAGGATAATGTGAGGCTTTTATACTCCAATATGTTCTGCATTAAGTCTGAGAATGTTTGCCTCCCACAGGGAGTTAAATATGTTAGCAGATGACAAATTTTTCCTCGATCTCAAGTTTTTGAGTACCTTTTTGGCCTCAGCATGTGTGTGAGGAGGAGGGGAACAAATCAACTCAGGGTGATGTGTTGTTTTTATTAGGAGATCCTTTAAAAACAACTCAAGCAGGGTTATAATTCCCAAAAGTGGAAGCTGACTCAGAAGTGAAATGAGAGACGATTTTGTAATAAAATGACTCTTCAAGAAAAAGGCAAGAGAGCGTAACATGGTAGTTAAGAAATTTTGAATGTTACATTAAATACATGCCCTTTTGTTTGGCATGCTTGTCTCTTTGGACTGGAGGCTTGGTTTCTTTTCCTTCTGCTAATTATCTAATGGCCACTTTTGGCCCCCTGTACACTATTTCATCAGACACTCTGCCAGTGTGGATATATGGCCCTTTTACTGATAAACAGTGGCAGGGGTTGACTCTGCTCTGTGTGTGTGTTTGTGTGTGTGTGAGAGTGCATGTGCATGCATGTGCACATGTTCCTGTGTTTTGCATTGTGGTCTGGGCAAACCCAACTTGGCTCTGTTTGAACGAGGTAGGACAAAGCCTCATACATTTTAATATATTGCCCGCATGTCAAGCAAGAGGGAGCAAACACAATGCCGGGGGGGGGAAGCTATTTGGTAAAGAGAATCAGAAGCACCAGTTTAAAAAAGGGGAGGGCTGCTGCCATGGATTTGTGTATTTAGACTAGATGTGGGAGACAGTAGGGTTGCCAAGTTAGGTATTTGGCTCCCACTTTCTCTTTTTCATTGTGACCTAAGAGCTAGAACTGTACTGAATAGTTTGAGGCTTCAAAGCTTTATAGACATTAGAATTTTGATTCAGTATTGAGCTGGCTATTGCACATATCATGAGGCTTTGAGTGGTGTGAGGGTTGGACAGGCAGAGCACAGAAATGCCAGCTGACAGCTACCAAGTTGCACCTGTGAGAGACTCTGCGGCAGATGGGAGATTTTGGAGGACTAAACACCCAGAGTCACAGTGGATTCTGCTCTGATCTGGGGCCCTTCACTGGCAGAGAGAAAGCTCAGACTTTACTTTTAAAACATTTGGAATTAAAAAGAAGATTTATCTTCACCTCAAACTACATGAAGTGAACTGTGTCAGACTGTAAGGTCTACTGCTCAGTGAAGCTAATGAATCATTAATCATGTGCTGTGGAATGTCAACCTGTGCTGTACTTAGTCTCTCTACATTGACTGCTTACTGCAGGGAAAAATGTGCTTTACTTAATGAATTTACAGAGAGCAGAGGGTAGAAAAAAAAAAGACTGAGAGGAAATAAACAGTGTCTGGTGATGGCTGGGTTCATTCAGAGGCTAAACTGAAAACAAAAATACAGACACAAACATTTCAGTGCCTGCAGTTGCTCACTTAGAGCTACTGTATAGTTTGCTGGCTGTTTGAGATAAATAAACATAATTATTCCTGCAGTCAAACACACACAAATAATACAAGGCAAACAAATTAGAATTTTTGGAGGGTGGAAGTGGTATTGATGTCATAAAATATGACAAAAGATGTTGGAGTTTAATTTGAAATTGTCAAAAGAAGCTTCAAAGGAAAAAGAATTACATTTGGTACAGCTATATGAGGAGCAAATGAGTATCTGGAGAGGTTCATGTTAAGTGTCTTGTAAAACACATTCAAGGGATCATTTTCACCTGTGAAATATCCAAGTTTTAAATACAGATGATCAAAAACCACCACTGAAATTTAAACTTCAATCCTTTGGCCAGATTGAGAGAAATTTTTGAGAATTCTTTTTGCGTTGACCTGCTGCCCCATCATCTATTTTTTTCTTCCACAGGTTGCGGTGTACCTGAATGCAGCATTTGCCTCCACTTCATTTGTGCTTGAGAGGACTCTTTGAGACAAGTGGGGATTTAGTGAGTCCATGACTGAAGTGTCAGATACTAGTAATCCCAGACCTCTCTGAGTCCTCGAGCTGAGGTCAAAGATCATCTGCCCTCCCTACCGCTCTGACCTCATTATAATATGTTCAGGGTCAGTTTATCTAAGAGGAACAACATGACGCTCAGATCAGGACGTTGGTTCCAGGACCTGTCGTGGAACATTGAGTAATGTTGTAAAGTTGCTACATTGTTGAGGGATTATCACTTTGGTTTTGGTCCTTATTTGTTCTATTTATAGCTGTAAATAGTGGCATTTCTACTCCTTTCCAGATGGCTTTCAAGGCTAAGACTCGCATGCCCTTGACGATTGCCCACAAAAGTTTGGCTCGCGTACAGCACGCTGGCACCACACACACATTTCGGCCAAGCACTTTGTTTGCATGCTGAGTGCCTGTGAGCAATTTGGAGTGTAGTGGCCTTGTCAGTCAAAAGCAGCGCAATGGGCTCAATTTTAAGTGTTTTATATTCTGGGAAATATTTATGAAGTCTTAATTGTGGTAGCAGAGACATTGAAGTGAAAGCCCTTTGACTCTCTGCTGATCCACACTGCTACATTTGTGGTGCCGGCACCCTAGTTTTCTTTGACTTGGATGTAAAACTTGAGGTTGTGATTTCTATTTGGCTAGTGATGCGAGAGGACCAACTTGCTGTTTGACATGGAACACCATTGTGTAATGTCATTACAGAAGATGCCAAGAGCATGGGGTTCATATGGCAAACTTGATGTGATGTGGAAAGTGCACAGAGCACATTTTATAGGCAATTTCTGTCAAACCTTTTGACCCCACATATTTGTGGCTGAGCTGAGTTGTTGTTCCTCCAAAACGGGATTCAGACAGTTTCCCCAAAATGGAATGATTTAACCTGATAATATCAGTAGGTTTGCAGCTTGTGGCTGGGTTATACATCCACTTGCAAAAGGCTTAAACAGGTTTGATCTCTTTGGCAGCCTACGATCCCACTTAAATTGTAGCCAAACGTTTGAGTTGTGTCTCCTTAATTCATGCTCTCCATGACTGTTATTCCCACAAGATAAAAATTAGTCAGTAAGATAGTTTTCATATTATCTGTGTCGGGCTCCCCGCTCAACCAATAAACAAATAAAATGGGCATTTCTGGAAAACAAAGTACAACAACCACAACATGGTTTCATTTTAATGTATCTTTTTTTTCAGATCTAGAATGAGAGAAACGGCTTATACTGTTGTGACTGTTATATAACAATAATATGAAACTGTTTCTATATCGTGTTACTGTTGTTACTCTCCTGCTTATTTTTAGCATAAAGTATCAGATTAGGAGAATATTTGTCTTTGATTTTTACCCTAAACCTGTCAGTGTATTTTTGTCATTTTCTCAATGTACCTGAATGGGATCAGACAAGTGCAGAAAACACTTTCACAGCTGTGATGTTTTGCGTTCCCAAAGCATGTTTATCTAAGCTGTAAGCTGCGATATTTATGACTGTTTTTAATTCAGTCAGCGTACAATTTTGATTTCACCATCAGCTCAAGTGGTGTACAATATGTGGCAAGGGGTCCATAAAGCCTTCAACATGTTTTATCCCCCTTTTTTTTAACGTGTATGGTTTCAGCATGTCTGACACCAAGCTAAACACATTCATCACTGTACAAAATGAGGCGCTGTTTTTTCCATTTTTTTAAGGAATTCAAATTGAACCCTCATAGAGTTCAGCTGCGGGATTTTTGAGTTCAGTAGATGCATCTGAAACCAAGTGCTGTCTCTTGTAATGAAGCTTTGACAGAGATTTTCAAATGGAGCTTTGAATATCTTTTGTCATATTTTTTGACATCATCACCTTAAATAAATTGTTTTGGCTCCTGTAACTTACATGAGAATTTTCATTTGTGTTTATTTTTATCAAAACAGCCAGCGTACTACATGTTATGTGTTCTGTTTATTTTCACTTCACTTTTTACTTAACTCAACACTCAACAGGCTCTGGTTCTTTTTTTAGCTATTTTTCCTGAAGTAAAGTAACATTTCCTGTCCTGTTAACAGTCACTGAAGAGAGGACGAATACAGTTCAGGTTGACACTTGAATGTCTCGCTGCTCAGACAGTTTTAAATTAAAATAAATCCACTTTTCAACCCCCAAATTTTAATTTAGATTATAGCAGAATCCAACATGACTCCAGATGTTTTTTTTTCCACCAGAAGCTCCGCTCTGCCCCCAGCTCTCAGCAGCTGTCTGCCGGTGTGTGTTCCTTACACAACACTCTGCAAAGCCCCTAAATATTTGCAATAACCTTTTCATTTGAATTTAGAAAATTAGAATTCAGAAATCCGAAATCTATGCTGGATACAAAGCTTTGAAGTTTCGAACCATGCTTACTACATTTAATGTGTTGGTCTGTTATTTCTGTAACACCTTGTCTGTAAGTTAAAATGCCAGCAAAAGTCTGACATTAGAAATGCTACATGTTCTTCTGCTTCCATAAACACAGTTGATAATGTGCAGGTAAAAGTAGCTGCCTGTATACTGTTAAACAAATCCTTCTACGTTCCACTTAATTTTATCCTGCTCCACATCGGCTCGGTCATGAAAATCTTCAGTCATTCCGTTACGGATGTTCTCTGGATCCTCGGCCATCTGGACCTGGACAGGAACAGGAAATGAAGAATGAGGAATTAAGAGGGATTCTTTTTAGGATATGAAAGCTGGAAAAAGAAAGCTGAGCACCCATTTTCACAGTTTAAGCCCTGGCTACACAAATTGAGGCACTTCTTTTCTTTCTTTTTTAAAATCTTCTTTGCTACTTGCCTTCAAACTTTCCTTTTTATTTCTCACTCCCCTCCTCTCTGCCTTTTTTTAAATGGCTCAGATATATTCCATTCTTTAATATTTAATATTATCAAAAGAAAACAAAGTAGATCACAGACTCTGTATTTAACTAAGCACAAATTTTACGCAAATTATTCATGAGTATGGCAGCTTAAATACTTCAACAAGCAAATATCTTTCAGTTAAATGAAACTGAAACAAATGTTTAATTGATAGCCAGAACTGTGATTTTTTTGTATTCTGTGAATTAATGCTGTGATAACTATTGCTAAACTAATGTAGACCAAATTGCCCTCCCTTTTCATTTTTTCTGTTACTTTCTTTTCTTTCCTTCCTTTCAATTTAAATATTTTAATTTACTTATTTTCCACAAGTTGAACTTCACTTGTTGTCATATCTTATTTACAGCACATCTGGCCCAGCAGCCTTTGAGTGTGCCAGTCTCGCCCGTAATAATTCAGTAAGCAAAGGGACAGTTTTATCAGATAGTCTTGCTAAAATTTAAGAGATCAACAGGCTTGCCAACACAGGATGGGTGGAGGCGGAGGCAGGGAGAAGGAAAAACACAGGTTAGGCTTTATTAGCCTCGGTTCTAAATTTACCTTCACAGCTGAAGTTGTGTTCAAGGAAAGTTGTGAAAACCACCACTTGTGTGCATCTCCAAATGTTTACGTTACTTATTCGATTGGATCAAATTAAAAATAAATCTATTTTTAAAAAAAACAAAAAGAACTTTTACTCACTATTTATTTTGGGGGGGTGGGGGGCATTCAGAAGATGATGCCTGTTTTCTCCTTTTTGGCCTCGTCATTGTGGCTGAGATTCCATGCCCCAAGAGGGAAGATAAGCGCTTACCAGGAGGATATTCTGAATTCCTTTACTGTTTTTCTGCCCTCTAATGTCCTTCTCTATGCAGGAGTGTTTCCAATGGAACAACCTTATACTCCTGTCATCTCAGAGAGAAGGAAATCTACTTAAACAGAGGTTAATGATGGGATTCAGGTAGGAGTTATGATGTCACCGACATGCAACATTTCACTCTGCACATAATAAACCTAATGTACCCTCACATCCATATTTTTCCTCTTATTTCCCCTTTATTTTAATTGTCTACCTTTGTGAATAAGAGGCCAGTTATAGAGCAGCATGCAGAACAGTGGCAGAGCCCCATCTGTTCTCATGCATACAAAACACGTGTGCACAAACACACACTCGCACACTTTGAAAGGCAGCTTGGCTCTTGGTCAAGGGATCTCTGCTAAAGACTGGTCCTGGACGAGAGAGCTGATCGCCAGCCAAGCAGGACAGTTACAAAGTGGAGCACGGGAGGCCCCGCCATGTTTGCCGAGATCTAAAGCTTCTTTTTTCCAAAGCTTTGTTTGCATTTTGTTCACTGCAGCAGCTGAACAGCACACAGAAAAGCCTTTTCTTACCCTTTCTCTGTCCACTCTTTTTCGCTTTTCACTTTCTCTGACTCGGCTGCTCTCTGACAGTTGATTCAATTCCTGTGTACCAAAGGAAATTATGTGCTTAATTGGATTATTGGGAGTTTTCTTCAAATGAGTGCTCACCCACCCACACAGCCCCAGACTCTGAATTCTCCCCTTGGGACGGGCTGTCCGATACATGTTTCCAGACTCCACAGTCTGCAGGATGAGCGTGAAATGGGAACCTGGGAGTGTGTCACAGTTTTATACTATTAAGTCATAATAATTATTATAGATATGATTAAATATTCTTGATGTTAAGACCTTTTTTTGTACACTCTGATTTCAGAACAGTAACCAAATCCAGGCAGCAACTCTGTTTAAGCTTTAACATTAACTGACAACAATTTACATTTGTACTTTTCTGGTTCTGTCTGTCTCTTTCTCTCTCTCACACACACACTCATGCAGAAAAACAATGTAAAAATCCAAGCTGATATGGGGCATGAAGCAGGTCTAGCTGTCAGACATCTCTGCTGGCCATCACCTTCAGCATGCTACTTGGCCCAGGTTTATAGAGACACAGCAGTGTCCAAACGCACACAGGCATCACTGGAATTTGCACCTGTTGGAGACGGGGCTCCTGTGGTCTCCTCTCCTGAAAGATGTCCCTTCTGGCTCTTTCTTTGAAAACTGACATTCTTTAATAACCACAGAGATGTCCAGAGACTCAGACCGATGGTATGGAAAATGGTAAAATAAATTTTTAAAGAAGGAAAGTATGCAGGGAAGAGTTGAAATGAGTGCAGGGCAGAGCGGTTGATGAGAGAGGGACGGTGGGTATAAAAGAGGCTGGATGAGGGAGCTTAGAGGAGGGGAGGGTCTTGCTCTTGTACCTATTCTCATACAAATGATCTCTTGCGCTGTGTGGCCCGTCAATGGCTCATAAACATCCCCGTGGTTGTGCAGCAGTGTAGTTGTGAGCCGTTCATGTTACTGATTTTCTCCTGGAGAGAGGAAGCAGAGTCCAGAGAGCGCAGATTAAAGGGCCTCTCTTCCCACCCGCGTGCAAATCACAAATCACATAGAGCCACAGTGCTTCCCCTCGCCCAGGAACTCCACAAACACCCTGTTAAAAGCTGCAGCCCTATCCCTGTGTTTTCATCTTACTGGGCACAGAAAAAATAGTTTGCATTTGAAGTTTGTATAAAAGTGTTCAATGTGGACACAAGTGCTGCTGTGGATGCATATTAGCTTGCCAATTTAGTTCTTGTCTGTCATTATCAGGTATTTTGCTGACTGATCACACTCAGTTTGGTGGCTTTTCAGAGCAGAACTGATCATTCACTGGAGCTGTTATGAACTGATGTATCATTATATGTCAGTTCACCCTGTGTGTGCTTCCCCGATCCTGCTTGTTCTTGCCTCGTTCTGCTGACAAATGAATGCTCAGTCCTTATCGTGGCCTGGAGACAGTTAAGGGCCTCTGAGGGGATAATTGAACAACCTATACGGCGTACGCAAATCCTAATTCTCTCTCTCAACAGGCCACTGGCGGCATGCTTTATGGGATTATTTTCAACTAGGCATTTTTGAATGTTGTAGCTTATATAGGCCTTCCTTCCCACGTACAGCTTTCCCCCCTTTCTCCTTGTCCCTGCCTTTCACCTTCTCGCCTGAGAGGATTAGTCAAGCTTCCGGAAACGGAGCACCACTCGGTAAGAATGAGACTTCCAAAAGCTCCTCTGAGACAGGAAGGAGCTGGACACTGGCTTTATGACAACAATTACTGCCTTCTCTCTCTGTCTTTTTGGGGGTCTTTTGGGAAGTTAACAAAGAGTTGGCCTGTTTTTCACAGAGAATATGAGTGTAAACAAACACTTTTTGCAGCAGATTTTTGTGCTACCCGAGAGACTGAGTGGAGTCTGTGGAGTCAGAGGGTATGAAGGGAAATGATTATTTGTTGAATGCATTATTGTTTAGTGGTGTAGACTCGGCTGATTTGTGGCTTTAGTGGAACTCTGCTCACGGGGTCACTGATATGCTTTACCATTTTTTCCTTTATCTCTAATAAATCTTTTTGGAAGAAAAACCACATTCTTTGTTGAGATTAAAATATATCCTTGGCTTATTGAAAGTTCCAGGCAAAGGGTTCACATTCAGGTGAGGCTTAATCATGTTTAATTCTGAACAAGATTACCTCCTTAAACAGACAATGATTACACATAATATGGCACCCATTCTTTTCAGTCTAATAACCATCTCAGATAACTGAATTTGCTGAATTTGCCAACATCAACTGAACAATCAGTCCTTAACTGATCTTGCTCTCTTGTACTTCTTTTGTTCTGTCAAGACTGAGGAAGGGCACCAACACTACAGGTAGCATTCATTTGTATTGAAGCCTTGAAGGTCCCTGGGGCATTGTTTGTAGGACCTGGTCACTACATGACCACTATTGTCTTAGTTGTCAGAATGTCTTTCATCTTCTTACTTGGACCCAGGGAGAGCAATCAGTATCTCCATGCTGAATCTATCTCATGTCTTCATGGCTCACAGCACTGGTTCCCAGCCATTTATCCTTTTACTGAACCTTAAGGCTATCCCAAATCATTCCCATCATCCTGTGATTCAATAGATAAGGGAAATGATAAGATTGGTTTCTCTTGCTATCTCTTTCCAACTTTTGTACAAGTTCTTGGAAGATCCTGGTTTAAGATCCTGATCCTGGGTGGTCCATCAGATTGCTACAGGAGCTGTTATGTGTACTATCATTTGGTTTAATCATTACTCTGAAGATGAAACAAAGTAGGTTTAGGAAATGAAAAAGAGGTCTATTGTTAATGTATACAAGGGAAAACAGCATTGAAATATTTGAAAGATGAACTGAAAGATGAGCCTGTTCATGGATTTGAAAGATATGGGGCCCCTGTTTGCCCTTCAGTGTTCAAAAAACTGGATCATTAAAAGGCTCTGTGTGTTCTCGATTGCCTCTGGCAGCTCGCAACAGCCAAGGAATCATAGTCTTTGCTGACAGTTGTTGTTATTGAGAAATCTGGACACATTTACCTTTTTTCGTGCCAAGACTTAACCAATATAGACTACATTCCTCTTGAACGAGGTATGTGGAAGTTGGTAAGTATTTGCACCTGTGTATCATTACCAGTGGTACAACCTGTTATTTGACGTTTTGTACAGGAATCAAACTTTAAATTTCCTTTCAATCAAAAATGACCAGCAGTAGGATTAAGTCAGCTGTATTTTGGGAAAGCTGGGAGAACAGAATGTGGCATTGTGACATGAGGCAGTATGGCTCATGGAAAGAATTACATATAATGAAGGATAGTTACTTGTGCTTTATGTTATAGATAAAGATATATATGCTAACTGCTCAGAACTAATGACATTTGGGGTATTACTGTGTTTGTTATATCATCAAATTGCAATACTATCCTACAGAGAAAGAGGGACTGACTTTTACACCCTTTTCACTGATGGCAGCGGTTGACTGTCATGTAAACATATGCCAGGGAAGTGATAGCACATCTGGCATCTGACTGAAGTCTGTTGGTGGATGTCATTATTAACAGACCTCTAAATCCTATCATCATTACCTAACACTTGATCTCATGTTACTGTTAATGACTTCATTATGTGTTAGTCTTTCCCCTTTTGTCTGCAGCACTACCTGTAAGCTGTTTGACAGTGGGTCTTCAAGAGTAGGTGTCAGCCTTGATGTTTATTGTAGCGATGACTGGCAACCTCTTGAGTGAAAAAAGAGGCCTAGTGATGTGTTGTGTCATTTAATGTTTGTTGTATAACCTGTAAATTGAATTCACCACACATACAAAGCGTGTTCACACCCATACAAATAGTTCAATCACTGTAAATACTAAGATAAGGGTAATAGATCAATTAAGCTCATTTCAAAAGCAGCAACCAAACTCCAGAAACCATTTACATGTTTTTTTTAGCATTTTCAAAACTTGACAAAATTTATTTTTGAAAATATTTTAAAATTATGTTTAATCCAAGTTCATTAAAGTGCCTTAATACTTACTTACTAAAGATGTTAAGTGAGGCGTTTGAATTATTGTTTGTATTCATATTCAGGATATTGCGGCAGATGCAGACAGTCATGGATGTGTGGTTTTCATGCGTGTTAAATCATATATGTGTAGCACAAGGGCACATGCATGGCCCAGCAGGAGGGTGGCGTGAGGAAAGCTCCACATGCGTGTGCTGCATGTTCAGCTGTCACTGAACCACAGAAGCCCCTCCTCTTCCTCTGTTTCCCGCTTTCTCTCTCTCTCTATTTTTTTCTTTACCCTTGCCACTCTTCCGTCCCTACTGTACTCCTGTCTCCCCTCTGACCTCCCTTTCGCCTGCCTTTCATTTCTCCTGCTAGCCCTGTACATTCATGGCCAACTGTGCGTGTCCTCTCCTGCTTTCCTGCTGTATCCCAGTCATTCCCTGCTCTCAGCTGTGCCTCTCTGGCATGAACTCAATATGACACTGATTCAACCCCCTGAAGTTTAGGGAGTCCTGAGTACCAGCAGGAACAAAGCAAATGTGTACCCAGGAGCAACACCACCATGGAGTACCCTGCTTTTCAGCTCCATCACACCTGGATTATCTGTAGAAAACAATTTCGTCTTCTCTAATGTGGCCCAGCTCCCAGAGTTTGTAGTTAATTTCTTGGCAGTTAATTTATGTAATGTCTCAAGTGTCTTATATCCTCACTTAAAGGGATCTCAAGTAGCTGACACATTCAATACTTAGATACCCACAAGTACTCTGACACAGCTCTTCAGCACTGCACTACAGAGGGAGGTTACCGTCACGGTAGCCCTGTGATTGGCATTTAGAATGCTGTCTAGTATAAGACAATGTCACCCCTAGATTTGCCTTCCTCCACATCCTGGCTGTGTCCCCCAGCTTTAGCTCTTGCGCTCTATACTGGCACTGCTATGACACCCCTATGTATCTCATTCAGCCATAGAGAATGGGGCCAGTGAACCGAGTAGCCCCCCAACACTGGCCTCCGCCTGCACCTGCAGGCCCAACTGATGGTTGGAAAGCTGGAAGGAAAAAGGGGGAAGTGAGTCTGAGATGTGAGGAGGCTTGGATGGAGTTTAAAAGTTAAACTTGGACAGGAGACAAGAGTTTGACAATCTACCGTATGATGGAAGCCAGAGATCTCTAAAATAAGAGGAAATTGGTCCCTGTGCAGCGTATTTCTGAGATAGATGAGCTGATGATGGGCTTGATGTATTCTTTGTGAAGTGCAGATAGGGAGAAAGAAAATGAATGGGAGTTACCAGAGAACCACTTGCCCCCCTGCAGATCATCCAGTCATTCATAAGATGAGACTGTTTAAAGACCTCCTTCCACCCTTGCTTTTTTTGTTACTGTTGTGTCCATCAGTGGGAGTGAAAGTGTAAAATGAAGATTAAAAACGATCATGCAAAATGGATGACATTTGTCAGAAGACTAGTCCCTCCCTCTTGAAAGTTTGTTTGTAGGTGGGCCCTTGCTGGATAGGCCTGTAGATGTTTTCCTCACAGAAACTCCGCCTGATAACCTTTTCTGTCTGGTTGGATTTATGATGTTTACAGATGTGCTCAATTTTATGAAAAAACAGCCCCTCTCTCCCAGTGGGGCAGCCATCTTTAATCCAGTAAAGAGCATAGGGATTTGGTCGCCCCTGGTCTGCCTGAAGGCCCTTTGGAAACCTCTCGGCCGTGAGAATGGGGGCTGGGGTTGGAGGTGTGGGTTAGGATGTGTGTAGCCATGCAGGAGGGGCTGGGGACAGTCTTTGTGAATTTAGTTAATCTAATTTGAGCTCTTTTCCCCCTAAGGCCCTTTTTCTCCCTCACTGCTGCCCCTGTTTCGAACATCAGTCCAAGCTGGGGAAAGTTTCATGTGTCCCTGGTGAAAATAGGCTTTGTTTAGTTTTAATCCAATATCCTAATGTGTAAACCTGAGGGGAATACAACTGGGAGCACCCACTCAAGAAAGTGGCAGTATCTCTCTGCAATTGTGTGTGTGTGAGTTGGGATCAAAATAAAATGGAAAGTTAACACACATGGGAGTTCTGGGCAATATTACAGTACGATAATATATTGAATTTAAAGAGTTAAGTCATACTTGGTACAGATAATCTTAAGATACAACGAAAAGTGTAAAAATAATTCTGTATGAAAGGAAGTAATCACTTTAAAAAAATGTGCATAAATAGATCTTAATTGATAAATAATTAATACCCCTGATTAAGGGTCAGTTGCTGATCAAAGTCTTCATTAAGAACTGTCTGTAAACCTGATTAAACCTCACAGTTTTTTATCAAAGGCCAACTTGAGACTGAGACCAGGGTGTTGATGCTCCTCACAGAATGTAAATGAACCACTTAGAAGCTTTTCTTTGCTGTTTCACACCTCTGATTAACTCATTGTGATGCTGTCGGATATCAAACGGGTATTAACTCATTAGGGTTTGCCTTTGAAGTTGCTCCTGAATATCATCAGGGTCTTGTAATCCTTTTTTAATGGATCAGTGAGTAGGACAGTGGTTTAACAAAATGATTAATGTGACAGCATCTTTCTCACCTAATGTTCCCTGTGTGTTTTGCATGAATGGGTCAAAAAATGGTTGATTCATTTAGGAAATGCACCAGTTAACGGTGTTAATGTTGAAGGGTTGATAGCAAATGGTAAATGTTTTCTTATCAGTCTGCTGCCATCTAGCCGTAAACTCATACCCCTCTTATCTTCACTTCTTTTCCTCCTCTTTCTCTTTCTAACTTACTCTATTCCTTAGCTTTGTAATTTTAGTGCCTTCCCCTCTGCCCTTCTTTTTAACTTAAGGCAATAGGTGGTGAAGGGCAGGAATGCAGCCGAGGGACTCTAAGGATTTATCACACTAAGGTGTGAGGGCTGCTGCTTGTGCTTCTGTGCCTGGAGATGTAACAGTTTAGTGCCAACAGCATTCCCACCATGGAGCCAATAAGGAATTTTATTGCTTTTTTAGTTTGATTCTTTAGCCCTCATACTCTGTGGCTGCAAAAAGAGGGATGGGAGGAAAGGGGTCAGGGACAGAGGATAAAGTGCCTTGTGTGTTTGTGTGTGAGTGTTTGTGCGTGTGCGTGTGTGTGAGTGTTTGTGTGTGTGCGTGTGCATGTGCATGTGTGTGAGCACAGTGTTTTAGTCAAAGATTTGTGTTAGAATAGTTGAGTTACCTTAGCAGCAATGTAATATGAATCATAAGAGCAGTTTATCTCAATGCTCTTCTTGTCTATCTCTGCTTTGCCACTTAAACATACCCACTCTCCTTCTTCCTTTC
Organism: Acanthurus leucopareius; assembly: GCA_029814765.1. Taxonomy (NCBI): domain Eukaryota; kingdom Metazoa; phylum Chordata; class Actinopteri; order Acanthuriformes; family Acanthuridae; genus Acanthurus; species Acanthurus leucopareius. Next base: position 8,447,049 of record JAQMCX010000032.1, read on the forward strand.
TCTCTCTCTCTCTCTCTCTCTCTCTCTCTCCCTCTCACACACACACAAACACACACACACACACACACACACACACACACACACACACACACACACACACACACACACACA
>JAQMCX010000032.1:8447259-8476765 GCA_029814765.1 Acanthurus leucopareius
CACACACACACACACACACACACACACACACACACACACACACACACACACACACACACACACACTCTCTCTCTCTCCCCTCCCATTCCTTCCCTTTCCACTCCTCTCACTCTCCCTGTCCCTTCCTCCTACTCTGCCTCTCAGGTTACGATGACTGGGGGTTTTCTTGCTTCCATCTCGTAGAGTGTCTGTGTGTGTCTGTGTGTGTGTGTGTGTGTCTGTGTGTGTGAGTGAGTGCGACTACATGCGTGTGTGTCTCCCTCAGCGCTGAGCTGTGTCCTTGTCCCTGCCTCCTGGCAGCAAGGAGCCACCCAGCAGCCGGTCTGTGATTGGGCAGGGCAGTGGGGTTCTTGACACAGCGCGGTGCTGACTGCTCTGGGACGTGTTTCAACAGATGGTCGAGGTTAGAGAGTGTCATCACATCGGAGAGAGGATTAGAGGAGAGAGGTTGTCTTCCAGGAGCTGTGTGGTCCCCCCTGCTCTTCAGCCCAAAATCCCTGCACCAAGACACGAACCCCTCTATGAGCAAAGGGAGACCCGGTGAAGAAACGCGAGAGGAAAACACAGAGAGGAATCCTTGCCTTGCCTCTCACTCGTCCAGCACTCTGCACTCCTGCTTTTCAGGTACTTAACTTCCTCACCTTTTTCTTTTTTTTTTTCTTCAAATTTTCTGCTATACTCTATACTTTCTCCTTTGCCTTTGCAGTTTCTGTGCCTTTAAGTTTGTTCAGTTGGCAGTAGATTTCTGATGCAGCATGCAGTCAGGAGTGGGAGTCCACAAGTGCAGTAAATCTGTGTTGCCTGTACAGCAGCTCTGTGTGTGCTTGACTTCATAGTTTTCCCTCTGAATGACAGGAATTCCCTTCGTCGCAAATTCCTCTGTCTCAAGGGATTAGAAGGCAGCACATTCCATTAATGTCATTTTTTCTCCAATACATAAGCATCCATCTGTTAATTTCTGGTTTTCTGAATGAAGGATATTTAAAAGTGAAGGGAAGCTGCTGTAGATTAAAAAAAAAGATTGCTGTCGCTTAAAAAAACACACTGCATAATGAACTGTCTCAGCTGGAGCATCCTAATGGATTATGACAGGACAAGGGTTAAAAAATTCATGTTGTAGTTAATTTCGTTTGTATCATTTCCTTTTTATAATCCTAAAATCTCAGGGTGAAGATGAATTGTTTCCTTATTAACTCTGTCAGTTCACGGGAAGGAAATTAAAGCTCAATTTTTCTGCATTCCCAAAACTCAGCGTGGCCTTTAACATTCCCTCACTTCAGCCCAGATAAGTTTTTTCATAAATCTTATTCAGAGTGCACCTCTGGCAGATTGTGTCAGTATACACTAAATGGATGAGCTGCTGAAGAGCGCTTTCCGGACAAACTGTCAGAGCTAAGTAGAGAGGCAGAGACTCAGAGAATGCACACCTCACTTCAGCTATTTAACTCAAGTCAAGTGAGAAGAGAAACTTGCCAGTGGAGTGGGAATATGATGTATAGTATTTATACCTCGCTTCAGGCTCTGCGTGCATGTGTGCGATTGTGTGTCTGTGTATGTGTGCGATTGTGTGTGAGTGTGTGCATGTGTGTGTGTGTGTGTGTGTGAGGTGTTTGCAAATGGAGATTGTGCAGCTGTGAAAGGCTGCGTGGACAGCAGCCGGGCTGAGAGGAGAGGAGGTTGTATGGGTGAAAGCTGCTGTTGTGTGAATTTGTGTTTACCTTGGTAAACCAGCCGTAGCTACACTTCCTGCTTGTTACTTGAAGTATTTAACACAACCACCAATAGTTTGTCGTGACTGCTGCTTTAAGACTAGTAGAGAAAATTTGGTTTGTGTGAGCAGATCAATTAGAGAAACTGTTGAGATGTTTGTTACAAATGGGAAAGAAGACTGATGGTCTTTTATACAGACACTGATACAGTTAGTGTTTTTTTCTCAAATCTGACATTGTGCGATACTCCTGTAAAAAACATAAATACTGTAGTAAAATAGATTTTTACCTCCCTAAAAATCCTTTTTTATGTTTTTTATATACTCTGATTTAGCCAAATGATAGTTGTTCCTCTACTTTAGGAACCGTGTGAATGACTTGGAACTTTATTGCTTATTGGATAAATGTTTTCACCAACTGCAAGTGTCAACAAAAAAAAGGGGATTTTTTCTTCCGAACCATTTTTCCAAACTGATAAAATTATGCAGCAGTCATCTTAAAAGCCGACTGCTCGTGCCGGCCACATTTAGCAAAAAATTCTTAACAGGCTGGCAAACATCTCAGTACATTACCCGTGCCAGTTTGTGTCACTGAACGAGAAAGCTGGAGATATATGGAGAAGCATAAATTAAAACTTTTAGTATTGACGCGACACGTCCATAAATCCTTCACTCCAGTTTCACCCGGCAGCGCTGGGAATTTTTTTTTTTTTGATTACCTTACCCAGGGCATAGCAAAGCAGCTTTGGAGCATTTAAAAACGCAGCACGCACTGCCAACTCAGAAGAGAAGAGAGATCCTTTAAACTGTTTAGCTTCACTGTGCTACAAACAAGAGCATGAGCAGCTGCTGCAAATAATTAGGTTCTTGGGGGTAGACGCTTGCCAAGACAAACGTTGTTCCAGTAGCAGCTCTGCCATCACTTGAATCTCCGTTGGTGTGTGTGTGTGTACGTGTGTGTGTGTGTGTACGTGTGTGTGTGTTTGTGTGAAAGCAATAAGGGAAGTGATTTGTTCGTATGATAAGTAAAGTGAGTGAAAGGGAAGAGGAAGAGGTTGTATCTGTGCTTTTCATTATTTGTACAAACACGACTAAATGAGACTGTGTGAGTCTGGGTGTGTGTGTGTGTTGTGTGAGTCTGGGTGTGTGTTTCTGTGTGTGTGTGTGTGTGCATGTCTCTGTCTGTCTGTCTGCGTGTGTCCTTTAAATGCCAGCCACAGTGAATCAGAGACTTCCCAGACTCCTTGCGTGACTTCATGCATGCCAAATGATGAACAGGGTCAAAGGCACCCATGGCAGACTAATTTACACAGGAAATGAAAAGGGCATTAAATCTTTGCATTAGTTCCAAAACGTGTTAAACTTGTCAAAAGTTAACATTCAAAGTTCTTCTCAACTGGAAATATAAAATCTGCCCTTTTTTTCTCTTCTTCTCACCAAATCAGCATCATAATTTCATCTTAGCCGTGTCAGACTGTTGCCACGCTGCATTAAACTTTCTTAACTTGACCTCACAATGGTTGAAATCACATGTATGGATTCTGTCATTATACCCTTGCAGATGACCCTCCATTCTCCTGTAAGAATAGGGATATGAATAGAACAAAAGAGGAGCTGAAATGATGTTTGAATCATGGAAAAAAAATCTGATTTGGAACCAGTGAGTCATGCATTATCCAAACTGCCTTTGAGATTTGTTTGATCAAATTACACCTAATCACTCAAACTGTTTAAAAAGTCGATTCCACACTCTTGCTAATTATTTTAGCATCTTTGCTTTCCAAGACTATTTGTTTCCTCAGATTTTCATCTCTCCTAAAAAAAATATGCTATTTTTCTGGAGTTTGTGTGTGTTCTCTTGTGTGCGAGCATGTTAAGAAAAGATTTCCTAAACCACCCTCTCCTCCGGCACTTGTTTATCTCTTCAGCTTAATGATAGTGTTCCTCATACTAGCCTGATTGCATAGTAGCGCTGGAGTAGATTGCACAGTCATATCACTGCAAATGACCAGTATTTGAACAGTGAGCATTTGGCATGCTTTTATTTATGTGGGATCTGGAAAGGCTATCTTTAGATGAGTCAGCCACTTTCTCAGTTCCTTTGTTTTCCTTACTGATCAAACGTTTTCATGGAGTTTCAAAGCACTAACACGCAACTCTTAGATGTGTCCTTGACTTTCGAGGACATATATTCAGGGAAATACGCCATGCATGTTCGGATGCACAGAGGCAAACTGCATTGATCTATTTTTGGGGTACTGGGTCACTCACAATAGCACCCCCATGTGTTTGTTCAGCCTGGTATTTAAGCAGTAAAGGTCAGGGCATGCAAACATCACATTCAGCCCATCATTAGCAGGAATGCATGATCCCCCAATCTTTGATGTAGCACTTGCACAAGTTAAAGGGAGCAGCAAACCAGGCGTGTATTTGTTGCCTAACTTTTTCATGACTGTCACTGCTACCTTGTCTTTCTATTGTGCTGAAAAGGAATAGAAATGATTTGTGAAGGAAAAGTTTTACAAACTTCTTAGTAGATGGTTAAGCCACGCAACAGCCAGGAATGACCCCTGACCAGGCCCTTGTAATTTTGGCTTGAGAATGAAAAGAGAGAGAGAGAAAAAATGCAGCAATGCTGTTCGGCCGTATTCATTAATGTGCACTTTAGTCATAGAGTGAGAGAAAGAGGATTTTAATGCCTTTTCTGTGACGTCCGGAGCAGCTTTTGTTCAAATGTCACTGCACATAGATGCAGCATGGGCTTAAGAGGGAGAAAGAGAAAGCTGGGTCAAGAGAGACACAGAGGGGGAAGTGGAAGAGGGATAAAGTAGAAGAGGCCAAGATAAGAGTTGGGGAGGGTGTGAACATGTGATAAAGAGGGGAAGAAAGTTGTAGTGTGAAGTAGACACAAAGATCCAGCGATCTTGTCGCGATCAGACGCTTGATCTTGGCCACACGTTCTTGGTTTTCACCCACACGTGCGCACGTTTACAACACATGGACACAAACATAATCTTCTTGTGATACAGGCGTGCACAAAAGAGAAACATAGAAAAAACGTGTACGCACACTATCCACAAGCTTACCCCCCTCCGTCCTCCACCCCCCAGAGGGCTGCACTGTCTCTGCTTTGTCATCTCTGCTTGTCCAATAATCCCCTCCCCAGGGAGAAGCAATCTGTTTTAGATTTGAAAGAGAAAGGGACCCTGCCTGTATCACGTACAATTAAGCAGCCGTCAGAATGCGTCCGCGTAAGTTTGGAGGGAGAAGTGCCGCCACTGGGGGGTTGTCCCTTTCATCTGCCGCCTTTCTAGAATGGAGATAATGGGGTAGGAGGGTTGGAGGGTTGGAGGGATGGGAATGGATGTGTGGAGGGGGGGGGGGCTAAATGGAATGAATACATTTCCTCGCCCCTCCATCCCGCTCCAGAGCTCGACTAATAGAAGCCAGCGTGCGTTTGTTTCAGCTCCTCTGCTCCCTTTCTTCCCTTCTCCCCTGGAGCGGGCAAACACATTCAGCTTCTGCCAGCACTCCCCTCCTCTGCCCGTGTGCGCATATGTGTGTGTGTGTGTGTGTGTGTGCACAAACACCATATACGTGTGGACTTGGCCATGTGCTACTTGTAGCCTCTGGTCCTGTTTGCCCTTACTTGAACAGCCCGGCTCTGCTGTGTGGATGCAGAATGGCTGGATATTTGAACAGTTGTAGTATTAAAGGTTGAGCAGCTTTGTTTATACTGACGAGGTCCAGCTTTGCATGACACACATTATCTTCGCTTCGCTTTCCTTGAATTGCCCGTGGCAAGTTCAGATGAGTTTGCCTGGTTTCTCCTGAACATGTTGGGATGATATGTTGCCTGCATTCCTTCAACTTTGGCTCAAATGTAAAGGAATGACAGCGTTTGGAGAGGTAAGCTTCCTGTTCTTTGCTTTGTAAGCCAATTAGTCTTTCAGTAGATATCGTATTTGAGATATTTTACAATGCGTTAAGATCTGGACTTTTTGCCAGGCAGGATAAAGTTAATTAAATTACAAATGACGTTACTGCATGCTTTGGAAAGCCACACACTGAGCCAGAGGCAATGGAAAGGAGAGCTCCCATGTGTACAAATTACAGGTTACGTGTCTGTCTGTGTTCACGTCTGACTGATTCTTACTCTGGCTGTTTCACTGAATGACTGGTGCCTGGTGCCTGGTGACTAAAGCACACAGAGTGCATGAGATCCAAATAACACACACCCATATGTGCCCACAGGCATGGACAGAGGGGAGTGCTGAACAGGCACAGGTGCAATGGGACGAATGCGTTTTTATGAGTGGTATCATGTTGGTGTGTCAAAGCCATGGAGTTTGTTTATGGCGTCCAGGGTCACGCAGGCTGGTTCTCATGGTCTATGTTTGTCTACAGTTCCCAGAGAATATGCCTACACATGTTCCACATTTTAGGGGTGTTTAGTTTCATGCGCCAGCCGCAGCACTACACTTAACCAGGGTTTGCTGAGTGAGCTGCGACCACATCAGCTGGATAAGTCCACCTTTCCTTTTTATTTTAATTGACTGCCATTTAGGATTAATTAGGCTTTTACTAATTTAATTAGTGGAATATATGTTAAATGTTAAATCTTTGCTTGAATCTAATCTCTTACATCCCGATTAGCTTGGTGCACTGCTCAATAGATAGCACTGTTTATTGTTTATTGGTTTGGTTGGATGAATCTTGATAATTTTTTCAGACAGAACAGCTGCTAAACCTTTTTTTAAAATTTGTGTTTATTTCAGGTGCATACAGTCTTCTGATTGTTTGTCTGTTTGTATTATGTCATATATTTGTTTGGGATGTTTCAAGGCTCACTTTTCCCAGAAAGCACAGTAGTTGTTTAGTTTGAATCCAGGATGTTCAGTTTTTCTATTTGTTTTCCTTTTATGCCGCTAAACACTTTTCTGTCTGTGTTGACATTGGAATAAATCTCCTCTGTCTGTATTATGAGTGAACCGTTTATATTCAAACATTTTCTATCCATCCTAAATCAACATATTATTCAGGAGATAGATGCATTAGTCACTCAGCAATCAATGGGTCTTTATTTCTTTGAACTTATCCTACATCATCATTTCTTTACTGTAAATATAAAGAAAATCCTGTGTCTTACCAATTAAATCTTACTAGTTTAGTCACTAGTTGTGCTCAAACTCAACAACACAGGTCTTTTATTTTGGTAATTTTCCACAAATTCTAGAAATACTATTCAAGTCACACTACTCAAGTCAGTAATTGGTGGACATTACAGGGCTATTGAACTTGGTAAACTGCCGAACTTTCACAGAAACAAATCCTCAAGACTTGGTGTGTTTGCTGTCTCTCGCTCTCTCTTTTCCTCTGTCTCTCTCCCTCTTTCTCTGTGCCACCATGCTGCTGATTTCATGGAAAATAAGTCGATCTCTTTATTCTTGAAAATTACCTCAGTGGAAACCCATTGAAGCAATTTGCCATAGCTCTCTTTTGTGGTTAAAGGAATAATTTATCTGGGGGTATATTTGACGAGTCAAAGAGACAAGAAAGCCACCCGTGAGTGAGCAATACGTCCTCCTCCCTCACGCTCAGGCTCTCTGTGTAGCTCTCGCAGCCTGATAGAGTGTTTCTGATGGAAGTGTGGGTTTTGACAAGAAAGTGGCTGGAGGAATATTAATGCGCTGTATTTTATTCATCTGAGGTCGTCTATCGCTAATGGTTTCCATTCATGGCTTAGAATAGATTTAACAAGAAAGTGCTTGCTTTAGGCTCATATCATATAACTGTGGCTGCTGATCCTCTGATTGTGATTCCATGTTTTCATATCACACTATAAATCAGAGGAGTGGTTTCCCTTTCATTCACGCTCTCTCCTGCCTGTCTCTCTTTCTCTTACCCTTTTCCTCACCCTCCTGAATGGTAAATCTGCTTTTCCACTTGTAAAATTTAACCTCACGTGAAGCCTCCTGGGAGAGCAGTGCACGACTCAGGAAATGTGCGTGTATATATTTATAATATGTGAACTTTCTTAGTTAAACAGACCTCAACCAAAGGTGTCCATAGTAAAGGATTTGTACACTTGAATACAAATCACCTTCAGAGCAGGAACACTCTTGCAGACATGCAAACACAAATAAATACAGGCAGCTTTCCCCGTTTCTGAAATGACCGATTGTGTTTTTTAATCATTTCCCTCTCAGGGTTCTCAGAACCCCCTCAAGATTTCCAACAGACCACCTGGTGGCCCACAGCCATTCCCACTTTGAAGTCATTTGGACCAGGATTCATTTAATTATACATAAAGATGCATCCATAATATTGATGGGGTGGCCTGGCAGCCTTGGCACTACAAAGGGTCTCTGACCAGGTCCGAGAGAAACGCAGGGGTTTAACTAATAGCTTTGAATGCACTCTCTCCAGGTTCACATTTCACTGAATTGAGGCCATTCTTCTTCATTAAAGTGGCCTGAGTTTTACTTCAAGCACACTGCATACCACTGGAGGGGAATCATTTCTAGCTTTAACATCTAAAGTTTTATAGTCGTAACTTGGACCAAACAAAGATTCTGAATGTGCCTGTCAAGGTTAAAAGTTATGTTGCCATAAACAAGTCGGAGTAAAGAGCCAGGTCGTCATAGATCCTGCACCAATTTAGGCATTTTGGTCAAACAAATCAGTAAAGTTAAGAGTCTGAAAACACCAAGGTCTGAGCATTTTCCGAGTGCGTATCCACAGCCAAGTGAGTGCGCTGGGACAGAGCTCTCCTTCAGTCAGCTCAGTGTGGCTGCCGGGCGGGTGTTGGTGGGTACAATGTGCTGCCCTTGCTCTGCCGGGCACAGCGGACCCTGACACAGGCCCTTCTTAGTGTAAAAGGCCCTCGTCAGTCCTCATGGCAGCAGACCAGCCAAGCCAAATTCCCTCGGATTACAGAAATATTTGGACAAACCTTAATCTAAGGCCTTGCAATAATCATTTTTTCCCCTCTGAAATGGAGAAGGAGCAATCAGTCTGTGCTAAAAAATATCACTAGTCTAAACTAAAAATCAAGAGATCTAACATTGTTGTCCGTCTTTATCTCCTTTGCTTTGTCTCTCACATTAATTTGCAAGTGAATAAGTACTTAAGTGCTCATTTTTATTTTCTCTAACGGGGGACGTTTGAAAAAATTAAAATTATAGCTGTGTGCTGAAAGGCCGTTGGGGTCATTGCTAGTCACAGAGCCTATAGTCAAAGAGCAGCCTGCAGAATTTAAACTATGCCATCAGACTTTAATTCCCCTCTCTTTACCTTTGTCCCTTTGTGACTTGGCTGCCTTAGAGATGGACTGGGCAAATAGAAAGGGAGCAAGAGAGAGAATGGAAAGGAATAAGAGGAGCTTTGAGGTGCTTTGAAATAGCCATTGTCCTTAATAGTAGGGCCCTTTATGAGTGACTGATTTACTTCAGCGGGGGCACGGGCATCTGGTTTGGGTTTGACTTGCATCTTGTTTTGGAAAGGTGAACCCCCTCAACTCAAAACGCTGCATGTTAACTTAAAAAAGATCCAAAGTCCGTGGGCAGACAGGCATCAGAGGACAAATACGCCGGATTCGGTGTTTTTCATGTGTTTTTCACAGACGAATTCCCTCATGTATCTTCTCAGTGCATCTGCTGTTTTTCACTGGCAGCTGATAAATATGTGGACTGCCACTGCTGACAGAACAGGACCTAAGCCAGATGCAGCCTCTTTGTCTTTGCTGATATGAATATGCAGGCCAATCACAACGAGGCTTTTACAAGACTTTTGTTACCTTCATACCTCTGTACTGAGCCCCCTTCATTCAGTTTTTCTTCCCTCTGAGTTTCCCTCTTAACCCCTGTGTGTGGGTAGCCTCAGGTTGCTGAGGTTAGGTTAAACAAGCCACCATCAAAGCCATATTACCACTCGGGTCAAAGGAGGGTCGGGGTGCAGCAGGGTGTGTGGTTTGAGGCCCTAACTGGAGGGCACAACTGCCAACCAGCCAAAAAGTACTTCCCTGGATGGTTACACAAGCAGCAACTCTATTATGTTCAGTGCACAAAGCACAGCTGTCTGTGCAGCCATACCAAATCACTGAGCAATGCTGCATGTGCCAACGGAGAGAGTGAAAGAGCTGTTTTCTGCAAGTAAAGTCGGAAAAAACTTCACAATCATGAAAGTAGAGATCAGTGGGGTGTTGAGGTGTGCTAAAAGTCCCTAGTGTTGATGGCTATTAATCTCAAAATTGCACAACTTTTATGTATCTGGCAGCTGCGTGTCTGAAAACTCCATAGTGGCCTTTTTGTTCCAGTCCTTTTGAACCCCTTGGCATTTTATGTTCCTCCCATCCCTCCTCAATATTCTTTCTTCAGCTTAACTATGATGAGTACAGTAAAGGCTCATTTAAAGGGTCATTAGTGCTAATCCTCCAAAACAATGAGGAAGGAGAAACAATGTGCTCCCTAGTATTCCGACTCTGTCCAGGAATAAAGGCCTCTTGTCTGTTCCACAGATGTTTAGAAGAATCGTGTTCTGCTTATATCACGCTAGATGACATAAATAAAAGACTCTAAAGGGTTTATGAAAATGATGTGAACCGTTCTTCTCACAGAGGGTTCTCAAGGGTTTCGTAAAACTGGCAACATGCATTTTAAGCAGTGGTAAAAGCAACTGAGGTTCAGAAGCCTGTTATATAATAACTTTCAGATTAAGCATTTTTAATATTTATTGTTTCTTGTTTTTGTAGTGTATGAGCTGCCTTTTCAGTTTGAATTAATCCAGCAGTGTTTAGAGCTTCATGTGCTGGTTTCCTTTCCTGCTGTGCGTGAGTGTGCCCGAGGGTAAGAAGTCTGGATAATACTTTTTAAAGTGTGTGTACAAAACAAAACACTCGGAAGTGACTGTGTTTAAACACACTGATCTAAATCAGTTCATCTTTTGCAGTTAATCTTGATGCCAGTAAAACCACATCTAAAGTGTTTAATCTAGACAGTTGAAGTACTCTTTAACATTAAAATCTGAAACAGATGTAGTTTTTTAAATACACATATTGATAAGTTTTAAGAACTGTTACCGTAACAGCACTTTGTGCTGTTGTTTTGTGTCCCCTGACAAGAGGCTTCAGTAAAACACAACGCAGACATGACCAGTGCTTTGCTTTTATTTTTCTGTCCTTTGGAGCATTCACAATCTCATTTCTGAGTTTGTAATTTATGCATATTTATATAAGTGTTTGCACTTTTACTCCATGGAGATGGGAATGCTCCAGATCAACACAGACCATAGAAACCATTAATGGCACAATAATCGTCCTCCCTGTAGTTCACTGTTGACTTAAGTTTTTTGGAATCATAAGTATGCAAGAAAGAAAAGTTCAGTAAGTACCCTGAATCATCATTTTGAATATGAATAAAGTCACTCTCTTTACATTTTCCATAGATCTTAGTTCTGGCAGCCAATGGCCATCAGTCTACTTTTGCTATAGCAACTGCTTATCACACTGGTCTTGTCACTTAGCTTGTCATTTCCTCAAGTGGTTTAAAGCTCCATATGTCATATTAACATGAAGAAGTCAAGTTACAGTGGACACTACATAAATAAATAATTGTGGTGTTTTCTTTGATGTGGGGTGACTTTGAGATGGACAGCTGTCAGATGATCCCGGGGCTCGTTTTGCAGTCGCAGAGCTGCCTGAAATCCCTTTGGTCATAAGTGAACTTCAGATGACCTAGTGAGGAAAGTGGATCAGGTAAAATTGAGTTAGGATGAGAGGTAACCCAAAGGACAGCTGTGTCATTTCGCCCGTGTTACTTCGGCCTGCATCCCATTGGTGGTTATGCGTGGCATTTTATTAGCCCTGCCATCCCAGCCGTTTCAGACAGTGTGGCTATTGATACCTCGATAGTTAACCACATCAGCACCACAAGGTTTGTGTCAGATTCCACAATGAGCCTTCTTGTCTGTTTTCTCACTTCTCTAAGTCGCATGAAGAGGCTATTGCTGGGAACCATCGGCATGTAAAATTGAATTCGCACTGGGTGCTAACATTACACTTGTTGGCTGACCAGCTTCCATTTGATTTCAAGTCTTCCACAGCTTGACAGAAATAGAGACTCTACATTATGCGTTTTGTCTAGATTTGGGCTGCGTCTGTCATTTCTGGGAAGATTTCCCATTCATGTAGGAGGACTTGGACCTTTACAGCAGTAGAATTGGCTTTTGTGGGAGAAAGCCTTGTGTGTAAGTGTCTTATGAGATCCTGCGTGTCACCATATGTTTGTACAGTAGTTTGTGTTGTGTGTGTAATTAACTGTGAGCTTCTGTGCACTGTGCCACCCTGTGCTGGAGGGGTGTTTGTCCAACCGGCGCCAATGTTTGCACGGGGCCTGTCACGATGACTGGGCTGGCTGGCTCCGGACACCGCTCATCTAAAACGCAAGATAGAACAAAGTGCTCTTAAAGCTCCTTCTGAAGCTCTGCTAATAACAGATGGCATCTAACCAGAGGAACGACAAGTAAAGGATGCAGTGCAAGAAAAAGGACCTGATTCACTTATTCTTTGTTCTATTTATTGTTTTTAAGGGAGAAGCTAATTCTTATTGGTGTTGCCTAATGTAGAGCATATCAATGAGAGCAACTGTTTGCCAATTTAGGCTTTTTCTGAATGTAAATTTTGTGTGTGCATGCATTTGTAGTAATTTGATAAAAAAGTATATTGCATGTAAGAGCTTTATGTGACAGTGGTCATAGTAAATTTTATGCTAGTTCCCATTGATCTTGTCATTCTATCATCACCCTCCACCATCATTCTACCATTTACATTTATCTGAATAAGTACACACGCATTATATATTTCATTTTATGTTTCTCATGGTCCATTATGATTTGTAAATAAGCTTTTAACCCTTTCAGAAATTGTGATACACTTCTCAAGGGTGCCACTCATTATAAGTAAGACACCATAAATGATTATTTATTTAGTCCATAGTTTCTGCTCTTCGCTTTTGGGGACTGCCCCTTTGTGAAAATGAGGGTGAGGGCGGAGCCACTCAGTGGGGTTTGACCAGGCTCAGGTGTCCTTGACCTGCCATTTGTTTTCAGGCCATTAACTCAGAATGGCGAGCAGTGTGGTGCCACTCGGTGGGATTACTGTCCATAAGGCACTTCTTTACCAGCACTGATGGAGTGCTCATTGTCATAGCATCGTAGTTCACCTCACAGCCACAAGCCATTCTTTCACACATATTGTTGTTATTTAAAGTTACCTACTAATTTAAATCACATTTGCATTTTTATCTATGTTACCACTCAGTCTTGTACTGATACATTGTATTCATGCATCAACTTTTTACATTTATTTTAAGAGTGTTAAAGTGTTAATCTGTAATCTGTCTTTTCAATTTTATTGTTAAGTTTGACTCGGGGCTAGTGTTAACTTTACATTGTTCCCTGGCAGTTTAGTTAAAAGCTATGCAGACTATTTATGACCAACCATGACATTGTAAGTGAGCATGAGGCTACATAGTGCTGTGATGACTCAGTGGTAATCTGTGATTGGCGACAGTGGCACCGAGGTTAATGTAGCGGAACCCTCTCTCCGCCTCCCGTGCCCCCTAACCCCCTCCCCCCTAGTGTGGTCCCATCCTCCCCACCGGCCCTCTGTCACGCTTGACTCAACAGGGGGTGTCTTTTGAGTGAGAGGTGGAAGGTGGGCGGCGATTGGCTGACGGGGGAGAGTGGCTGTGGGTGTTTTGAGTGCGGACAGCCAATGGCGCAGGCTCGGCACAGTTAGCTGAACCACAGCTCTCCAGTAGTGATAGAGAGTTTCCGTGTGTGAGTGTGTGTTATCTGACACAGAAGGAGACATAAGAAAAGATACAAGGATCAAGTGAGAGGAGAACAAACACAAAATGAGACTCGTGGGATTTTCTGAGGTGAGATCGGTGCTTCTAGATCCTCGCTGCTCTTCTGTAGCTTAAAATGTTTTTATGAGTTTAGGTCAGGAGAGTTGATGTTGAGTGATTTTGTTTTCAGAGGAGAGAAGTGATGGGATTTCACTCAGGATGCAACATATGTTGGAACTGTTGAGTAACTTTTCCTTGGTGTTGGATCAAGAGCTAAATCAGAGATGAAACTTTTTTGGCTTCTCTGTTTATGGATTTACAATTGTCTTTTGAGTTTGATTGTTACGAGGCAGATGTATATGATATTTCTTGGTTGAATATATAATAATAATATGGTTAAATGTTCCTAAAGGGAGTGATATTCTCTTTGACATTATGATGCAATTCCCTATGCTTCTTTAAAGTTGCTCACTGTATTTCTCTTTTTATTTCCCATGTTCCTTGCAGTGATGTCTCCATGTTTTTTGTCTCCTCTGTCTCTTCACAGTCAAACACAGCTGCGAGGGCTGCACGGGTGTGAGTGAGTGGCCTGGCTGGACCTCCTCTCCCTCCCTTATTTCTCCATCAATCCTCCCATCTACCCATCCCGTCTCTTGTCGTCTCAGGCACCATGCTGATGCAGTGGCTGGCTTGGTTGGCCCTGCTGTCTCTGGACTGGGCTCCAGGCAGCTGGGCCTTCATCACCACCAGGGCTCAGGGCCTGAGGGGTCGCATCCAGAGAGACCGCAGGAACATCCGGCCCAACATTATTCTCATCATGACGGACGACCAGGATGTCGAGTTGGGTAAGACTGGCATGCTTCCTGGTCTTCCTGGAATTCAGTGGGACCCATTTACTTTTTTTTTCATTCGGGTGCTATTTTTTCCTTACTTATAAAACCTAAGTTTTATGTTTCTTACAGTAATTTCTGTGATTTTTTCCTATTTTCTCTCTTAGCGCCCTTAATAAATTTCTTTGTCTTTGTGGCTTTTCATGAGGATTTATGTCTTTGTGGTCTTCATCCACACATGAAATATTAAATAGAGCCCATAAGCCAAAGCCGAATGACCATCTGGCCTATTAAATGCTGAATTGTAATTATTTGTCACTTGGAGAATTGACTGGGAAAAGGTCAAGTCATCAAAATAGACTTAGGGCTGTTTATCCACATTTAAATTAATTCAAAATATTGAAATAACAGCAATTTGTCATGGTGGGTGTTGGCACAATCTATTTTTATTGTATCAGCAAGTAATAAAATTCAGACTGCACTCATTACTGACCGCTGTGCTTATTTTTCCCTCAGGCTCTTTACAGGTCATGAATAAAACTCGAAAGATCATGGAAGATGGAGGCACAACTTTCACCAATGCCTTTGTCACTACACCCATGTGCTGCCCGTCTCGGTCCTCCATGTTGACGGGGAAGTACGTCCACAACCACAACACCTACACCAACAACGAGAACTGCTCCTCCCCTTCCTGGCAAGCTCAGCACGAGCCACGATCATTCGCTGTCTATCTCAACAACACCGGCTATAGGACAGGTTAGTGAGCGACGACACACACTCATATATATACAGACTTTTCTAAATACAACAATGAGCACAGACAGCTTGTCCACCAAGGAATTCCAAAGGCCTTGCTGGGGATGTTTTCCTATTATTTAATATGGAAAATTGGCATTTTACAAGTTATGATTGGGTACCATCTCATTTTTTTGCCAAGATACTGTCAGTCACCACCAGCTCAAATGTCCTCTTGGCCTCTCTATTTTCACTCAATGCAAATTTTTATAGTAAGCTAGACTCCGCTGCCCTGCCTGGCTGTCTGCTGTGAGAAATGCAAACACAGTGAGCGTGCCAGGTCGCTGTCATGTCCCATCAGGCACTGTCTGTGTGAGTGATGGGCAGGCGTTGGACTGGGCAGCTCAGTGGGGTCCTGTGGGCTGCAGCACGGCCTGCGGTTTTCGAGCTGATGCGTTAGTCTGCAATTAGCCTTCTCTGGGACTGGCTGGCTCCCTGCCCAGCCTATCCGAGAATGCTGTGCAGTGAAGCCAGGGGGGAAAAAAAAAAGAGACTAGCAAAAAGTTAGGCATCACATGCATGCACACACAGATAGAGTCACACAGACGCACAGAATTGAGATTTTCACAGGCAGAAGCAAATGAAGAAAACATGCATTTATGGTATGGTCTCCGACTGCATATTAAAAGAAACCCCCCCCTTTCTTCTCTCTCCCCTTCTCTTCTGCAGCCTTCTTCGGCAAGTACCTTAATGAGTACAACGGCAGCTACATCCCACCTGGGTGGCGTGAATGGGTCGGATTGATAAAAAATTCCCGCTTCTATAATTACACTGTCTGTCGGAATGGTTACAAGGAGAAACATGGTGCCGATTATGCCAAGGTATGTGTTCCCATAATTTCAAAAAAAACAGATCATTAACTGAATCACTCATTTGTTTTCCCTTTATGACCTAATATAAAGACTTTGTCTGACAAATTGCAGGTTCCCTGTCATATATAAATACAGACAGTGAAGCTCTTCACTTATCACAGTGTTGTAATCCAGACTGACAGGAATTCTTATTCGAGAATTAAAGGGAATGAGCCGACGTGAGGTGGCGTCTCCTCTTTCTGCAGCATCCTTTTATTATGACGCACTTCACTTCAACATTTAGACTCTGTAAAGCTGAAGCATATTTATGAGAAGCCAACGTTCTCTGTGATAAATACCACCCTGCGTTTGTTTTTGTCTCTCTTTCAGTCTGTCTACCTTTTCCGCAGAATGATTTTGTGCTATAATGACACAATAAAAGAGGAGGGGAAATTTTGCTTCACCACTGTAAGACCCTGGAGATGAAAACCGTGGGTACAGATTTTGGTTGCTCTGGAAGGCATTGGTCATAAATCTTCCCCAGCATTTTGTAAGAGCTGTCAGCTTGTTTTCACAGCTCCATGCCAATGTCTTCCCAGGTAGCATAGTCCTGAATACGTGAGGAATCCATGTGGAGGGTTTATAGTTTGGATACATGTCAAGTTTGAAGATGTTCTGCCCTAAAGATGAGCAAATAAAAGTCTGGACTGCTGTTTCTCTGCAGAACTTGGACTAAGGTGTAAAGTTACCCACAGGCTGAGGCCAAGGTGTTTACATGACATGGGCTTGGTCAGCAGATTGTGGTCAAAAAACCAAATGGACACACTGTTTGCTATTTACTGCCAAAAACCATTAACCTGCTACCACTGGGACAAACACAGCTCCTCCTTTCAGATTCACACAGGGTGAGAAGGTCACGGTGCAGCTGGCACACCAAGTCGTTGTGATTAGACGAGGAACTTGCCCAGTGATTTCATTCAATTTGGTCCCATTTGATTTTCCATCAGTAGGAGGCTGAGTTCACTGAGTTTAAGGCCTTTTGTCAAAGACGTTTTGTTTGGGAGTTAGTTTGAGAACATGATTCATACACTTTTTTTTTTTCATCAAATTCCATGATAGGAGTAAACTGTTATGAAGACACAAAGCAGCCTACTTTGCAAGCCAGATGTGATATATTGAAGCAATAAATGTTAATGGAAATTTCCACTGATCAGAGATCAAACTGCTTGGAACTTATAGACAACAGTTTATTTCATGGTCACAACGCCCTTCTGCATTGACAGAGTATGTAGGTTTTCTATAAAACTGAAAAAGTCAGATTCTCCATTCAAATAGATGAATGTCACTGGAGAATTAAACTGTGTGTGAATGAGTTTGCTTTATGTGAGTGCCACTTAGTGCTCATCGTCTCCAAATGGTCCTGGGAAAAGTGACACTCCTCACCTCCTTGACCATTTAATAGCTGTTGGCCAGGCATCCCCGTGACACCGTCACTTCCCTTTGACCTGCCAGAGCCCTTAGCAGCGGTGGCTCTGGATTCTGGAGAGCTGGTGACACAGAGGAAACAAGTTTGTCAATGTTTTGCCATGTGCACGCAATCACCAGCCTCCATGGGCATGTGCAGCCGCCAGGCTATTAAAGCTGGCCTTGCTATAAAGCCTATTAATAGAGACAGGGTGAATCAGCCAAACCCACTTCTGACATTTCAGGGAAATCACCCTTTACCCTTTCATTCTGAGCCTGGCACTCCCTTTTACTTGTTGTACGCCAAAAAGTGGCACGCCAGAGCTGCAGGTAGGATGGTTAATCGACTATTGGAAACTTGGCAAATGCCATCGTGATTTCTAGTTAAGGGTGTTACCTACTAATCATTTAAAAAAAGAGACTCCACCATGGCTGGAATGAAGGTTTTTATTAGAATGTCACGCCTGTGGGCTGTTTGATGTGACAATTTCACATTTCCTGAGTCTAAGCTCTTTGCAGTAAGTTACGCTTTTATTCATTCAGCTGTCCTCTTCTGTTAAGATGTGAAAAACAGAGCACTCGGGATCTTCAGGAACTTGTGTCTTTCCCATCTCCTGTACACAAATCATCACTCACTCCAGCTCATTTCTCTAATGCCCCGAGGCTTGTATCTATGAGGTTATTGTGCCTGATTTGTGTGTTCCATTATTTCCCAGAGTGAATCCCCGAGAAGGAAAGAAAACACATGTTAGGAGAAAAGGGGATGGAATAAAATGAAGCTAAATAGGAGAAAGGGAATGGATAGCCCGGAGAGGAGTAGAGGGGTTGGAGCTGTCATAACAACATACCATTAGAGAGCGCCAGGCTCCTCTCGCCATCAAGTGGTGTCACATTCAATAGTGCAGAGATTCACTGATGAGGCAACAGCCCATATACTGTATACACATACACACACAGCCTCAAGCACACACTCACATTTACACACACACACTCACACACACACACAGGCAAGCTGCCAGCTGTTGACTCGACAGATTGGTAGTGTAGTGTACTCAATGGCCCCAGTTCATATCCCCACTGGCCCCTCTCCATTTATTTGAAAATGACTGGACGGGGGAAAGCAACATGTCATGGTGATTGGACTGAGTTTATCAAAGCTCATGTTGTTTGCAATTTTTTTTTTTTCCCCAAAGTTCTACCTTCTCTTTTAGCTCTCTCAAAATGGGTTTTGAGGCCTGCAGCACCAAATAATTCCTGTTTATTCATGTTATTTGCCCTCTTTTTTTTTTTTCTTCCAGGACTACTTCACAGATCTGATCACCAATGACAGCATCAACTTTTTCCGCATGTCCAAACGGGTGTACCCTCACCGTCCTGTCATGATGGTCATCAGTCACGCCGCTCCTCATGGCCCAGAGGACTCGGCTCCGCAGTACGCTGAGCACTTCCCAAATGCTTCGCAGCACATGTAAGTTAGACATTACCACACACACTCAAACCCATGCACTCCTCTAAGCTTTTACATTAGACTTGTACCACGTCAAATAAGAAAAATCAAATGTTTTGGCCCCCTTTTATAAAGATCATATACACGTACATTCTGCCACCTTTCATGTGCTGCCATATGGAATTTTCCTTTTTAGCATCCAATTTGACTTTTTATGATTTGGTATACCTAACATTATTACAGTGCTCAAGCCCCTCAATCCCCAGTGATGACAGGTTGCTTAGAAGCCGCGGGGGCCGACGACATGGCGAGCGTGAAATCAAAATGATTTATCATCCAGGAATAGCTGGGGCACATACCATTAAGAACTGCCTTCATGCCAAGCCCACATTGGCCTCCCACAGCTCTCATCAGTTGAGGCAGCGCTGCAGTGCTCTGGGTTGTACAGTGGCAACATGCCCTGCCATCCCTTAGTGGGCCATCCGACAGGCTCCCAGGATGCACCTCTCCACTGAGTGGGATAATGTAGATATCAGCTCTAGCGATGTCATTTCTGCTCAGTATTCCTCTTTCTCTATTTACCAGCGCTCTCAGTGTTTCCCTCTTCCTTCCTCTCACTTTCTATCCCTCAGACATTCCGGTCTGTCTGCTCCATAGCTTTATCACTTTATCTTTTTATCTCTGTTTGTGTCTGTCTCTCTGTATACCTTTGCCTCCATGTCTGCCAGTGTCTTGTCAAATTTTTCTCATCTCTTGCAGCGCTGCCTCTCCCTCTCCCCTCTTGTGAAATCTGTAAAAAGGACTTCCTGATTCTGTCCGAATCAATCTGTACTTTCTCTCCGTGGCTCTTGGGCTGACTAGAAGGCATTGTGCGCACTGGGACACCCTTTGTGAAATTATTAATTTTTTTTTAGTTTTAGTTAGAGTTGAAGTTTGTTTAAGGAGCTTTGGTAATTCTCTAAAAAAGCCAGAAAGTCCCCGGTAGGGTCATTCACTAATGGAAAGATACGGCTGAAAATGTGTCTGGTCCGCCGGTATTTCATAATACACAGAGCTGGGAAAAGACTGCGTGGCAGTGAAGGAGGAGCTGCCTCATAAATCAAATGAGCGTCTGTACCTTTGACAGCAACAATGGCAGGGGAGGGTTTGATGTTAATGTCATTAACATTCCTAACTGAAGGTGTTTTTACCATGTCTCTTAGATGTAAGCCAAGCCCTCGTCTTATTTAAAACACTATAGATGTGCTGTGGTTTTTTTACTGGCATGTCTTTCTATAGCAGGGAGGGAATGGAAGTTATCCTAGTCATCGCTCAACAAGCTGCTTTAGGGAATGTCCATAATCCTTGCGCAGGATGTGCCTATGTTAAGTTTTGTAAGGTCAGGAGGCTCTCTGGGGTGAACAGCGGGCCGCACGCTGCTGTAATCCAGGGCTAATACCACAAAACACGACCCATACTGTATGCGACAGGTGGCAGGTGTGACCTCTCCTATGGACTGGCTTCATTCCACTGACCTCTGCATTCCTGGTTCCCTAGTGCCCAGGGCCCCATACCTTGGTGGCCCATTGCCCAGAGACAGATCCCTTTGTGGTGCTTATTAGACCGCCTGGCTAGGTGGGTGAAGAGTTCACCCTTCTAACAAAGCAGGCCTGAGGAAACGAGGGCAGAAGGCAGTTCACTCCATCAGAGCAAAGCAGCTTCCATAGCAGGTCTTCATTAAGTATCCAGGTCTTAATACCCTGTCCAGCAACTGCTTATTCATGGGGGGGAAAACCTGTTTGTTTATAAGAGTGAATGACTTATTGTAGAATGGAAATTGTCGGTTATTGTCTCTTAACATTCCAGCACTACAAACTACAAAGCTTACTGACAAAGAATCAGGGGTTAACCTCAGATTACACACATTCTTCTTAATATTTTTCATAAACTGTTCTGCTTTGAACTTCAGAAACTTTGCAGACACTTCAAACAATGGTCTACTGTTAATCTCCCTCCTTTACTTTACAGCTTATACCACAGACAGGTGAACAGCTTCTCTCAGCTATAACTCCACAAACAGGACAGCCTCTCCCTCCCTCTTTATCCACTCTTGTTATTCCTTCATTTCAAATGACCATGACTTATTGAGTTTTTGGTCCAGGAGTTGTTGCAAACTTGAATTTGGGGCCTTTTATTTTCTTTAGCATGTGCCAACCCTCAAATGACTTGTCTGTGCCAAGAGCGCAGTGGAGCAAGGAGACGCTCTTCTCTGTGTGAGGGAAGAGATGGTCAGAGGGAGAGAGAGAGAGGTGTAGAGAAACTGCTAAGGTGCTGGCTGCTGACTATTAGGACATTTCCTTCAGCAAACAGAGCAGCTATTGATGCGTGTCAAATGCAGCGGACAACTGTGGCACCTGTTACTGAGCAGTAGTTTGTGAAAAGTAACAGACAGGTGTTTTTTGGCATCCTAAATGGCCACTTCATAACTGTTACGTGCTCTGATAACTCACATCAAGACTCACTTCCATAAAGGTTTTTTCTGCTTGTACGACTTCATCAGGCACACAGTGCTCATTTAAGGCTCTATCAATCCAAAACACAGTCAGTTTTTTCACATTTTTCACTGTCTCCTCTCTCCCTCCTTTGTGCCTCCTCTAGCACCCCGAGCTACAACTATGCCCCAAATATGGACAAACACTGGATCATGCAGTACACAGGCCCCATGAGGCCAATACACATGGAGTTCACCAACTTCCTCCACCGGAAGAGGCTGCAGACACTCATGTCTGTCGATGACTCAGTGCAGAAAGTAAGTCTAATTAACAGGAGACTTTTTCGAGGATCAAAGTATAGGATTTCGCTTTCTATACTCTCATGGTCACTCCTGTCGCTTGCCAGGTTTATGACATGCTGGAAGAAACTGGAGAGCTGGACAACACTTACATCATCTACACGGCAGACCATGGCTACCACATTGGTCAGTTTGGATTGGTGAAGGGCAAGTCCATGCCGTATGACTTTGACATCCGTGTGCCGTTTTTCCTGAGAGGACCCAACGTAGAGCGGGGAGCAGTGTAAGACAAAGCAGCAACTAAAATCTTTACAATACAAATTACATTGTCTCCACATTGTAAATGGTCAGGAATAAACTCTATTGTGTGTGTCTTGATGTTCCTTCTCTTACTGTCTGAAGTTTTGTCTTTTCTGGGTTTGTTCTTTAATATCAATTTATGTTTTTTAGCAGATCATGTGAACATTATGTGCATTTACCTCCTCAGAAACCCTCATCTGGTGCTGAACATTGACCTAGCTCCCACTATTCTCCACATCGCTGGGCTGGACACCCCTCCAGACATGGATGGAAAGTCCATCCTTAAGCTGCTGGAACAGGACAGGACTGGCAACAGGTCTGTATGGATCCATCATGCCATGCTGTAATGGATATTATGTACTGTAATTGCACAGTGTGCATGATATGTGCAGCAGTCTCGCTCTCGTTGCCCTTATTGAGCACATGCCCATATTGAGCAAGCGCAAATGCATTTCCATGGCCAAAATAATTGCTCCAGCTGAGCACAAAGTGGGTTCAGGGCAATTTGGTGGATTTTCCTTGGCTGTGGGACTTTGGCTGCATTTCACTGAGGTTCTTCTTTATGAAGTTTGTTTGCAAGTTGAATCATTTGTTTCATCAGGAAAACCCACAGTACAAACAATTTCTAATATAAATGTAAATTCATTGTCCTCGATTCAATAAAAGGACAAGCATCTATTGTTAAATTTGCACCAATAAAGAAAAGAAACAGTAACATTGAGAAAACATTTCCAGAGCAACAGGAAGAATTGAGAAAATATATTAAATGCTCAAAGAGTACTTACACCTTAACCTTGAACCCACAAAGTCTTGAACTTACTGTAATCAACATAATGTTGACAAGCTGAGTACCTGACATGCTGTACATGGAGCTGATGGTGAGTGCACAGGCCATATGAATTCTCTTAACTTTGTGCGTTTTCTTTTCCCAGATTCAAACCCAACCGGAAACCCAAAGTCTGGAGGGACACATTCCTGGTGGAGCGAGGGTAAACAGGAGTTCTTTATTCCCTTTCCACACCACAGGCACATCCGTGTCGTTGCAGAGCATTGTGTGTCACACAAACCTGACAAAACATTTCAATGAACCCGTAATGTGCAGCCACTGAGCTGTTTTTCCCACTTATTTGTTATCTGACAGACATTTCCTGACCACAGTCGCTTGGAAGGCAATCGTGGTGGAAGAGGTTGAAATATTCAAAGTTGTTTGGTAAAGCTATAAGTGGCAAGCAAATTATGACAGTTCACGCAAGAGGCGCTGACATAAGTGTAACCAGGTCATTCGATCACACAGAAGAAAAACAAGCGGAGTCTTTGTCTTCTGAAGGGGCCTTGCGTATGTTGAGCACACGATCGGGGCCTTAAACCTGATTTAGCCTGCTGTTCCTGCGCTGGCGGAGACAGACGGAAGATACATTTCAGTAACATGGGAGAGCCAGACACGCGCAAAATAAACAAAGGCTAGCCAGACTCAGGATGATGTTACCTGAGGAATGGCTAGAGGGCTCACACTCGATCCACTCACAGGACATGTCACCAGCTCCCCCAGTTAGGAATGCAACAGTCGTGCAACAGCCAAAGTTTGACTGTTTCCTCAAGACTGTTTTCTTTGTAGTGTAAGGGATCTCATATAGTGCATGCTCTCTCGCAAACCCTGTTAGGTCTTTATTTAACCTCCCCTCTGCTGCCAGATATATGTTGCAGAAAATGATACCTCCAATCTGACAGCTGGCTTTTGTTTGTCTAACATGTTAAGCTGTGGTAATGCCAGGGGTACACTGACAGAAACCTGACAACTAGGCGAGAAATAATCCCATCCAGCTTGTCTTCACATGACATAGGTAACCTAGAAAAAGGGGTTGAAATGAAATAAACAATAAAGGAGAGACATAGGGGCAGTGGCTGGAAAACGAATGGGGAGAGAACAGAAACACTGTTTGAGGCCAGATTGTGCTGGCAGCGCGTGTAATGATACTGTATATTACAGTATGTCATGTTCTGCCTCACAGCTGCTGTTTTTCCCCACTGTCATTTCCTAACAATCCCTTTTTTTTTTTTTTTTTTATTTCCAAATCGCTGGCTTGGCCCTTCCTTTCTCCTTTTCCACTAATTTGCTCTTTTGCCAGCAACTGCGTCAACATCTGCAGAAATGTCTCCAAGATTATAAAAGAAGAACTAGTTAGCCCTGCTGCCGTGCATGCACATCAGCGTCCTGCTGGGACATGTTTGTGTGTCAGAAAACGTAGCCAGTCTATTGGCTGATGTGTATGAAATGAAAAGAGTGTGACCTCTGACCTGTAAGGGCTTTAGCTCTTTTAATCCATCCCTCCATTAATCCACACTGTTTAGAAAGGCTGTCTGCTCGTGAGCTTGTCTCCAAATGCTGAGATTAGCCTCCACAGACCTTTCGCTCTCTTACTCGGGCACAGATGTAGCAACACACACACACATACACACACAGTAGCTAATGTTTTTTGTGCAGTTTTCTCACCCGTTATGTGATACGCTCTGCGATTTAATATCCTCACATGACCTTACAGTACCGTAGTGCTGGGTCTATGAAATGCTGACTGACAGTCGGGACTGACTGTATTGTTCGGGAATCCAGTCACTGATGTAACGAGCCATCAGGGAGTGATATAGACAACTGTTAGCTCTTTAATCACCCCTGGCTAGAGGCTAGAAGCTACGGCCAAGCCCTTGTGTGAACACTGGCTGTTTTCCACTTCAACAGGACAAGATCGGATAACACGACAAGGGCCGCACTCTTAGACGGGACAGTTTGCTCTTTGCTGCATTGTCATTGTCATTTTGTCTGTGCGTCATGAGCAGCCAGGCCATGTTGGCAGAGAGTTACGGACAGAGCAGGGTGAAGTGGTGGTGGTGGGGGGGGTTGGCATGGCCGTAGCGGAGACTCAGCCAGGCCTTGTGGTGGCAGCAGCAGGAGGAGATGGGGGCTGGGCAGTTGAATGTGATGCCAAGCCAAGGTCAAACAGCTTGGCCCGGAGGTGAGCACTGGTCTGAGGCCGAGCAGAGTGCCATGCCCAGACACTACATAACTTATCCATTCACTGGCTATGACCGTGAGAAGCACACAGGACTGACCATGACCGAAAGTAAAATACAGGAAACTTTCAAAGTATATTCGACTTTATTTCAGTTCTCTATTGTTTAGTAATACTTAAAAAGATTGAATTATAATTGATGTTTCTGTTGATGCTGATTTCTTCATCCTGTTTGTTTGTGTTGTGCAGAAAGATCCTGAGAAAGAAGGATGACTCGGCGAGCACTCAGCACACCAACAGCCTCCCAAAGTACAAGAAGGTCAAAGAAACTTGCCAGCAGGCCGAATTCCAGACACCCTGCGAACAGCCTGGACAGGTAAAACAAACACACCCATGCACACTCCGCAAAACCTTTGTGAGCAGAAATGAGCTCCCCCGATATCCACTAAACAAAGTTTCTCTAGTTCTGTTCAAACAATAATGAGGACCGATCTCACAGTGACCTCAGCGCTGCCTCTTGAACTATTCCACAGAGCCACAAGTGAAACAGTCATTTACGGCACATCACTTGGTTCATAACTGGACCCTTCTGCACTTCTTTTGTGGTGAACTGGCACTTCCCTTTCATGTGTGCTTTATTAATTCTCCAGCAGACCAACAGCCAAGTGCTACAGTATGTGGCCTCAGAGCACACAGAGCAGAACAATACAAATTGTTACAAGTTTCAGGTAGCGTTAAGTGACGGGCTGAGTTTCTGAAAGGCTGACTAATGCAATCCAGATCCAGTCAGCGGTTGCATAAATGTGTGTATGTAGCAATCTGTTATTAAAAACGGTGATGGAACGAAATATAGTTGAGCTCATCGATGTGTTCTGTGTTTTATGAATACTCGAGAGCGTGTGAGCACACAGCAGGCAAGAGCTTTATGGCTGCTCTTTAGTTGAAACCTCCTCTCATTCCAGCTCTTCCTTTTTTTTGTTGTTTACAAGCAAACAGGAAAAGTAACATAAAAAGGCAGATCATTATAATTAATGCCTTTTTAAATGTCCGCTCACCTCACCCTGTCACTCAAAGAAAAAAACCTCGGCTCAAACCAAAACATTTCACTGAAATAACTAAAGGAATCTTCAACAAGGACATTAAAACCTCAGCCTTGAACCCTATTTAGGTTAGAATGAGATAATTTTTTGTTTTTCCTAAAAGCTTTAAAAGTTACTGCCTTTTAAAGACAACCACAGGATCTTGGTTCAAACAGACCAGCTTTTTTAAGTGCACAGCCTCTGTTGTGTTTTTGTCACAAAACTGTTGCGGCCCCGTGGAATCAATCACGTGTTAACACCATGTGTTTGATGTGGGTATGCTTGATTTATTCACGGGAGACAAATAAAAACCTCTGTTACTATATGTTTTCGGGGGGGGCATGACAATGTGAGTGACTTGCGGTGCTTTGGGTCTTACTTTTACTGCTTCTTCCTGTCAGTTTCTCATACATCTCTGCTGTCCGGCTTCTGCAGCAGTGCTGCTGTGCCTGAAAAGCCCTCACAGGAGGGAGAGGGAGGGAGAAGAATACAGAAAGCCAGAGATCGTTTTCATCCCTAAATGACAATACATCTCTCTCTTTCTCCCTCATGTCTTGTTTAATGCTGATATAACAGCTCTGTAGGGGCCGTAAGCTCTTCGTCACTATCTGAGCCTTCCAAAAGAAACCTGATCTGCCTCATGGCCCTTTGTTTGGACCTTCATTCCCACACTCACCACTGATGATCTGCGCTGCGCACTGCAGATGTGTCTCTTCCATTTATGCGAGCTCTAACCAGCAGTACTGCTCACAGAAATTAGCCACAACTCCCTTCTCCTGGTGGGAATTGATGTTGAGAAAGACACGGAGGATGTAAGCAATTGCGCGGATATGTATTTACACAGTTACACTGGTGACGCACTTGGCACGGACATACCAAGTGTGAGAGTGATAGGGGTTTCCACTTTATTTTCTAGACACCAGACGGGCCTGATTCATCTCATGTGGCCGTTCTGGTTTATCTTTCCTGCTGCTTTTGGATGCCATTCTTTCCCACAGGCCGATGTTTTTTGCCCAATACATGTCGCAAAAACCTCAGCAAAACAGAGGCAGTTTCTGAGATTAAGCTTTTCATATTTTTAACATCTATGCAGCTCATTAGTGATGTTAGACAGTCTGCTCATTGCTAAAGTTACATAGAAAGAAATTTATAAAAAGAAACAGAGATCAAGGACATTTTGATTTGTTCTAATTTCTGGAAATTTAGACAAACAAATTAAGTTAGAGGAGAGAAAACTAAATAAGAGAATATTGTTTCCCCCAGTTCATTTTTTTTTTTCTGCTGCCGTTTACAGAAATGGCATTGTGTGGAGGAGATCACAGGCAAGTGGAGGATACAGAAGTGTAAAGGCGGTTTAAAGGAGGGCTCCAGGAAGAGGGCCCGCAGCCTGAAGCCTCGCAGCAGCTACGACAACCGAGAGAGAAGCTGTGACTGTGGGGACGCCACTTTAAAAGCCTCCAGAGCAGAGCGCCGCTCCCACCAGCAGCTCTCATCTGGCCGTGAGCGTGAGTGTCCACGAGCCTGTAGTTTCTACGTCTAAAATTGTATAAGGATCTATGGTCATTTTAAGTGATGGGGGATTGGATGTACATGTGTGTAGGATTATTGGGCTTAATTCAGCTCAACTGAGGGGGATCTGGCACGGGGCAGACGGCTTCGGTTAACGTCCAGCTTTTCTTAACCCATAACTTTGTATTGATGTCTGTCTCTCAATACCAGTTGGAGGAAAAGAAGTCTGCTAGGGCTCAGGGCTTGATTTCCTGTAATGGATTATTTATACTGTAAAAGGAGACAGATGCACGAAAGAAACAAACCTCCTTCAACCAGTCCTGCAATTTGTTGTGTGGACGATGCCTTGTATGTGTGTGTGTGTGTGTGTGCTGTTGAGGTTGTGGTTTCGAGTGGTTTGATGCCCTCTAGTGTTGCTTTGAAAAGATGCAACTCAAGTAGAGACACTGGTAATGCTTGAAGATGCAACGCAAAAGCCAACACAGTCAAAGTTTGAAATTAGGATTTTAATTTATTATGAAAATTGAAATAAAGGGTTATCTTTTTTAAATAAGTATAATAATTATGCTTAACTATACTTTTTTTGATAGGTTATCGGCCCCGCTTTGTGCACACCAGGCCAGCCAGGTCTCTGTCTGTGGAGTTTGAGGGTCAGATATATGACATCGACCTCCAAGCAGACGATCAGTCAGCCATCCGCCGCCGCGTCATCTCAAAGCGCCACTACAACCGAGAGGACCCAGAGTTCGATCTGGCCTCAGATGACGGTTCAGAGGAGATGCTGGCAGACGACACCAATGCTGTCGGATACCCAAACTCTGTGAAAGTTACACACAAGTACGAAGGCAGCCTTCCTTTAAATGTAATATCAATATTGGTTTATTTTTTCCAGAGAGGTATCTGACAGGTTTTTCTTGCATCTGTTTCAGGTGTTTTATCTTGATGAATGACAGTGTCCATTGTGAAAGAGAAATTTATCAGTCCTCCAGAGCCTGGAAAGACCATAAGAGTTATGTGGACCAGGAGGTGAGTTCATGAACCTCAGACCATAAGCCTGGCACTCAACCACAAACACACACACACACACATGTCCTTGATAGATAAAAAATAACTGATAGTATTTGTTGCATATTTAATCCCAGATTGAAGCACTTCAAGACAAAATCAAAAACCTCCGCGAAGTAAGAGGTCATCTGAAGAGGACGCGACCAGACGAGTGCGACTGTGGAAAGAAAAGGTTAGTCATTTGAATCTCACCTCCAAAATACCTTCCTCTCTTTCATGTAATTTCCATACAGAATGCAAGTTATTTATGACTCTTCTGAGGCCTTGTGAAATCCCTATTGGAGTCCACGCCTAAAACAGTGTTTTGTCTGGTCCTTAGTCTTTTTCTCTGTTTATAAAACCAGCTATTATAGCAATGGAGACAGAAACAAGGCAGAGAGATTGAAGAGCAGGAAAGATCAACTCCATCCATTTAAGTGAGTTTCTCTTCCCCTTTAATTATGAGTTTGCCCCATTTAGTGTCACTACTTTTCCCTATTAATCAACACAAACCATGACTTACAACTTATTTTTATGAGAAATTATTATATGTTTTGATGCTTTTATTGTACATTGTACTCATTGTAGAATATCTGCATGGTCACTGCATGTCAGGTTCACACTTACTGCTCACCTTCATTTAGATGACTTTGTAGTTATCAGTTTATCAGTCCCAGCATGTGTGTGTTTGTATGTGGAATGTTAAAGTCTGTGACACTTAAAAAACCAACAATTTTCTGAAGGAACAAATGTTATATAGACATTTTTATTCAGTGTCTGGTCCCTGGATTGAGCTTAAATATCAAAACAGATGTATGGCTAGCAACTTTTTTGTGTGTTTTTTGTGTGTGTGTGTGTGTGTGTGTGTGTGTGTGTGTGTGTGTGTGTGTGTGTGTGTGTGTGTGTGTGTGTGTG
>JAQMCX010000032.1:8476865-8515638 GCA_029814765.1 Acanthurus leucopareius
GGCTTCTCACTCTGGGGGGCCCGAGCTTGTGTGTGTGTGTGTGTGTGTGTGTGTGTGTGTGTGTGTGTGTGTGTGTGTGTGTGTGTGTGTGTGTGTCTGCGTGGGTCTGGAAGCGATTGAGTCACATGGAAAGATAGAATGACCCAACAAAGGGGGGAAATCGGTCAATCCCTCAAACACAGCGATCAGCTTGCACCAGGAAACATTGGGAACAGATTGTGCCAATCCAAAGCAGCTGTTTTTTTTCTGCAGTGCCTGTTCAATGTTCATGCAAAGAGGAAGATGAGGACAGTGGCTAGAATGTCATCCCAGAGAAAATTGGACATAGTGAGAGCTTGAACATAAAAGTAAACAGACTGTCACATACTGGCATCAGCGGTGCCTTCTGGAAGTCCCCCTCCAGATCTTCCACCAGTGTGGTTACTGGCACCGGAGAGCGTAGGGGCTGATGTCATCTCTGCATTGTGCCGTTTTGTAATCTTCTCACGTTTCTGTGCGACAGAGAGGCTGCACAGGAAATCGACGGGAAGGCCCAGTTGTACAACGAGATCCGGAGAAGGAAGAAGGAAAGGAAGGAGAAGAAGCGGCAGAGAAAGGGAGACGACTGCAGCCTGCCCGGCCTCACGTGCTTCACACACAACAATGACCACTGGCAGACCGCTCCCCTCTGGACGTGTATGTATATTTACTTCATGTTCTTATGTGTAAGGTCTGTTTAAAGGGTTCATACCAAGCCTTGAAAGTTTGTTTGTAAAAATTGCATTTTAACTGTGATGTTTTAAGGCTAGAGATATGCTTGAATTTGGATATAATTTTGAAAAGTGCTTGATTTTCTACATAATCTGGTGTTTTATCTGCACAAACACTTTGTGAAGTAAAAATCTGTAATTATTTCTAATGAAAAGATCCCATCTTCATGTTTATTTGGCTTTGAAGTCAGCAAGCATGAAATAATTAGGATCAAAACATAAAGTCAAAATCAGTATGAACAGCTGGTAAAATAAACAAAGTGACAATACACATGATTGCTATGTGTAAAAGGAATTCTGTAAATTTGTTCAGTTACGTTTATAGTAACTATTTAGATGTGGTGAGAAAGGCTTCCAGAGTATTTGAGAAGTACTTTAGTTTTACTTTCAATAAGCTGTACGTATAAAGATACTCACTGACAAATCTAAATTACTGTGCAGTGGGTGGATTCTGTGCATGCACCAGCTCCAACAACAACACCTACTGGTGCCTGAGGACCATCAATGAGACCCACAACACACTGTTCTGCGAGTTCTCCACTGGCTTCCTGGAGTACTTCGACCTAAACAGTGACCCCTACCAGGTGGGTTTTTGTCTTCTGTCATTTCTGCTACACGTCCTGTCTGTTTCTCTTGAACCACCTGAGACTTTTGAAGATGCACAAACCTGCAAATGCAAATTTATGACACTAAAACAACATTTTTGTGTGTGATTGTTTTACTTGTGCAGCTGACTAACGCAGTGTACGCAGTTGATCGGGAGGTTCTGAACACTCTCCACGCCCAGCTGATGGAGATGAGGAGTTGTCAAGGTTACAAGCAGTGTAACCCTCGTCCAAAAGGACTGGATGCAGGTAAAAATGCTTATTTTCATCCTGTTTACTGCTCCTACTCACCTGTAATGGACTTACGGACTGTCACTCTGGGTTTAGCTGTAGTTGTGATGCCAACAATGACTGAAACAGATTTTACACAAAGAGGAACTGCACATGATTAAACTTCGTGTTTAGGTTAAGAAGCACACTGATGGTAAAATAGTAATCCGAGCAACTACATAGTAGTTTTTCAGGCTTGTCCTCTGCTGTTTTAAATCTGGTTCAGTCTCAGTCATGTGTGTGTCTGCGTGTGCGTTTGCACATTTCTGCATGCTGCATGTGTTTTTTGGTGTGACATCAACTGAAATTACAGGTGGAGGTCAAGAAATCATCACTGAGTCTTGTGTGTTCTTTACGATGTGTTTTTAATGTTTTGTTCACAATGACACATGCTCTTACATGCACACACACACTCTCTGACCTCTCTTTCTCAGCCCAGGACGTTCCATTCCTTAAATGTACTGAGTTCTAGCATTTTGAATAATTGGAGTTTTAAATAAAAAGAGGCCAGTTGTTCGTTCTGGCCATCATCCCTTTCGTGACTCACTGAGTGTTAGAGATATTATTTGGAGGATGCTGTCATCATGGCAATTGAGGCTGTCATTTTATTTGAGCCCGTCATGCATCACCGCTATAATCAGCCGCAATATGATTTTTTTACTATCACCACACGGTTCAAGCATCTTCGCAGAGCAGGCATCCCAGCGATGGTTAATAGCTAATGCTGCGATGACCAAAGCCTGCAGGGTTCGTGTGTGGCATGAACTGGCTGCCTCGTTTATGTCCTGAGGATAAAAACTTAATGTCTGTAATTACCAGCTGGAGAGTGTAGCACTGCGGCAGCCAAGCTGCTCTGAGAAAACTGATTGTGTTTCAATGCTGGCATGCTGAATTTGTCAGAACCATGCCAACACATGTCACATAGCAGCCTAAAATCTCTTAGTTGTACTGGCTGCCCCTGCTCGGGTACGATGCCAGCAGCATGAACCAATGAAAATTGCTGTTGTGGTTACATCAAGTGATGTTTTTGTTGGAGCAATGGATTATTAAATTCAAATTGCTCGGCTGAAATGGATTTAGCAGTTACTTGCATCTATTTAGAGAGTGTGACTTAACCATCATTATCACCTAACTGGTTAAACTTGTGTGTTTTTGCTTTGAAGGGGAAACCCCGTTGAACTCTGCACCTTACAAACCACTCACTTCTGATCAGTCCTCATCTTTGCAGCCCAATCATTTGACCTTTCAAACTTTTTCTCTTTGATTTCACATCCAAAATCACATTTCTCCTCATTTCTCCCTTCCTTATTCTGTATATCCAATAATTGCATTTCTCCATAGGGAATAGCAGCTGTGCATGAAGAAACCTTCAGTGTGAATGATCTATTTATCTCCCTCCCATATCTCCTTGAATCAAAACATTAACAATCAATTGCTTTTATTTTTCTGATCAGGAGGTAAAGATGGAGGAAGCTATGAGCCACACAGGTATCCACCAATTTTTCTTTCTCTTCAGTGGCTTTTTTTTCTTTAACACATGCATGGGCCGAATCGCCTCATTCCCACTAATACATCCATCCGTGGAGTGCTGGCGCTTAATTTGTGGCTGCATGCTGGGGACACGCTAACAAATCATAATAACTGACGATGTTTTTTTTTTTTCCTTATTAAAGCAGCTTCATTTGTTGTCAACTCTGTGCACACCATCTGTCTTCACTTGCATCTGCTGTGTAACGTCACACTGCAGATATTTTAACCATACAATCAACAGTTCAGATATTCTTTGCCACATTTTCACACCTTTTGCTTGAGAGTGCAACATTTATAGTAGTTCTTAAGATAAAAGAGCAGATTTGAAAATGGCCCTTTTTAGCTATTCTTATAATAGCATGGCTAAAAAAGAATGAAGAAGTCATGTAGGAAGGTGCTGAATATGTGCTACTTTTTGAGACCCACCCCAGCATCAAGTGCACGTGAATGACAATGCATGACACATGATCACTCCCCCCCTCATGCATCACATTCTACATGTAAGCTTAAAGGTGGAGTTTGGCATTTTGGGAAAATTAGTGTATTCGCTTTCTTATTGTGAGTCTGATAATAAGATTGATACCCCTCTCATGTCTGTGTGCTAAAAACAGAGCTTTAGCCAACAGGTGGTTAGCTTAGCCTAGTTCTCTCCAAAGGTGAAAGGAATCCACCATGCAAAGACTCATTAATTAAATATTATTATAAAACATAGTAAGTATTTTGTTATTTTTAGCAAAACCATCAGGTAGAAAAAACAATTAACACTTTTACAGGGGAGTCAAGCAGTTTTTCAGTCTATATGCTAAGCTACGCTAACACCTCCTGACTGTAGCTTCATATTTAGCAATCAGACATGTGAGTGTTATCATTTTTCTCATTTTACTCTCAGAAAAAAAGTGAAAAGTAAATTTTCCAAAATGTCAAATTTTTCATTTAGTATCACCCTTCATGTCATATCAGCCATGTTCACAGATAAACGGTCATCATCTCATGTAGAGTAACATACCATTGAGATACCTCATATTTTGCTCATGGCCATTAGCTTGTAGTAGAATGGACATTGAGTTGCTGTGACACCTCTGTCCGCCTACTGACCTCTGCCCTTTTGACCTGTGTTTCTGGCACCTGCTTACCAGGCAACAGCAGCATCGAAAGTGGTCAAAGAGGAGACCAAGCCCCTCCTTCCTGTGAGTCCCTCAGCCTACATCAAAACCATCTCCATTCACTAGCTGCAGTAGTAACAAGAAAGCTGACCTCACTAAGAAAGCCAGCTCAAAGTGGCACCGATGCTTCTTTGCCTCAATTTTTACTTGCAGACAATCAAACTGAGCCAAACTCTGTTTTAGCATTTTGCTGCAATTTTCTTTTGTTGGCTTCTTTTTCTCATAGCATTTTGAATCTTTGATCTTTGTTTTTTCTGGGGATTCATCATCCAGCAGCGAGCTCATTTTCTTATTTTTCCCCTGAATATCTTCTCGTTTTGTTGATCACCTTTTTGTTTCCTCTGCTGTTAAGTTCTTTCGTTCCAGGTTGCCTGACTTTGCATTTCAACCCAATCCAGGCCTATCATTAACTATATGAATACATTTTTCTTGTGCAGCTCAATATGTTAGTTTACTATGATGGATCATTAAATTATTTTGCTTTTCAGTCTGTCTTTCTAGTGTGAATTTCTAAGGCAGCATGTGTTTGCAATACTCATGGCTTCAGCTTAGTGTGGGTGCTGTGTTTATGTAGTTTCTCTAATGCTGCTTTGAAGTGTGTATGATGTGAATTTGACTGAATGTGTGTGTGTGTGTGTGTCGCTTGGGGCCTCAAACCCCACGGAGCTGGCTGCTTTAGTGAGAGCCGGAGGCTGGGCATAACTGCATGGTGTCTGAGTAAACTTGCAAAGAGTTCCATGTTCTTTCTCCCTCAGATCCTTACAGTCTCTTGTTTCTTTGTTTTTGGCAGCACACAGCCAATGTGGGACGGACGACAGGGTTAAGCTACCCAACTTGACAGACGAGGAGGTGAACTGGCAGGGACTGGAGGATCTGTATAGCATAAACGAAAGCCTTTATGAATGTAGGCCTGACTACAGCCCCAGCCCAGACAACTGGGCCAACTTCCAGAAGGATGTAGATAATATATTTGCACTGCGACACGTTTTAAACAAATTCAACCGAACCCATGAGCTTGACGACTCTACCCTGCCAGAGCTGGGCTCCGGGGCCGGGGGTGGAGGCCTTGAAGAGGGCAGCGGAGGAGAGATGGCGTCGGCCGGCGACGTCTGGCCGAGGCTGACCACAGAGGCTCGCCTCACCACCCCCGCCCCCAGCAAAACGCCACCAGCAACACCCACACCCAGGCCCACACTGGAAAGGAAACTGGAATCTGTTGTCAATGACCTTCCTGAGAGGCTTATGGACAAATCACAAGGGTCTGTTACGTCACCGGTGACGGTATCATCATCAGGTCCAAGAGGAGACGCGGTTCTCTTCCAAAGCGACACGTGGGCACAGCTGGAGGAGATAGAAGGAGAGAGTTTCAGCGGGAACGGACTGACGGAGCTGGAGACTCGACATGAAAACCTGCTGCGTAGTCACAACAGACTGCAGGCCCAGCTGGAGCCTGGCCCGGGCCGCGGGGAGGAAACCGGCCCTCAGGGTCTCGGCCTAGGCCTGGACCTCGAAGAAGAGGAGGACATATTCCAGGCTCAAGGCTACCTCCCTTTCTTCCCACAGACACTGAGGCCCAAGGTGCAGGCCAGCACCACCAGCAGCCCCCCCACCACACAGACTAGGACCCCACAGAGTGTCGGGTTGGTACTACAGGTGCTGCCTCAGTCGACGCTGCCCCTTACCTTGGACTATGAGGGCAGCGGCTCTCTGCCTCAACCCTCCAATCAGACCCTCTGAGGCAGACGCATGCGCCGGCCAGCCAGCCAGCCAGCCAGCCAGCCAGCCAGCCAGCCAGCCAGCCAATGAGCTGCTGGTAGCCATAGAGACACAGAGACACAGTGATTGGGAGATGAGCTTGCCAAGAGCAATGGCGAGTGATGCCACCTCAGTCAGTCAGTCAGTCAGTCAGAGTTGTATAATGAGTATTAAAGTTATTGTTTATTTTTTTACAGGTGCCTACATTTATTAGTAAACAGTGTTATGTTTTTTTTTTTTCAAAATATATATTTAGAAAGATAAAAAGCCTTAAAGCAGCTAAACTTCAGTGCTGGGATGAAAAATGATGAACTTCACATTGACAACACCATTGATGTTTTTAATATATGTTTTTATGAAAAACAAGTGTGAGTGGTGAAACCATTTCAACATCTGGATGAGTAGCTGGTGTTAGTCAGCTTTAGGTACGCTCCAGTCTCTGTGTTTGTGGTACGCTTCATCAGAAAAGTACCTTTTCACTCTCTATATAAAGGCAACAAATGACCCCAAATGCACTTTTTAACTTGATTTTCACCCTCTGTTTGTGGGTATGGCAATTTGTGTCCTTTTTTAAAATCAGATTTCTTGAGATAAATATCTGTAGTGACTCCTTTTTAAAACCAAGACAATAACTTGATTGTCGCTACTGAAAAAGTTACAGAATCAACAAAACTACATAATATCTACTTTCAATTTTATGTTTAAATCTGCAGTATGGGAATGTTTTTTACTTTACTATTTGTCATACAGTTTAGACAATCATGGGATAGTTTAACAGTACATCATCTGGATTATCCAGCTGCAGCAAACACATCTGCAGCGGTACAGCTAATTAGAAAACGAGCTCAGTCTTTGCAGAGTTTGTCACTATTCACAGCATTTCATGTTTAACATTAGTACAAGCATCCGTACCAATATCAAAACGAATGCTTTTACATGATCACCTGGGGTTAAAATGTTCAGTGTAACTTTTTTTTTTGCGATGTCACCAGTAATCACATGGTGTATGATGTAGTGCTTTGATAATCCAGAGTTAAGTGTTGAACGCGGCCAATTCATTTCAAATAATTGTATCGTCCCTTCAAACTGGTTATATGATGGCACATTGTTACAGCTCTGTCTGTGACAGTAACCAGTTAGACACTCTGCAAACATGGCCCAAGTTACAGTATTTCAGGGCCACTGAAGGCAGTAGTTCATGTCTGCTGTTGGTGCTTCCAAAGAGATGGTAGAAAACTGGTTCTGCAAAAAACTCCAATGCTGTCGTATTTTCTTTGACTGTGTGTGTAGAAGTGTTAGAACAAGTCTGGTTTCAGGAAAGCCATGAAGCTGTTCAGAAATAAAACCCTTTCAACCTTCCAGGTGATGTTCTAGCCTCAAGTGTTTTCCCACCACATCTCTTTTAAATATGTGCAATAACTCAATCAAGCCAAGTAGATTTTTCAGTTTTTTTTTTTTAATGACAAATATCAAGTATTCAAGGTATTTGTAAACCAAGGGTTCACAAACATCAATTAGACTTCTGCTCCTGAGGAACAAAAGCAGCAAGGGCTCGACTTTCAGAATACAGCTTCTGTTCTGTCCAGGAAATTCACTTTCAGTTCAAACACGGATGAAGGGAAAATGCGTTAAAGCAAGTCTACAGTCAACCTGAAGTCGTCCGTTTCAGTCAGCGTCCAGGTGTTTCAGCAGCAGGACGCTGTAGTACAGTACAGTAAAGGCAGACGCCCCCGCATTTACTGTCCAATGATTAGTGTGGCATTACTGGATGATTCTCTGCCCTTCCCTACCAACAGCCCACTGTTTGGTTCACTCATTTCTACCCAATCATCTTCATTTGGTATCTTATCAGAATAGAATTTATAAGTTATAGATAAATGAATGTAAGGGGCCAGAGGAAAGGGTGGAGAACCATTAGAGTGTGAGAGAAGGGCATTCTGGGTAGCATAACTTCAGAATTTAAAAAAACTAAACTGTGTAGTCCTCTTTGACAACAAAACAAAACAAACAAAGCAATAACCCAGATCCCTCCCCACATGACGGAAAGCAAAAACTCAAGCCTAACTATGTGAATAATACTGTTCAGGCACTGCGAAACAAATCCAACGTTTTTGTTTTTTTTGTAGCTTTAACCTTCTTTTTTTTTCTTTTTAACTACGAAGTCATGGGTTAGTTCATAAATATGTTTCTAACTATGTGTGGGCTCTATAATATGCTGCATTTGCTTTGTCAATATTTACACAATGATCACTTATGTAATTTTGAGGTACTAAGTCACGTAATACAAAATACTAGCCACTGCCGTTACCACTTGATAATGTTCCCCGGGCAGAATACCATGAATCTTGGCCAAAAACGTTAACTTTTAAAGTGTTTTCACTGCTTAGGTTTCTCGATTTTTCCTAAAGTTTTCATATCTAAAATGACGTCGACCTTATCAGAATATAAAATACAATAACTTTATTAGATTTATATCTTATCCCCCCAGAAAAAAGAAAAATACTCATCACAATATCATTTTCAAAACATGTGCCACAGATCTGATTTTTTTTCTATGCACCTTATATATCTAATATTGAACAAAGCTTTTATTAAACATAGAAAAGGCCTTACTACCACCTCTTCCATTTCTCTGCAAACACCTGTCCTATTCATGGGAAGGTAAATCCATAAGATACTTTAAAATAACATGAGCCTTAAGTAAAAGAAAATTAGAAAATTCTATTAAAACATTTACGGCCCATGCAAACAGCTTAAACATGCCTCTTTTCAGACATATAAATCTGATTTGTGCCATATACTTGATGCTTTGTGGATTTCACCAAAGGGGCGGACAAAATTTTAAAATTTGACTAAATTACAAGTCCTGCAGCATAAATGTCCAATATGGCAGGTTGTCTTTAGCTCAGGTGCATCTTTGGGAGACTGGAGAGCTCAATTCAGTGCAGTGATTAATTTAATAATTAACCTTTTAACCAAGAATGTCATAGTACAGTAAGTCTGACAAACAGCAACATTCACTGGCCTTCACACAATCATCTCTCTGCCCACTAGAGGGCTCCAAACACCCACAAAGTGTATACTCAACGTCAGATTACTCTTGCTGATAAAAGGA
Organism: Acanthurus leucopareius; assembly: GCA_029814765.1. Taxonomy (NCBI): domain Eukaryota; kingdom Metazoa; phylum Chordata; class Actinopteri; order Acanthuriformes; family Acanthuridae; genus Acanthurus; species Acanthurus leucopareius. Next base: position 8,486,053 of record JAQMCX010000032.1, read on the forward strand.
GGTTCACTGTTTTGCATGCTCTGCCTCACTACTTTATCTTAAAGCCTAGTCTACTAGATAACTACTATGTACATCTGATGACCATTAGAATGGAGAAGCCATTGCAGTGCAAAGCCAAAATGATGCATCCTTCCTTTTTTTTGTTTGTTGATTGTTGCAATAGATCAGATACAAATTATTTTACTTTGGAAAAGCCGTGTTTCAGAATTGGTCAAATTTTTCAAGAAAACAACAGTTTTGCCACATTTTCTTAAACCCTCATCACATTTCCAGTTTCAAATACAATCACATTGCTTGGACACAGTAGCTTCAGCACATGGTCAGAATACAAGATACCTTTCTTATTTCTTCTTCCTCCTCTTTGTTGTTTGGCTAGTTATTACAAATTGCTGAAATGAGTAGTGTGATGTTTTATGAAGTATAGATTCCCTGCTCACTGACGAGATTTTACTTTTCATAAAAGTCACTAAAACACTGTTACATTGGTGCTTGTCGGCTTTAAGCTACATGGTTACTTGCCAAGGCGAAAAACTTTGTCCACCAGGCGCGATGACTTGAGGTCAGGGACGACTGATCTCAAACACAAAAGCTGTGGGCAGCAAAGCAGAATGTTGTCGCCCAACTGAGAGGACCATGACTGGGTGTGACTGGCTTTTTCAGTCGCTAGCGTTAACCCTGGTAGCTAGCTTTGTACACTAGACTGGCTGAGACAGCCTGAGAGGCACTGTTACGAAAAGGAAGTTCAAAAAAAAAAAAAAAAAATCCATTCTGAGGATGCAAAGAACACATTAACCAGACGAGATAACATGGTGGAATGGCTCAAATACAAACAGATTGCTGATATGTTCACAGCTCAGACTGTAAGTAAAAACTGGATTATGAGAGAGCCGCCAACAACATGGTGGTACGAATGAATGGAGCAGAGAGGAGGAGAGAGGCACAGATGTCGGATACAGAGGGAGCTGTACAGTACTGAGAAGGGAGGAGCTGTACATCGGATCTTGCATAGTACAGGTTTGTCAGTTGTGCTTTAGATGCTGTGTTGATGACGACTCATCTGTCTTTACAGAGATTTTAAAGCCCTGCCTTTTAACAGTAGCACCATGTAAAGTCTTTACATCGTCCGAAACCTTGACGTGGAGGTCTGACTTTTAAACGTGGATGCTGTGTGTGGCTGCAGCTGATGATATGCTCAGAATAAAAGAACATCTGTCAGTCTCCTGTTACTATAAACAACAATGAGCAGCCCTTTAAATATGGTGGGCGCACCTGTGTCTCTGCCCGTCAGTCCTACAGCAGCTGTGGAGCCCCGCCTGGTGTCTGATTGGTGTAGAGCAGACACCATGTGGTGCGGACACACATACAGGAAGGCACATGTCACAATGAACACCCCGGGAGAGGGGGAGGCTTGGCGCACTCTCAGACATGGGCAGAGCCTCTGTGATGATGCGGCAACAGGATGGGTGGGGTTATTGCTTTGAGGGCGTTGCCAGGGCAGCTGAGGCTGCTGTGGCCTCGGTTGAGCAGCAGGGCTGTGGGCGGGTCAGGCCGAGGCGGGATGAACACGGGGCAGGAGCGGGTGCGTGCGTGGCTTTTCTGGCCTCCGGCGTGGCAGATGAGGTCGCTGACGGTGCCCAGCGGAGGCAGGTGCTGGCGCCAGCGCTCGGCTCGCTCCTCCTTGTGCTTGATCGAGTACCAGGTGAGGAAGATGAAGATGAAGCCGACGAACTTGAGGCTGGCGGCCAGGCCGAAGTAGACGAAGCGGAACGAGGTGACGTCGTACTCCCAGCAGGAGCCGTGCACGCCACAGTCCTGCTGCCACAGCATGCAGGTGGTGTCTATTACAGCACCAAAGTAGATGGGCGTGGGGATGTAGGCTGAAGGAAAGAGAGAGATGCTGTGATCAATAACCTCAATGACCCTGCTGTGCCCCATCTCCAGACTACACGCAACCTATAGATATCTCCATCAGCATGTCCATTAGAGTGGCTTCAGAGAGAAAGACAATGGTCTTCTGCGTAAATGCAGCTGCTGCAATGCAGACTTGACTCCTTGTGTGTAAGCAGAGACTGCAAAAAAAAGGTGGAGAAGCCAGGTTTCCTGTGTACAAGGCAGGTCTCCGTCTACGTTAGTTTGGAGTTCAAAGTGTATTCACACTGTCAACATTACAAACTTCAAGGTCCTTAAATTTTCCTAATCAGCTTTTTCATTTGTTTTGTAAAATCATCACTTTTTTTAAACAATTTTTTAAATTAAATTTAAGCTTTATTTACTTCAGTTTGCTTTCTATGTTTTTATTTTGTTGCTCAAAATTTAGAGTAGTTGAAGCCCAGTTGGAAAAATGTGATGTCAACCATTTCCAAACGCATTCACAGTTGAGCAGCATCTGTGCGTCTGTTTGCCTTCATCAAAGCTAATCAAGTCACACAGTTCTGATGCAGCATGTGCAATTTTTGAGTGTCATTTTTTTTCTAAACTTTTTCTCTGTTGATTACTCAGTCAAAACTATTTTTTTCATACAGAGAAATTTTAAAATATGGAATCAAGTATTCATGGGCTTTCAGTTTGCAGTCTGTATGCATATTAAAAAAACATTCGATGGTGCTGTTGATCTGCACTTTTGCATCGAAATATAATGCACAAAGCAAATAGGAAAAAAATGGAAAACTTGAAAAAGTTATTATCTTTCTGGATATTTGAAAGCTTTTCTTTGTAAAGTTTTGTTCGGTTGACATCTAGCAGCACATATGATGCATACTGTCCTGTAAGTGTGACACTGTAAAGTACATTAATTTTATTTTCACTTGCTGAAGAAACACTCAACTGTGTCTGCATATAGTGCTGACTGTATACAATAAGCGTATCATCGACTTTGAATGAAGTACTAGAAAGTAAGATAACTGTATTGCAGCACCATCATTCTACCACTTGGTGGCACCATTTCATGCAGCTTTGATGCATGTCAATAGAGGTGGCAAAAATTTTAGAAACACATTTCAAAACAATTAATCCACAATAAAACCACCACTGTCTTTAGCCTTAAAAATGTTATGACCTCACTGTTGAATGTGAACATATCTGAACACAAAAATCAACATTTGTAACTTTATGAAATACACTTTTGTATGAAATTGTATAAATAATCAAAAACTTGACATTTTTAGACCCAGTTGTATAACCGCACAAAAACAGACCACCTGACGCCCCCCCTCCCACACACACACGTCTTAACATGGTTTAACAGAAATGATGTGACAGCTTTATGTTCGCACAGTCATACCATGCAGATCAGAGGCATGTTAGGGCAGCACTTACTAACCCTGAGGGCTTTTCTGCACTTATCTACACACAGACGTTTACAGAGGTCCACTACTGTGTTGCACCCCTGCTCTCTTTAAAATTGTAGGATGTTAGAAAGGGCAAGAGAGAATTAGAGCTGGAGAAAACAGTGTTTAAAAAAGCCTTTACAATAAAAAATTAAATGAGAGTCGTGCCTGGCTGCAGGCCTTGTGAGAAATCTTAAAGATCTTTTAACCTTTGACATAAAATCTTTATGACCAAAGGAGATACAACAGACAAGGGCTTATAGTGTTTTAACCCATGGAACATACAGTGGATGGTTTAAATTTGTTTGCTATTCATCATAGTGAAAATATCAGGAACCTACCAAGAGTTCGGAGCAAGACGAACTGCATCCCAAGAGCAAAAGGTCTCTCCTGTTCATCCACAGACCTGGGAAAAGAGACACAGGACGTCAATGATTCAGATTCACTGAGCTGCATCCAAATAACGGACTTAAGACATAAAATATTCCATTTATTATTCAGTACAAACAGACAGAAAATAAGACGGAAAAAGCAAACTGAAAACAACAAATAACTCAGTCGAGCAGACAGAGAGCTACAAGAGGATGAATTTAACACTAACTATGATTGGCAGGCTTCGGCATCCTTACCTGAGAGTGACGATGATGGCGGAGGGTTGGGCACAAGCGGTAATGAGAGTGACGATGAAGAGGAAGATGAGGAAAGGGATGAGGGTGTTGCAGGTGCGGTCGCACTTCCCCGACACAGCGTAGCCATTTTCGTTCAGGTAGGTTTTGACGATGACCAGCTGGAGCTGGTTGACCTGACCGCCGGACGACGGAGTGATGACCTGCCTGCTCTGAACGCAGCCGCAGTCCGTGTAGTTCCTAATCTGTGGTCAAAGATATTGGGGTATATCATACTATCCACTCTGTGTTTTTGGTTCACCTACATTGAAAGCAATTTACATTTAAGGATGACAGATATTATAGCTGCATTGTCTAATGTATATATTTAGAGCCACACAGACAGACTGGCACCAGTGTTGTGATTAGTAATCCGGACAAAGAATCAAGACATTTCCTTTTTCTTGTGTTGCTATAATTTCCTATCTGACTATGTTGTGGCGACTTCCTGTACTTTCAGAGCTCTGGGAGGAGAAGGTCTTTGTTAGAAAAGTTCTCTGAAATCCTTCTCATCAATCCTTTTTATTTATTCTGCTTGTTGTAGGAATGGCAACATAGCAATTATTTCTGAGGCAGGGAAACAATGGTTGTAGTGTGTGTGTGTGTGCGTGTGTATGCTCACCCCAGTGCTATCATTGCCCACGGTGCTGCATCCAGCCAGGCAGGGGTTGAAGTAGGTGATGCCGTCGGAGCCGCAGACCGGAGCGTACTCGTGAATCCTGCAGCCACAGTTCACGTTGCAGCTGCCTGTCAGGTTCCTGTGGGTCATCGTCAGCGTCGGACTGCACACACACAAAACATTGGTTAAAAAACAAGAAGGATCCTATCATATATATATCCATTCAACACCAAATTATGCTTTGAAGCTTTGATTCTTTATATGTAGTCTTTTGCTTAAACACTATACTCTAAAGGCCACTTTTCTCATTTACGTTCCAATTTACAGAGACTACTTCCTTGTTTCTTCAGGCTGTTAAAAACATATTGGATAATGTAAAAAGCTGTTCCTTTTTCTTTTCAATTAAGGTTTTGGAAATGTATTTTTGAAGCAATGCTTTTTGAATAAAGCAGGCGAGGGACATAAACTATCTGCAGGAACATTTATTAATTTTCTACACGTTTTATTTGGTTGGTCTCAGTGCGACCACTTTCACAAGAGTGGCCCTGCTGGAGCAGCAGCACGGCAGTTTACTACACAAAAACTGAAAGATGCTATATGTTGCATTTTTAGACCACATTTCCCATAAAACCCCAAGCTTCATGCTGCAAAGATAATACATTTTGTCCCCAGTCTCCTTCCGTGCATGGCATCACTCCATGCAGTTTTAGAAAAAAGGAAAAATTAGTCAAACAAAGTTGTATAATATTTGCAAAGCTGCTGCAATTCAACTGTAAACTAAAGCAGCAAAATATAGAAAATCCTCCATATTTTCTCCATGTTGACTGTGGTCTCTTTCCCATTATTAATCTGCTGCACATAATCCTTTTAATTAATCCTGCCCAACACTGGCTTGTGTGATGTGTGATGACAGAAGGACAGAGCCAAACAGGGTTGAGGAAGTGACACCTCCAGCGACTCGACAGGCAGTGTGGGAACGGTTGCTTTAAGCCAAACAGGACTTTGGCTTCGTCTAAACCACGAGCAGTGAAGCGAGTCCTGGGTTTTCTCTGGGAAGCTTCGCTTTGAGCCCTGCGGAACAGCCGGGGACAAGCCCTAACAACACAACAGCCCTGAGAGTGACGCTGATACACACACATATGCACACACACACACATAAGGCACTTCTAGCTCTGAGATAAAAGCGTTTGTTTCAACAGAAACGGAGTTGATAATTGTTGAAATTATGAACAAAGACAGTCTAAGATTTCTGATAAACTTTCACTTTCTTTAGTTCATGTCGAGTTTTAATGAAGTGTGTTTTATGATCAGTTAACATGGCAGTTAAGCCCCTACCCCTCAAAGGCCAGGGCTAACTGGTTAGCATCCTCACTTCAGTAAAAATCTCTGCAACACAATACTCAGGGAAGCACATTTGAGCTTGTCCTTAAATAACAGTGTCACACTGTGTTTGACTGAGAGGAGTGTGTGTGAGTGCATGTATTTGCATGCACCTAAAAATGCATTAGCCCTGCTGAAGTCCCCCGGCGCACTGAACTGATTGCACATGTCCTTTTTTCCCCCAGACTAAAGCCCTGGCCTTCGCTGAACCCTCCAGATGTTGTATCACTGTGTGCACACTGCACTGCACAAAAAACCCGAACAGAGCCAAAGAGAGCCAGTGGCTTAATGTAGTCAAGCACTGCAGACACTGAACAGAATGATGGAAAACTAATTCTGAGCTCTTATTTTGTAAGAGAAGAAACAAAGTTGGTTTTTTTTCCAGTTTTTAATCACCGGACAGCTTAATTCTGACAACACAGCAGCTTTTAATGAAGCACACGTGACCAGCTCACAAACATGGAGGACATTTGCAGATACTCAAGACTATTATTCAACTTAATGTGTCTCTCTCAACATTGTTTCTTAACCTTTTCAATCCAAGAAGGCTGAGGACCTTTGGTTTCTGTCAAGACCTTTTTTTTGTCACATGGTCTCTAGCTATGTCTAGACTAGTGTGTGGGTACAGACAGGGGACACAAAGGGTGGGCTTGAGCTGAACATTCCTCATGTGGGTGCTACCAATGACTAGTGACCAGGGCTGTTCATAATGAGGAGCCCTGCCGGCTCACACGTCTTGTTGACTCCTCTATAAACACCGGCTTGAACAAAGACTGCAGTTATTAATGGGTCAGCTATGGGGCTTAAAAAGGGGAACTGACTATTTGGCAAATAATCACTGATTAACATAGTTATGTGAAAAGTAAATTTCACAGAGGTTTAGCATTTCACCTTTGTGTGTTCAGTGTTGAGTGAACTTCTTCTGAGATGATGCAGTTGTACGGCCTACACAGCCTACAAAGGCAACTTTGTCCATTATTAATGTATTATGTAATCCTTACGCTTGTGAACTTGACAATTTTTCTGGGAAAGTGTTGAAAATGTTAATTGTTGGTTCATGTAAGAGAAGCAGCAGGTGGGATTTTAACACAGTGGATGTTTAATATTTTTGCTGTGCATCATCCAAGGTGACTCTGGCATGATGCCTCCATGTGTGTCTGCCTGCCATAACCGTGTGTACCAGCAGACACCCTGTGTTTCTGTCAGCGGCGCCTGACACGTGCACTGACTGTTCGTTAACTCTGCAGCCTGGCTGCTGATGTGGTGTCGAGCGGTGGCTGCAGAAATAGAGGTGGCAGAGTGATTCACCGGAGCCACGAGAGCAGATGCCAGTGTTGCTAATTAGTCATTCGCACTCCCAACACAACGCCACGACACATGAGGATGATGGGAGCGGTGACAGCCTCCCAGGCTCACAATCCTCTCCCAGTATGTGTGTTTTACATAATACTTTGTATGCAGATGAAGGTGTTTTTTTTTTGTTGTTTTTTTTACAAATTTAATAATAAATGTCATATATTGATGTATATAGTTAAGGAAAAGAAGCTTGCAAAGCATAAACAACACGCTGGAGACAAGACTGTTTGTGCTCACACATCTCATCTCCTGAATGATAATACTCAAAGATATCTGTCCAATTATAATGTTTGGAAATACTTAAAGGAACATTGACCATTTTGATGTAAATGTTATGATATTTAGATCTGGATGAGAATGGGAACTGCAGGTGTTAGCACACCATATTAGCATTTTTGGCTCTTTCCATTTTATCTGTGATTTATATATTTGGGTACATTTGTCCTTACCCAGTGGTGTAGGGTATGTTTATGCCTCCTAAATTGATGCTTTCACAACCCACAATGAAGAGTGTGGAGAAGCAGAGCAGAGACACCCCGCTGCAGATCATGGCCAGCTTGGCTGACTCTCTGGCGCCCAGCTTTAGCTTCTTGATGATGTAGCCTCCCAACACGATGCCCACACCGGCGCTAGGTACAATGATCACACCTGTGAGAGAGATCAGAGAAAACAAAGAGTGGCTGAGATGGAAGAAACCCTTTCAAAGGGCTGTAAATGGCACAGAAAAAGAGCAGCTAATTTGTGTCATATTAAAATGGCAACACTGAGTTCATTACTGTAAAGCATGACTGGGTAAGTGTAATTAGCATCTGAGCTACAGCACTGGTATTTTAATCTGGCACACTAACATGAAAAAGAGATGTAAGCATGTCATGCTTTTATATGAAAGACTGTGCAATGTCTTATTGGACACGGTTTCTTGAAAAGCGAACATCAATCTTAAAGCATCTTCCCCCATTAAAGGGAGAATAAACAACTTCAAAGAAGAAAGAGACAAGAAAAGGCTCTGCTGTACCAATGTGACAAGGCTATGCTAGAGGCTAAGAGTGAGTCATTTCAGGCTGAGACACGTGCTTTCAGTCCACTACAGCTAGTCTAAACTGACAGCATGAAGAAAGGCATAGCTGGCTGCTGGCAGGATGGACCGGGTGGAAAGTGTCATCAGGCCCGGGGAGGCGGCACATGGCAGCCTTCAGCCCAGCCGCAGGTGCACGCGGCCGGGTAACGAGGAAGACAGGGTCAGTCAGCGGGGGCGGAGGGTCTTCAAAGATAGAGGATCAACAAAGAAGTGATCCAAGTGTATAGAAATGTCATAGCACTTCTTCTGCTATGAGGTGTGTGTGTGTGTGTGTGTATGTGTGTGTGTGAAAGGGCAAGACACAGGGACAGAAAAAGTGTCTCTTAGAGGCTCAGTGAGAGCGCCGCATCATATTATCCTGTAAGTGCATGTTTCTGGGCTAAAACCTTGCGCTTTCTGTAGGATTAAACATGTACACAGCCACACCAGATATCATATTACAGTGACATGAAGACACACACAGACATACACACAGCTGCAGGGTTAAATGCCACATTAATGCTTTACACATTTTATCTGGATTAACAGCTTTGTTGGCATTATAAATGTGTGCACGCCAGTGCTAATCTATTGTTGAGATCCCACTCTGAAGAAGCCCTGGCTCTTGTGACAAACATTTGCACTGCTTACAGTTGTCAATTGAAGTCTGTATTGCAGAAATAGATTTAAAAATGCATAGAAAGAAACAGTGGCAGAGATTAAGAGAGCCACCATGTGAAGGAAAAAGTTAGAGAAACAGGCAGACAGCAGCAACAGCAGCTTGGGAGAAACAGCAGCTGATGGAGGCGTGTGTGAAATGTTACAGTGCTATTTCTGTAGAAACATCTAATGAGCATGTAGCGACGGCGGCTCTCTAACTGGGCATGATACACACTTATCGAGGTGGTAATTTATCTGACATCTTTGGCTTCTACTTTGCTGTGTTGTTTGGATGGCTCATTTCCTGCAGATCGCTTCGCGAGGACAAAACTCTTATGTCTCTTTTTATACACACCCCTCTTTACACTTGTCAGTCATTGTGGTTATAGCTGCTAATTCTGGATATGTAATTCTTCAATTTATTTCTAGCAAAGTTCTGTTATCGCTCCCTTCAGGAAACATAAAATGAATTCGGTGCCACTTTGGGACTTGTAATAAGTCAGCAAAGTACCAAAGAGTTTCTTAAATAAGCATCAAATAATTATTTATTAAAAAAGGCTAGTTTGCATACTTCTGCTTATCTACAAAACCAGCATATACAAAGCAACTCTGGCATTCGTCGGAAACATTCAGACATGTTTCTGGCTAATTAATTAATTAATGCAAGTTAGTGGCTAACTTTGTCCAGTCCCCTGCTGGGCTGGTGGTGCACACTGGGTTTATAAAAGCTTCTTTAATGAAAACAGCTGCATGCTGTGTCCAAAAATCGAGTTAATCAAAATGCCAAGTGCAAGTTGTGAAGTTGTAGACGTTATTTAAATCAAAACAGGAAGCTGATAGATGCTCTAAAGCTTCTGGGAGGTGCTTCGTCCCACAGGGTCGGGTGATAATTCTCTGTGTAACTGTTTCTGTAAGTGCCACATTTGACCCATTGTGTGTACATAATTTTTATTATTACAGCTTTAAGTTTTAAAAATCTCACATCAAATTTTAAGTAACCCTGCTTTCTGCAAAACTTATAACATTCCCATCAGATTTACTTGAATATTATCCTCGTTGCTAATTAACAAATGTTAGCACGCTAACACACTGAAAAGGAGAGCGAAGATAGCATACTGCTAAACAAAAGCGTCTCAGTGTCATTATGATCATGTTAAAATATTGTCAAAATGTTGCTGCTTTTTAATTAATGAAGAGCAATGCAAACATTATTATCTGTAGGTAATCAATCTGCTAAACAGCAAATATTTCAATGTTTTCAGATTTTTTTTTCATTGCAAGGTCTTTTTTTTAGTTAGTTTTTTAGGTCAATGTTTAATTTTTTGACCTTATACATACAGTTGAGGCTAATGCTAACTGGATTAGGTTTGATAAAAAAGCCTCCATCTAAAACCATTCAGAGCCTGAATCCATTGTTGCTACTTGACGGTACCAACACATCACAAATAATTATTTCACGCAAGCAAAAAAGAAAACAAAACACGGCTCTGGTTTTCTTGTCATTCTTAAAAGACAATCCCTCACAACCGTCAGGCAAATGTCACAGTGGCTGAGTCCATCTGTCTGCCTCGGAAAGCACTGTGCTCACATCCACAGGAACGCTCTCCTCCTCCTCCTCTCCAACCATCATCACATCCCAGCAGCTTGGCATCGTTTGGGTGGCCATGGCAACCGCACCACCCGTTTGCCCTTACCCCTTGTATCCTGGCAACAGGCAGATGAGATGAGGCAATGGTATTGTGTATATGTGTGCGTGTTTGTGTATGTGTGTCTAAAGATGACCATATGTTTGCAAGCAGAACACTTGGATACACACACGCTTCTTTTTGCTTCCACAAGCATAATTGAGTTTTCAGTCACTCCTTGCTGCAATAATCCTGATGGCAGATTACTTGTGTATTAGCACTGCTGGCTCGGGCACAGCTGAAGGACTGGACTAGTGCTTTTTACACTCTACATGTGTGGTGCACAAAGAACATGCAGGCCAGAGGGAGGTGAGCACGCGCGCGCGTGTGCGTGCGTGCGTGTGTGTGTGTGTGTGTGTGTGTTCGCTTGTGACCATTTTATGACAAATGCCTCTCCCGTAGTCAAGAGAGACTTGTGTGTTACATACGGGGGATGAAATGAAGTGAAGCTTATCACTGAATGAAAGTCATTGAGACTCTCAATGACTCACACCTCTGCCCTCTGACTGTGAATCACCATGTTCACACGCAGAACAAATGTGAGATTTAAGTGGTATACTTGATTGGTGCAAAGTGTTCCTGTGGATGTATCATTTATCGTGTCTACAATTAAGTTTTTCCCTGCAATGGAAAACTTACTCTCTAAATGAAACTAAAGTTTGTATTCGCATGCATGTTTTAATGTAAAGGCCTACGACAATAATATATCTGCCGCCTTGTAACTATTACAACTCAAAGAAATGATTTATTATTTTTTAAAAAGCTGCAGACTAGGGTAATAAATTCTAATTAAAGCTGCAAGCAGCACCTCGTCGCCTGTCTGGGAGTGCCGCAGTCTCCCCAGAAAATGCAGAGTACTTGCGTGTCAAATTCCCGACAAATAGAGTCATGTGCGCACAAGAATTTAATGTAATTCACATGACCATTAGCGATCACATCATCACCAAAGGTTTACTCGTGAGGCCACCAACGGGCGCCATGTGCGTGATCCCTGATCAGCACATCATTTTCCTGAGAATGGAATTCTTAACCACCATGTGAAACTTGGGACAGATTAAGAAACAGGAAAGTTACAACAACTTTCTTTATCTTGGCAAAACATAAACATTAACCCCCCCATCACATAAAATCTATATGATTTTATGCTGATCCCTAGACCCTCTTAAATGATTTTGTTTGTCTTAGCAAAATGCCCAAAACTGATAACTTTTCATCACAAAGGTCTTGAGTGTGCCCGATCCAAATTTTAAGTTATTAAGATTAATTCAGTGGGAGGAGTTCATTTGAGTGTGGCACATTTCTCTTTCAAAATTAACAAAACACTATGGAGTTTAATCAGTCTATAACTGATGTGCTGGAGCAAAACTGCTGCAGCTTTGCTGTACCAACACTATCCCTAAGAGGACCCGCATGGGCATGTTTGCTGTTTGCTGGAGGGGTGAAGGAGAAGGCAGGGGTTTAAGGCCTTTTCTAAGATTTTCTGATAGTGTTTTTGCAGATGGCAGTTTTGCCTCATTGATTAAATAGTATGGATTATTTCAGCTCCTTCTGTCAGGGAACAGTTTGAATAATTAAGAAATTACTGCTTTAGAAGCAAATAAACATGCAAGTTATTTTAGTAATGAGGTCCAACATTTCTCATTTCAATGGATAAAGATTTAATGTGATTTTGTCTGACCGCTGAGAATTTCCTCATATATTTTTGCTTAATTTCAAGGATTAAAACAAATCCTTGATTGATCACTTAGTCCCTCGATAGGCAATAAATCAGCAACAGATTTAGTGATTGAAAGGTCATTTATCAAGCAAAATTTGCAGATGCTTTTATTATTTTAGATACTTTACAAATATTTATAAAACTATGTTTAGCTAGTAACATTTCAAGTTATATTGAATTTTCATTTTATTCCCCTGAACTCTCTGCTTTACAGGCAGCTATATGGGACCACCATGTTCTACTGCACTGTTTTCAATGTAAGTTTTTTTTTCTCTCTCCTGCTTGGAACATACTGTAAAGAATTCATAATTATAGACCTGCACACATCTTAGCAGGCGGCCCACAGAGGTCAGTGACTGCAGTGAGTCACAAGATAACCGAACAATATGTCTGTCTCTGCCATGAATAGAAAATGAAATAAAAGAGTGACATAACAAAACAAAAAAAATTCCAAAGAAAGTAACACTTACCTGTGTAAATGCTGGCGTTGGAGGCAGGGATACCGAACTGAGACTCGATAAACTTGGGAATAAAGGTGATGAAGGCGGTGACGATGGCACACTCGGCTGTGTAGGACAGGCTGACAAACAGGAAGGTCATGTTGCTGAGGATCCTCAGCGCTGCCTTGGGGAGGTCTGGGGAGGGACACGAGACCAGACGGAGCACATCATTACTGGGGTTGCTGTAATTAACACACGATCGCTTTCTTAATTTGGCTCTCGCTCCGACACAAACTAAGCCCGACAGAATCATCAGAAAAAAAAGGAGTGTCATTACTGGAAAGCTGTAATTAAGAAAAGATGGAAAAGAGGCTGTTCCTGTAACCCAAATAAACCTTGTGTAATGATAACCTTAAGTAATAATACAGTAAAGTTAACACCATCTTTAAATGTCTCTGAAACACACACACACACACACATATTTAAGCAACCTCCTCTCATTACATCTGAATAACCATCCTTGTTTCACGCTACACTGCAGAAGCAAACAGTGATACATAAACACACAGATGCTCATTGTAGCCTGAAATCCTGTCATGCTTTAAAAAAAAAACCCTTACAGCTAGCAGCAAGTTTGCTGTGAAATATAAGTGTGTGGATCATGTGCAACTGTGCTGTGAGCCCAAAACAAACGAAGCTCTGCAAATGCAGCCTGAACGCCGTCATCCTGGGTTCATCTTAACAAGGGCAAACATGCCCTTTGTGTCCTGCTTGAGGACAGTGTCCATGTGATTTGGTGGACATGACGCAGAATGCCCCCTCATCCTGCCACTCAGAAGTCATGTGGTCAAACTGTAAGTACATTAGTGTTACTGGGCAGAAAAAGAAAAACTGTTTTTCTCAGTCTGGTTGACAAACAGAACTGAGTTAGAAGCAGTTTTTATTCAATTGGTCCCTAAAGAGAAAACTCTGACGTCACTTTCTCTCCATCAGATGAAATGCAGAGGAGAGTCATTTTCCAGACAGCAGCAAACATGTGGCTCAATTTCAGGCACATCAGCAGGGCAGAGGCTTGAGATCATGAAAACTCAAAAGTGGATCTCCCAAAATCACGACAGCTCCTTTGCCCATAAATTCCAGAAAATGTCTCCTTATAGTCTTAAAGGTCATCGTCACTAAAAATAATGCAAATGTCTCTTCTATTTCTAACGTGTGTCCTTGCACATCCTGAAGATGAAAACAATGTAGTTCTGCTTATTTTATTTCAGCATCACTGCCATTTTCCTCTCTGACATCACATCATGCACTGTGGCACGTACACAAGATTTCATCCTGAAGTGTAATCTCGGGTTTTGGAAGAGATTGGCTCACCCGGTTATATAAATCCTGCAGGTCTGCCAAGCTAATCAGCACTGCTGCAGCAGCGTTAACACTGGGAGGAAAGAAAACAAGAGACATGTCTGTCGTTTTGAGGCTACGATGATGATTTTCTTGATTTTCTTGCTTTTAATGTCGTTTTTTGAAACATACGCTTTCAGAAAACAGTTTTTCCAGAGTCACCGGAACAAACGAGCCCCTTCATTTCAACAAGACTGAGGCAAAAGATTTCAGGAGCAGGTCTGACGGAATGGGGATCTCCGCAATCCACAGAGACCTCAGATTCGAGCTGCTGCCTCTCTGCCTTAAAAAGGGAAAGCTGATGTGGTTTGGGCAGATGGCAAAGAAGTCCTGAGGAAGACCCGGAACACGCTGAAGGGACGAAACCGCCTTGAGCCGGAGCACACTGCTGTTACAGCGGATGTTTGGTTTGTTTTCTTGCCCCTCTTAGATCCATGATCATAACCCCAGTAAAAAGTGTAAGAGTGGAAAAATCCAAGTGTTCATAATTCAAATTATTTGAATAAAAGGCCATTGCCAAAAGACTCAGAGTTTCATTTTATTAAAGACTTTTTTTTCACAACGTGAACTGAAAGACAGCAAGGGACAGGAAACCAGAACAAGGCTTCCTTTTTGCTTTTTTGCTTTTTATGCAGCTGAAAACCTGCAGGCCAGGAAAGCTTCTTCCATCAAAAATAATGATCTGTATCTTAAGGGAGTGAGGTCACTTTTGTGCAGAGAAAAAAAAGCGTCTCCATTCAAATCAATTTGAATTATGCAGGCTGATTCCAGCTTAAAAAACAGAAGGTAAAGGGTGTATTGTCTACCCTCGAGCTGGAGTATTCTGTGAGTTGAATGAAGGCGGAGGAAGGCTACAGGAAGCGTTTATCAGAGCCTTTTTAAATGAAAATATTATCTTCAGGTTTTTAGATTTTATCACTTCACCCCAGTCTTTGTTCTTTCTGTGCATTTTTTTTCCTCTCACTCCTTGTGTGATCCATCAGGGGCCACCTTTGGGAACAAAGTCAGACTTCAAAACATTTGGTTTATCAAATTGAGCACCCAGCTGACATCTCTGGGTTTTGTTCTGTGTGTGTCCTTGGCTGCGGCCAATTATTACAATATTACAGTCATGAGACTATCATGGGAGCTTCTTTGGTCTCATGTACTCCACAAACACAGACACCTCAAAGCAAAGAGAGAACAAAAGAGACGGAAGGAAGTATGTAAAGTGGATTATTTAGTGGATTATTCCTGCCTTTTATTTGGGCGGTTACCACGAGGCTGGGCGGTCTTATTAGACGGCACGGTGCTTTGATTTGGGGATAGCCGTCTCAGCACTAATTTAACTAATCTTGTTGTAGGTGGGGAAATGTAAGCATCTGCCAGTGTTATCTCCGATCAAAAGGTACGAATGGAGTAGTGACGCTAATTATTTCATTCCTGTGGAGCTGGGCTGTAATCTTGTCTGGAGGGGGACAGATGGCGAGGTCCTGTTGACGACCACAGCAGCTGCTCTCGCAATCAGATGGACCACCGGCTTGCAAGAGTTGCCACACTTGCTGTTTTACTTTTTTTTTTTTTTTAAGAATTTATTTGATGACTTTGTTGAATTGTTTCACCCATCTGCTTTTTCAAGAGCATTTCTTTATGAGCACAGACAGGTGATCATAGCGTATTATTTGTTACATCTTTGATACTGTGGTACTGTGGCTCATTTAAGTGGGGTTTAAGGCAATGTTGCTTAAGTCTAAGTAGTTCATCTGATATGAGGATACAGTCAAAATTATCTATGTAAATAATCAGTTCATCTACTAAAGTCATTCATCTTGTTCTATCTTCTGTAATATGAGGATTTACTGCCTTTCTTTTTATGTCTTTTTACGTCTTTGTGAATGTTTGGGTTTTGAAAAGGTTATTGGACAAAGAAGGAAATTAAGTTTTGTCACCTTTACTTGGACATCTTCACTTATCTAATTTGCCAATTAAATAATTAATGGGGAAAATAAATGAGTTGCTTCCCTAACCTCTATTTGCTCAGGTCTTTATCAAATGCACAAATTTAATTTTCTGAACATATCAGGAACTTAAGTTTAAACACAGAGTCAAAGGGAATCTTGAGCTGTTAAAACTACTTTTCTTCTCCTTCAGAAATGGACAAAAGTTAGTTTACAACTCTATTTCAGCTCTAAATCCTGTCAGGTAATTAATCATCTGTTGTAATGTGATTGTGATGTACAGTAGGTGGCTGAAGTCAGCTACTTATAGTAGCTTAAGTTCATAAAATGCAAAATCCCCCAAAATTTTGAGAATAGCTTGCAAATAGCAGTTGACATTCAATAATCACAAGTGAGTCCAACTGACGTACACTGATAAAAGCATTCAGTATTCAGGCATTTTTCAGTGTTTGTTGGTGATCTAAAGGGCAAGCATAAACACTCCAGTGCAGCATATCTTTCACAGAAATGCTGAATTTGTGCTATAGGCAAACACACACACCACAATAGAAGGACACGCACGGCACCAAAATACATTACAGATCCAAACATTGAGTCTGCAAAATTGGCCGGAGTTTGCACAACAGCCCAAAACATCCTGCTGGGACAGGTAAAACAGCAGGAGAGCTGCCACCAGGCTGAGGAGGCGATAATGCATTCTTGCTTACAGTAACTGTTCTCTGCTGTGCAGGCTGCGCTGTGTCTGGACTGAATGTGGTGCGCACTGAAGAATAAATCTAAGATTATGCGCCCATTTCAATGGAGTTCATTTAATGTTATTTTGCATGTAATAAAGAGTGAGAGAGCAGACATGCATGATGCAGCATTGCTCAGTCTGCGTGTACTTCTGTGCATGGAAATGTGACTGTCTCCCCCTGAGAGCTCATTTAAAAGAGAGAGAGAGACACAGTCGGACTGAGAGAGAGAAAAAATTAAGAGCAAACTGGGAAACACTGAAGCTCAACTCAGCTTAACCAGAGGGCTCTCTGAGGGAAAAGAGGAGGATTCCAGTACATCTGGCTCAGAAGAGACAAATTAAATGCAAAGTTGCTCATGGGCAAGCACTTTAACAGATCATAACTCCAATTTAATTTTAATTGAAGAAAGCATGATTATTTTTCAGTAAGCATATCGTCAAAATATGTGTCCTTAATCTAAAATCAAGGCCGCTGAACTAAACATGAATTCTTTAGTTGACAGCATAATTGGAAACTTAAGGCCATGTTAACTATTAATTTTCTCAGGTAAAAAGAACTCAAATCTACTTAAGTTACCCATGTTTGCAGTGAATTACCTGCCTCGTTAGTCAACTGTGTGGACAACCTTGTCCATCACAAATCATTAACACCTTTAAAGGAGATCTCAATGGAGCTTCCACTATCAGATAAGACAACAAATCCTGGCCATTGATTGGATTATAGGTGATTTGTACATCAATAGCTCACAGTTCCTTCATGTAAGTTGCATCACAAAGTCCAGAGGTGGAAATTGAAGGCTAATTTTATCTATCGCTCACCTTTAATGTCCTTTCCAAAGCCCATGGAGGAGGAGACGTTCTGGCTCTTTGTGCTGGACTTTTCCTTCATCACATCATCGTCACTGGACACGTCACCAGGTGAGCTGATCTTTTTCTTCTTCTTCTTTTTGTGGCGTGGAGGCAGCTTTTTGGGGAAGGCAAACATGGGGAAGATGACCAGGAGCATGGCTACGGCACACAGGAGGAAGCCGCTCCACCTGAAAGGAAGAACCAACAGATGGGTTGTTAAAAGGCGACTGTGAACAGCCTGATCATCACACAGTGGATGCACACGAGGGCTCCAGGCAGTCGTACAGATGCACATGCATATTTACCAGTTGCCGACAAAGCGAGGGTCACTCTGGTCGATGTTGACAACAGTTTTGGGGTCGACGTAGAAGCCTATGAGGACGCCACCCAGCAGGTAACCAGCAGCAGGTCCCAGGGCTCCCATCACATACATGATGGCTAGAAAAAAAACCAAAAAAAAACCAGTTACGAACATCCAAAACATGACAGTCTTCAAACTGCTTTCCTAACAGGAAACCTTATAAATATTTTTCAGTCTTTATGAGAATATTAAAACAAGGAGACAGCACTTTAAGTCGACATGTTTTTCCATTTTATTTGTGCTTTTAATGATCAGCCACTACCTGCGCATGTTTAAATCAGACCTGTGGGAGCTGTTCATTACCCCTGATGCATTGTCCACCTTATTCTGAACACCTACACTGAGATCAATCGGAACTCTGCACCAGCCCTGAGGTCATTTCTCACAGCTTCCCGAGCAGCTCTAACAGCCGACTTGAAAGCTGTGGAGGTCTCGCGCTGACCTGAGGGCACGCCTGTAGCTCTCTGACTCAAGTCAACCTCAGAGCGAGTGTGTGTGTGTTTGGGGGGGTTGTTTAGGGGGAAACTTAACCCTCCAGGGCTCTCAGACCATCACAGAGGAGAGCCAATCACACTCCGTCACTTTGCCACAGGAAAGGAAAAACTCATTAAAGTTAGATAACCTTAGTTGGACAAGTGGAAAAACCTCCTGCGGACACCCAGCAGAGACGTGAGTCAAAGCCATTTACCAGCTGTAATCAGGGGGCAAAACTTTCTATAATTACACCTGGAACATTGCCGCAAGCCGCCAGGGTGTGAGAGTGTGTGTGCGTGTGTGCGCGTGTGTGTGCGTGTGTGTGCGTGTGTGCGCGTGTGTGCGCGTGTGTGTGCGTGTGGTGAGACAGAGGGGATGGATTAGCACTTCATGATGGTGGTGTGCAGGCATAAGCATTAAATGTTTCTCTAAGTGACGAATTTCTCATCTTGATGTAAAAATTCAGTAAAATGTTTCCGTTCTTCTGATTGTTTTTCTCAATCTTAGAATTTCTTGTACATTTTTCTCCCTCTCAATACCTAACACCTAAACTTTGTGTTTCAGCCTGTATGGAAATAAATAATAACAACAAGTTAGTCTATATTGGCTACTTGTGAGACAGCACAGAAAAGTCTGAGGTCACAGTTTCTGCTGGAAAGTCGTGGATTGTCCCCTTTAAGTTGGGAGTGAGCTGCAGCCCAACGTGAAGGAATTTAAGTATCTCGGGGATCTTGTTCACGAGTCGCAGGAAAATGGTGTGTGACACAGACAGGCAGTATGGTCCGGGATCAGCAGTGATGTGGGCTTTATAGCAGACCGTCACCATGAAGAGGGTGTTGAGCTGAGAGACAAAGCTCTTGATTTACCAGTGAATCTAGACCCAGAATCCACTGGGAGGGTTACATATCTCATCTGGCCTGGAAAAGCCTCAGGATCCCCAAGGAGAAGTGTTGCTTGGGAGAAGGATGCCTGGAATACCCTTCATGACCTGCTGACACCACAATCTGACCCCATACGAGCAAAAGAGACAGTGAATGGATGAGAGGATGGATGGATGTCTCTGAGTGCGGTTAAAAACCTGCGAAGTTACACACAGGTGTACAGGATGCTGCTGAGAAGCAGCAGAGTCACATGTCTTATATATAAAGAAAGTGGCGTTAGATCTGGGCATAAAATCCAGCGTTGTAAGAAGCATCAGAAGTACTTAAAATATTGGTAGCCACAGTTTCAAATGTGGCCGGCCCAAAAAAATCCCCAACAACAGCTTGCACGTGTGTGTATGTGTGCACATCTGTCTGTGCTCAGCAGACCAACACTTAAATATCTAATCTCTCCCCAGAGACCAGAGGAACACCTTAACTCCTCTTTGCCAAATTACATAACAGACGCACACAGAGAGAGAGAGAGAGAGAGACACACACACACACACACTTGTCCTCCATCAACAAAGTTTTGTTTTTGTCAGAGTGGATGCTCAAAAGCCATTTCATCTCAATCTGTTTCGCCAAATGTTTCGTCTGTCCCGCCAACGTTCGCACACAGCATTCTGACATCCCGAGAGGCTCGCATCTCTTTACCGCTCTCATATTTTCATCCCAGCGCTTTGAGTGCTTTTGGGCTTCCTCTCCCACCTGGACATGGCTAACAGAGCACAAATATGCATGTTAACTCCGACTGTGTGGTTCCAACAGCGTCCCAAAGCTCAAATGCTTGTCTGGACTTAATTAAATCATGGCTTCCTTAAATAAAAACTATTGGGGGAAAAAAGAGAAAGAGGAAATTATTTCTTTAAGAACAAAAGGCCCTTCAGAAAATCCTCTTATCAGCCTAAAGCAGACGCACTCACACACAAACACACACACACGTGCTTGCACACATGAACTCAAAATGCAAGACAACAATGGTCAATACCCTTGGCTCAAAAGACTCTGGTGATCGTTTTTTATTCAAGTTTCTGTATATGTATATATAGAATAGTACATAGTGCATGTGATGGGGGGATAAAGATAAAATACATAAACAACAGTTACATTTTAGAATATATATATATAGAAGATGGAAAGGTCTGTTGCGTGTGAAGCAGAGTGTCGGTAGCAGTTTCATTCCAACAAATCTTGGTAAGCTGAAGAATCACTTCTCTAAAGCAGGTGTTCGTCTCTCTTTCACTTCTGCCTCTTTCTCTTTTTTCGCTGCCAAATCATATTTCATCTTTTCAACTCTTTTCACGCTGCCATTTCTCATTTCCTGCTGGTTGAAGAGTCAATTCACCACGGCAGTCAAACCATTACACAATGTAACGGGATAATAACCACACGGACACAATAAACTATTAATTATAGTTGGCAAGGATGACAACAGGGCTTATCTCATTATCTCTATCTTGGAATTAAAAATGTCTTACAAAATCTGAGTAAGGGAGTCATGCTTTTGTGGCACACAGCAAAATAATTCTCATCTATAAAGCACAGAACATAGTCTTCAGTGTTACAGAAGATGCAGACTAGGCCTTTAATACTGTGCTTAAAGATGAGGGAAAGTCTGAACAGTTGGTGCATAAAATTTCATAGACTGCAGATTCAGATTTCCTGCCTCTTGACTGAGCTCCACATCTGAATTACAAATGTAAATCTGGAGACAATCCTGTCGTTGTGAGCTGCTTTTCCTTTAAATCTGAAAAGATTTTAAGCCTGAATGTAACAGAAAAACTAGTTAAGATGGACATTTTAGAGTGGTGTGAGTGGTGTGCCACATAAAGAAAAGTCCACTGATTAAACCTTTTTATCACCTCACCTTGCAGACCACTGACCCATCCTGTGCCCCAAACATAACACATCATCACACACACCCTCTGGCTTGAGCCAGATAGACGGTGTTTAACCTTGTGACGGACGAGTGAACGGTTGGATGCAACCAAGTATTTTCCTTCGGTTGCCCTTCAATCTCAATCCTCCCAATTCTCGGGCACACAGGAAGGGGCAACCATATTTTATCTCCCTCGGGTGATTGTGTAAGCGCCTGACTTGCCACTCCATCCATCACATTAACGGTGTTCTGCCCGATTGGAGGACGGAGGGGGTCATAAACCGTGCCTGACTCACTGCTCTAACCCAGCCCCGCTTGGCACCGAGCCGGGATGTTTGGGGATGAAGGGATTGGTGGGTTGTGGCTGGGCTGAAGGGCGGACAGGGCAGAGCGTTCGGATTGAGGAATATGCTGGCACAGCAGCGGCACTCCATCACAAACAAACACACATGCTGCGGAGACATACGTCAGAGGAGCGCCTGGGGTGGGGGGGGGACGCATGCCAATGCAGAATGCATGGCGCACTATAGTCTCACTTCACTCAATTATGCAATGGACCTTTACCAGCGGCACGTGAAGGACAATGTATGATAGCCTCATATTGCTCCTCTACACGTGTGCAGGTAATGGATTAGAAGCTCACCTTTGCAGTTATTGGCTTTTCCCTCTTGTGTTTAACAAAGTCAGCATCTAACAGCATCTACGTGACCAACCAGCCTGACTTTCAATCTGTTGAGGTAATTTTTGCGCTGACTTTGTTATATGAATTAGACATGCATGAAACGACACAAATTGAAGGTGTAGCCACAGAGTGTAAAAGTTAACATATTACAGGCTGAAACCTCACATCAGCAGCATGATATAATGAGGTTTGAGAAAAATGTTGATCGCACAAAACAAGAAAAAAAAATAATAATACACGCATGTGAGGATTGGAAAGAACTCACTGAGAGGCATCAAAGCATCAATTACAACTCAATGACATTAGCATCAACCAAGGTCAGTCCCTCCCTGCATCTTAACTACACTGATGAAATCTTGCATATATGCACACATATGGACACGTGACAGGGGAGGCACAAGGGCACAGGGTAAGAGTGAAGGAGGGGGACGGTTAAAGAGGTTTATGGATCATCATTGACCCCAATTTAGGATTTCATCTCCAGCGTTTGTGATGGATGAATACTGTGGTGTCAGGCAGAGGAAGAGAAGAGATTTACTCGAAAATAAACCCTAAAGAAAGGCAATAATACAGTAGGAGAAGGAAAGTAATAAAAACAGATAAACTTAAGAGAACAGCCGTATGAGGAGAAAGCAGATGCAGAAGGAAACAGTAACATCTGAGAGGGTGAGCGAGAGTGATTGAACATAAAGAAAAGGAGGCAGAGGAGAGGAGAGGAGTCGGGCTGCAGTCTGTGGTGACTGATCCTGCTGTGTAACTGAGTGATAAAGCTTGCTCAGCAACATCCCTCTCTCACATCTAACCTTCAGGGACCGGCGCTGCTCTGTTGTCTCCACTCTGCCTCCTCCACACTCTGTAAGAGCCCTGCTCCTCCCGGCTCTCTGCATTCATGAGCAGCACTGACTCATTCAGAGCTTGTAGGAATGAATGAGGGTGAAACAGAGAGAGAGGAGAATGGCAACAAAGAGCCGAAGAGGCGGGAATTAAAAGCATGATTGCAGGAAGGTAAAAGCCCAGGTGGCTGCTGATGCTTTCGCATTGGTTGAATGATCTGCTGCTGAACTGTTGTGTTGTTTCTTAAGGTATTTCAGTTATTTGTTCATTCTTTGCAGACATCAAGGGCTGGAATTAATGACTTTTCATTTCCGATACCTTTATCTTCTTTGAAATTTCATTCAATCGACAAATGCTTGTCAGTTTTTTTAACCGTCATAGACGTTGTATTCAGAATCACAAGTCCAAAACTCAAAAATATTTTCTTTTCAAGCATAAAAAACTGAGAAAAGCAGCTGTTTAATTGACTTTTCATTTCCACGGCACCAGATTTTTCTAAATGTCACACAGCTCAACAACCACCAGATTCCTTCCCCTAAGAGATAACAATTTTCTGCAAGAAAATGCAAGGAATTCTGGGATATACGGCACCCAGCTGCTTCCATAGTCGCCTTAGCTGTGAATGGAATTTCAGGCATAACAATAAAATGTCTGCAGTGTGTCCCTCCCCCACCCCCACCCAACCTCTCCTGACCTTCTGTTCTCCTCACCCCACACCCTTGAGACACAGCCTGAGCAGCAGAGAACGAAGGAAGAAAACGCAGAGCAACTGGACACGATGAGAAAGCACACAGCACCCTGATGAAACACCATCCGAAACTAAAATAAATAATTTGATTTATTACGTGAAGAAAATAAGAGGAGGGACTTTCGCCGCCTCGTTGGACCACTGAGAGGTTAGAAAGCTGCGGCTACAATCAGTGGTGTTACATCAACAAATCAACACAAGCTAAAGAGACTCTGAACAGACTGTGTGTGGCATTTAAATGCAGGCCGTGTGCAGTAAATTTCACTTATTTTGGGATTTGCTGCTCTCTTGTTACTGTCCTGCAGTAAAAGGCTGCTGAGGTATGAGCCAGCCTCTGTAATCCCTCTCCGCTCTCTGACTGGAAACTTCGTTTAAATGAATTATGTAGCGCTCCACCTGGCTATTAGCCTACAAAGCTCAATCAGCCTCCAAACAAGCCCAGGAATGGATGGCAGGCAGCAGCACAACGACCTTGGATTTGTATTCAGTGCGATGCGCCGGCGCTGTCTAATCTCTGAAAGAAGTAATCACATTGTCTTCTCTGCATTACTCAAGAGCTGTGTCATGTTGATTTATGCAGCATTATGCGTTGCACATTACCTATTCACTCTGACCGGGGATAATAATCGATTTCAACACCTGCTGCATGACAGGAAAAAAAAAAACTAAATGAGCTATTCTGCTCCATTTAATGACATCTACTTTATAGGATATGTCAGCACAGGCTACAGAAAGCTGCTCTGCTGCACTGTACGGTCCAGCACCAAGCCTGAAACTCTCTGAAAAGTGCAGCTGCAGGTGACAGCTGTATGATGGATGATCTATGCGGCTGCGGCTGTTAAGAGAGAGAGAACGAAAAAGAAAGGGACAGCGCTCTGTGGATCCCTGTGTTATGGGGATCAATCCGGTCATGTGACCTTCCCCAGCCGAGAGACAAGAGGAGGAAAAAGACAATGAAACAGGGGAACGACAGCATTGTCATGGCGACTTGCTGACATGGCAGTGTCTTCTTACAAGTCCTAACCTTACAGTTTTACCCAGAGGGCATGCACAGGGACTGTGGCCTCTCTCCCTCACACAGACACACACACACACACACACACACACACACACAGAGGGATGGATGAGCATGGCTGTCTCAGTGATACCCATAAAAACCCCGACTGCAGTGTTGTATATCAAAAGGCATGTTTTCTCTAAATCCATCTGCTGTGGAAAGCAAAGAGATCTGATCCTCTCTTTAATGCTGCATGGTGTTTTAAAGCCAGGGGGACATGCTGCCTGGTGTTTCAGTGGTAATTTAGATTGAAACAAAAAATAAAGAAATTGTCAAGTGATGCAGTTAATAAGCTTGTATCATATTAACAATTCCACTGTATTGGATTTCAATAACAAAACATGAGCCGCTGAAAAGATATTTTGGAATAATAAGCCTCAGTAATCCAATATTTTTCAAATAAACAGGCAGAATACTGACCAGCCTGCTGTGTTTGAAGAGGTATGTGTGGTTATTCTGTAGCAGCACGGTGTCATTTGCATGTGACTTAATGAAGGTAAACAAAGCGGACAGCTGTGCATAATGTCGCTGCGCTTTTCATCAATCAGGAAGTTGCAGATTTGTCAACATTTCTGTCCTGCTGCTTTCAGGTGTCTACAGGGATTTAATGAGCTGAACGTGAAGCGTTCCAGACAGCATGAAGGCAGATATGGACAAAGGATGCTGCAGACGCTCGGCTTGTTTTGACCATTGCACCACTGCTAAAGTGGCTAAAGTGCAAATTCTTATTCACCACCGTAGGAGAGAAGCTGTTTTTATGAATAATGGAAAAAAGGTCTATATTTGAACATTTGTACTGGTTCTCTCTGTTGAATAAGAAAAGTCAGGATGAGAATGAGATGGAAATCAAGAGAGAGGACGCGAGGACGCATGAATGGACAAAAAAAACAAGGTGAGGTTAAGTGAAAGATAACATGTTTGGTCGAGGCCGGGAAAATTAGACAAAAGGGTGCGGCAGGAAAAAACATTAATCCATCAAATGGAAGACTCAATCAACATAAATCAGCTACAACCACATATAATTATCCATTAATCAAGTCAGATATTCAGGCATGGACAGAGAAACACACACACACACGTTACAGTGGTTTTATGAAATGAGGTGAGTGATTAGAAGGGAAAGATTAGTAATGTGGAATCATAATAATCCACATTCTGTCATCCAGTCGCTCACTATCATACAACCTCCTATACAAGCAAATCTAAACAACCACACTAATCGTATTTGAACAAAAATAGACACAGGCTGATGAAAATCACAGAACTGTGCAGCTGCACAGCTTCTGTATTGGCACAAACAAATGAAAAAGCCATTTCCTGCCTTGTGTTAGACTGGCAGATATTGTCTGTGATAATAATAATAATAATAATATGCAGATTTAGCTTTGAGGCGGCAGACCAGTTGGTTCAGTACTACCAGTCTGTTTGAGCACGCAAACAGAAAACAGCCTCAGCAGGTCCATAAATATGCCACTGCATGTGTGTGTGCATACAATTGCCAGAAACAGTGTGAACTTGACACACTGGAAAGGAAACAATATCTTATTATTCTGAAAAAAATACATGTTTCCTTTGACTGTGTTTTTAATAATGGTTCAAAATAATCACAGTTTATTACCTGTTAGGACTGAATAACACAGTCTGGTATGATAACTCCTTTCTACTGCTGCATTAAAAAGATGGATTATATGTTCATTTAACACTTGCAATAGTTTGGACATAAAAGTGTCAAGAATTTATTTCACTGCTGGACGACCAGACTGCTTTGAAAATAGAAAGTCACAAAGTTTCAGGTTTTAATTGTATGCTATGCTGTGCACTGTACCTGAATTACTTTGATGACAAGTAATTTTTTATACAAATGATCACCATGACAGGAAAGATAAGAGTCTAGTCTACTCACACATTAAAAAAAACACGTTCATGTTGCATTTAATCGTACTTGTAGTTAATGAAAGTTCTGCACAGTGCTCGCGTCCCAGAGGCAGAACAGTGGGTGGTAAAAGGCTAAGATTAAGTATGAAGTACAGATCACGCTTCACAGACTATCTTAATGGATCAAGTACAGTACAGAACTTTGATCCTGGTTTGCAGTCGGTACAGGCTGGTACAGACCCCGAGTCAAGACTTTATCAGCCAGACGTGACTTTTAAGAGGCATATGAACAGCAACATCAAAGCCTTTCCTACTTGGAAATCAACTGTCAAGCCACTCATCAGGCTTTTGTGCAGCTTTACCTTCAGGCATTACTGTTATAAGCCCCTTAAGCAAAGACATGACTGGTCACAAGAGGCACCAAGAGCTTGATCAGCCCGCCCCCCGCTGCTACTGTTTCCCTCTGCACAGCCAGATATGACCCCTGTCTCTCATCCAGATGCATGTCATGTCTTGGTGTGTCGCATGATTGACAACACAGAGGTGAGACACATAATAAGGGCAGCTGAAGATCCGATTCATAAATCTACTGCACATGCTCCACTGATCAGAAACCGTGTCCTCTTTTGCTGCACATAAAACTCGTCCTCACTGCAGGATAGAAGTGACAAAATCTCTGTCACGGTGCAGGAAAAGCCCTGACATGCAAACTGCAATACTACCATGCAGGGATCTCCCAAGCTAACTCAGCTAAATCAGATGTTTAAATTGGGAAAAAAGGGGGACGACAGTGTTTTCTCTATTTCTAGCTGTTCCCCAGCTGCAGGTACAGCAGGCAAACAGCCTGCCAGGACATCCAGCACATTCATCAACACTTCAGTTTCTACACTACAAGGCTTTTTGGATGGACTCAAACCCCAATGCAACTTTTGTGTGGTCACGGATCCTAACTCCGACACCAAATGACCATTTTGTGCTGATCCTGATGCTGCCCTAAGGCCTCTTGATCTGCACGAACAGCAAAAGACCACAAATCTGCTGCTGACGATGTCCACTAGAATCCACTCAAGGGGCTGAAGGTGCTGGGGCTGTAAAGCTGAATGCAAAAAAATCTAAATGGCAAAGTTGCAAAAATGAAGTGGGAGTATGGTGACGGAAGGACAAAGAGCCCAGCAGGTGATGAAAGTCAGGTTTGTCCTCATCTGAACACTCTTCTGTGCTGTACTTTAACAGGACTGAGCCTTTGAATCGATCAATGCTGGATCTAGAGAAGGTTTAAAGTTAGAGTTTGGAGAATACTTTTGAAATTGAATCAGATTCTGTGGGGGTTTCTTTCTGAAAAACACTTGTTTCGGGAGCGTTAGGAGTTGGGGTTCAGTTCAGTCTTTATTTGATCCTACACTTTTATTGATCTTTCCTCTTAGCTATAAGTCTTATATCTTAATTTCAATGTATGTTTACATGCTTTTTCTGTATGTCACATGTTTTGCCCAACACCCAATGATACCGCCTTGGTAGAAACTGAATGTATCTGCCTCTTTACTGATGTGGTTGTGAAGGATCTTTTACTATTCTCATTGAGAGTCTGTTGTAAGGTAAACCTGCTGAAGCCTGTGGCAAACAGCGCTGCATGGAGTCACATTTTTTATTTTTATAAACACAAACTACTGAAAATTGACGATACAAGCAAGTGATGATTCACTTTAGATGTTACTGTCATATTAAATTCTGTTTTTTACCAGCAGCCACAGAAGGTATTTGTTTCAAGCAATCCTACTGGGCTGTCAGTCAAGAGTTTGTTGGAGAGGAAGAGAAAAGTTCTCACCATCCTCACCAGCGTTAGGAAGTGTTATTTATTAGACAGTGGTTTGAAATCTATTTCACTCTGTCTTCCGCACAATCTCCCTTTGTGACAAGCCAATCAAACCAGCACAGTTCTCTTTAACTGGCTCAGAGTTGGGGTGTCATTCAAGAGGCACAGCTGAAGGGAATTATTCCTTTGTGCCTGCTCACTTTAATACCACTTCACTTTCTAATATTTCTCAGACATCTTTCACACACTGCCACATTTAGTGAATCCTTTTGCTCTCTTACTGTAATTGCGAAATCCATCATTTTTGTGGATTTTTCCTCCTGATTCATTTTCCTTTATGGTTTTTACTCCCATTTCTTTCATATAGCTTGAGCCAATACAACGTTTTTAGTTCATCCTGAATGAGCTGTTTATAATGGATGTCTAAAAAGAGCAGTTTTGAGTATTTTTTGACAATGAAAGAGCCTCTTTAGACGAGTTCAGGTCTTCATGTAGCTGAAAAATGTACAGGACACGATGCACAGGCAGGGCAACAGGCAGGGACACAGAGTTCACTGTAAAGCTCAGCTCATTATTTTTTTCCTCGCTTTTTGGCCGAGCTGTTAAGTCAACATATTGCTATTTTAAATTGGGATTAGTCATCAGATATTTGAGATCAGGGGCAAAGTCAAGGTTTATAAACGGCCTGTATAGGTCAAGTTTGACCATGCTGCAATTTTATAGCTTGGTCAAAAACTGTGAGTCATTGTGGGAAAGAAGAGTGAGCCTTTACCTCCATCACCTGACAGAAACATATGCAGTTATTGAGCCTGTACTTGTGATCCAAACTGTACGCCGTCCAGCCAATCTAAGGAGATCATTAAATTACCTCCTTCTTTCACTCTTGCCAAGACACACACTCTCATGGAGCGCTCCCACATGCAGCGTCAAACACACCACGTCTGTTACCACTCTGTGTGTGCACGGATAAAGTTCCAGGGTTTAAGAGAGGGGCAGATAATCTTTCTGCTGTGGTCATCAGCGGGGCATCTGGCCTGGGGGGGGGGGGGGGGGGGGGGGGTTTAAAAAAAAAAAACAATAAAAAAAAAAAAAAAAATAAAAAAGTTTAACACAAA
>JAQMCX010000032.1:8519638-8545834 GCA_029814765.1 Acanthurus leucopareius
CCCCCCCCCCCCCCCCCCCCCCCCCCCCCCCCCCCCCCCCCCCCCCCCCCCCCCCCCCCCCCCCCCCCCCCCAGAGATATTTAAAACCTCCTTGAGAATAAGCCAAGGGTACAGTGATGAAACAGGACCGGGATATTTTCTATATGTGTGCCAGGCTCTGATGAGGCCAAACGTGTACCCTAACCAGTCCTGAAACGTGATCTGTCGGCCTGGATCGGGAGAGAGCGGCCGAGAGAGGGCCGGCTTCTCAGGGGACCTGTGTGTTTGCACAGTCCGCATTTGCTTTGGCTACTTAGCTAAAACAGGATACACAATTTAATGAAACTGACTGAGTTAACATAGAAAGGGAGGAGCCTGGGCCGTGAATGACAAACCTCAGACACAAAAACATTAAAACACAGTGAGGTTCGACTGGAAACTAACGCTTCATACCAGATTTTTTCCTCTGTAATGTCGTGAGGACACACATTATACACACACCAAGCATACTGCAAGAGAGAGACTGAGAGCAACTGTTCTTTCTATATTTGTCAGAGGGGGGGAGAGAGAGCAGGGAACACACCGCTTATGCTTATGTGAGCATGAGAGAGTGTGTGTGTGTGTGTGTGTGTGTGTGTGTGTCAGAGAGAGCAGACAGGACCAGTGTTCGAAGCTGTCCCTGCAGGCTGTTAAAGCTCCTCTCTTCCCAAAACCGGGCACCACCTCTTTTCCTCCTCCTCTTTAGTAAATAAACAAGCCTCCACAGTCCCACTGTGTCAAGCTGGGGCTACATCAGATGCCCTTGGTTTTTTCTTTTTTCTAACACAACATTAATAAGACACAAGCACCAATAACACACACCACTGTGTCAGTTTCACAGCCATCTGCACTGCAAACTAGTGAATGCAAAGGCAGCTGGACTGTCAGCAAGGAGGAATCAATTAACCTTATCCTGCATGTAGAGAGGCTTGTTGCACACATATTTGTATGCAACAAGGATGCAAAGTCTAGACAGTATTCAAGAACAACAGTGTATAAACAAAGAGTCTTGATAACAGTTGTGACCAAAGCTTTTCGAGCTGTAAAAAAAAAAAACACAGCCCATGTGCTCATTTCACCTGTTTAGTATTAATGCTATATGTTTGTTTCAGGTCAATTTCTTGTGTAATGTGCGGTTATGTGGTCACACAGACAGCAATCTAATCAGAGCTGACCTCTCCATTTGTTCCACATCAATAAGAAGTTCTCAGCATCATTAGCTTGTAAATCACAGAGGCCATCAGTTGCCGGGGACGGGTGGGGGAGGACCCGCCCCCTCTCATAAGCAGAGGTCAGAGCCACTGTCCAAAGCTTGGAATGGATCAACAATTCAATGAGGAGAAATCTAGTTTATTGATCGTTCAGGCCTGCGGGTCATTGTGTTGCCAAATCAGACAGAGATGGAGACGGATTGGAGACGCTCAGGAACAGCAGCGACGACAAAACGAGGACAAAAAGCTGCGGCTGCGTTTCGAATAAGTTCACTTCCAGCTGAAACCTCACCTACTCAAATGAAGAACAGAAACAGAGCCACCTTCACACAAGATGGAGCACCTTCTCAGAGGAAGGAGGAGACAAACTCTCACCATAGTAACGCCATGAATGGTGCGCTGTAAATCTGTCAGAGCAGAAAAGACAGAAACGACTGAGGAAAGAGGCAGAAATGTGCACATGGTGGCTCCTTCGACACTCGATCCACCAGTTCTTGTCTTTATAAACCACAAATCCTGAGAAAAAGGGTCCTGCAAAGCCAAATTAGCTGAACTCTAATTTCCTCTGAGAGTAGAATAAAAGTGAAGATGCCATGCCCGTTATATTACCATAGTGATGTGGGGCCAGAGATGGGAAACGGGGTGACAGGTCAGTGGGAATGCCCTGCTGTGTATGCATGCATACACAATGATAACACTCTTGCAGAAAGACACACATACACACTCTCCCTCCAAGGGCACCAGAGGTACCCCTCAGTGTAAACCGCATTGTCCTACAAAAGCGAGCAACTCCTCCCCTCTGAGCCAGTGTAAATTGAGATGGGGTTTACATTAATGGGTTTTGGGAAAAATCCACAGAGGGGAGAGAGGGGGGAAGCCTCCTCTGGATATGGGTAGCCTACATCTCCACAAAATCAAGCTGGGAAAATATGGAAAAGGCTTTAGGATGAACAGGTTTTTTTTTTACCTTTCACAAAGAGAAAGAGGGATGGAAGGAGGTTAAATAAAAGAACATTTTAATGCTTACTCTTACAAACTTCTTAAGAATGTGTTTTCATTAGCTTTGAAAAGGTAAAATAAAGAATTTTTATGTCCGAGGGTGGATTTGATTCAACGAATTCCATCACCTGTGGCCCACTGAATCATGCACCAAATAGGCCAATCACAGCATGCCTCAGAGAATGTCACAGATAAAAACATACCCAGATAACAAAACGGAAGCCAGGTTACCATGGTTATTTGGAGTATCTGAAACACCAATCAAGGACATTTTTTTTCCTCCACTTGTCTGCTCCCTCTGACATGCCAGAACATGTCTCTTGTTTTACCAAACAAAGCTTTGCTGGAACAGATTATCCCTCTGCGAGTCCTTTGAAAATATCCATCAAGGTCAATGTAGCAAAGTGCTGCTTTTGATGGATATCTGCAAAAGGAGGATGTCTTGACTGTGATGACTAAAACGCATCTCATGAGTCCAAAGATATTTGCTCTGGAGTACTTTGCCAAGGTGAGAGCACGGCAAGTCTGTGTTCGGTTTGTTTTCCCCTTTGTTTTTCAAAAGCTATGCTGCAGTGGCTCCCTGTGACGCAGGGATCTGATCAATACTGGGTCTCGAGGGCAGCGGAGCAGGCAGCCAAAGGACTCGACAGCGAATGTGCTCCATGGGCTGTGTAATGTTGTGATCAGGGGGCTGGTGTCAGCACAGGGGCTGGCGCTGTGCAACCTTCTCAGTGTTGTCTGTCACCGAACAGAGTGCATGAGGATACAAAGACAGGCAGACAGAAAAACACACTTGCATACAACTGAACTCTGAAACAAATAGTGCACAAGCAAGAAAATGCACGTAGTCCTGAGGTTAAGTGGTTAGCAGATAAACTAAGCAAATTGAGAAATACATACCACTGATCAGTTGCTTAATTATTCATCAAGCAAAAATTCTACATTCACAAGGATTACATCATTGCAAAGTGAGCATTTTGGGGGTTGTGGACTTTTATTTTGGCAAAACAAGCAAATTGAAGACGTTGCACTGGGCTCTGTGAACCTCCACGGGCCTTTTTTTTAATAGTTTGTGACATTTTTATTAATAAAATTTGACAATTAATCAAAAATATAATCATGAAATTAACTAACGATAAAGAAAAATAATAATTAGATGCAGCCACACAGCTCAGTCGGACA
Source organism: Acanthurus leucopareius (assembly GCA_029814765.1). Classification (NCBI taxonomy): domain Eukaryota; kingdom Metazoa; phylum Chordata; class Actinopteri; order Acanthuriformes; family Acanthuridae; genus Acanthurus; species Acanthurus leucopareius. Next base: position 8,523,049 of record JAQMCX010000032.1, read on the forward strand.
GTGACCGTCTGTGTAAGATGCTGCCTGAGATTGATAGGTGCCCCATGTCCCCCTGTGAGCACACAGACAGGAGGATTACATCTGCACTCCTGCACAGCCTTCTTTGAGCTATGTGGAGTATGTGGTATGCAATAATTCTGAGTAAAACCATTTTACGGCCAGGAAAGCCCCTGCATACCAGGTGAATTACAGGATACCTGTGCAGAAACGTATAAATGCTTTGAAAGAGAAAATCTGCTAACACTAAAAACATAACAGAAACTTGTGTTTTCTGGCTAAACACGAGAGCATGTTGTTTTACTGATGCCAGCCTTCAGTGCACACACACACACACACACACAAAAAGCCTGAGGATAAAGCAGTATTACACACACACACACACACACACACACTCACACAGAGACAGTATGGAACCATTAATCATAAGCAACCCAGTTCTGCTCCTCATCCCACACTCCTCTCATATGCCCCTGGCCCAAGGTTGACTTTGCAGTCTCTGTATTTACCTCAGTATGGTGCAGAGGTTGCATGCCATGGCGATTAAATCAAAGGACAGAGGGCAGGGGGGGATATGAGTGCATTGTTGAACTCAGCGAGTACAAGTACATACCCTTCCTGGTAAACATCAGCAAGACTTGAAGCCCTTAAAAGGTGTCCCAGGCATCTATCAAAATGCAAACGTCTAATCCATTTATAATGGAAATCAAATCAGCTGAGATACCTGACACTGACTGTGCTAGAGACCACTAATGCAGCCACACATTAGAGGTGCGGAGCAAGACCGGTCAAACTGCTCAGGTCTGTAAAGCAGCTGGTCTTCTAGCTAGAAACACCTCAGTGCAACAGAATTCCTTCACTTTTTGGAAATGACAGTCAAAATAAATGGATTACAGTGCTGAAATGTGACAATGTGATATTAATCTAGCCTGGTCAACTGAGTACATCCAGATTGTCTTACCCAGGTACAGTGATGCATTTTCTTTCTTCACATTGTCGTCCAGGTAGGTGGGCCCCAGGGTGTAGATAGGCGTAGACCCCATGCCCACCAGAATCTGGGCGCAGATGAACAGAAACACATACAGGTTGTGCTCGTTGCCCTCCTGGTCTCGAGGGCAGGACGCCACGTCGAGCAGGTCACGCCCGCTGCCGTTGCCGCTCTGACAGAGTCCTTCATGGCCCGCTGATGAGTTCATCTCCTGGATCTGGTACGGCGGTGAGATGAAGTGTGGCAGGGAAAACAACGCCGCGCCTACAGCGATGACCACGCCGCCCACAGCCAGCCAGCGTGGCCTCTGACCTCTGCCGCCAAAGTAGGAGATGAAGACCACCACCAGCAGGCTGCCGATGTCGAAGCAGCTGACCAGGAGGCCGGACTCAGAGCTGCGCAGACTGTAACGCTTCTCAATGGTGGTGATGACGCTGCTCAGGTAGCCCGAAACCATCAGGGACTGAATGAAGGTCAGGTAACACATGCAGAACAGGAAGCAGCGGGAGTCCCTGAGGATCACCCGCACGTACTTCCTGGCTGGGATGTGGATAAGGCGAGTGAGAGAGAAACCAAGTTTTTTACCCCCGGAGCCAGCCGCCCTGTGGCCCTCCACAGGCAAGGAGCTGCTGAGCCCCACCATGCTGGAGACGGAGGGGGAGAAGTCTGTCCTGGAGGAGGGCGACTCTGCCTGACTGGAGTCTGGGGTTTTGAGCTGGAGCTCGCTGCTCTCCTGCACAGCCACACAGGTGCGGGTGGTGTTGACCAACGAAGGCTCCGCAGCCTTCCGATCCGGCCGGCAGGGTCCATTCAGGATGGGTAAGCTTTTGGACTTGAAGCAGTTTTCCGGGTCCACGTACTGGTCCTGGAGTTCCCGGATCTCCAGACAATCAGACAGGTCGCTCCCCGTCTCATCATTGTCCGATGAGGTCATGGCACAGTTGGAGGTGAAGCTTTTGTGGACTCCTGGCTGTCAGTCAGTCAGTAACTAGTGCCACATGAGGACACTGGGGGGGCTGCTGCAGGGCTGGGTGCTGGAGCAAAGACTGTGCCCTGCCAGGAGGACTGGGGCGGACTGAACCCCTCCAGCTATGAGCATGTTTTCCTCCACATAGCCATACAAGCCACCAGTGACAGTGGTATCCTGACTGAATATACGGAGGAACACCACCTTCTTAACACTTCAAGATATTGTCTGAGGAGTGAAATGTGAACAATAAATAACCCATAGGATTATAAAAAAACATGTACCAAGAACAAAGAAGATGCTGTTTCTTTTGATTAGGATCCCACTTTGACATTGATTTTATGGCTCTTTGTTAGATAGCAACCTTGATTCATAAGGAGTTGTTGTTTGTTTCCTTTGTCCCATAGCTGTGCAGCATCCTGGAGAAAAACATCAAAACAAGGAATGAAAAGATTAACAAATATTTTTAAAAAGGTTAAAAAGCTACTTCTAAAACATTAAACTCATACAAAATCAAACACTTTTCATTATTGAGAATATGGTAATTTACCACCCTGGATCAAACTACTCACTTAATCTCGCTTAATTGATAATTTAAAAAATATTCCACTAAATTATAAAAAATAATCCAAGCGATCAAACACACGTCGCGTCTGTGTCAAAGTGTCGCAGCGGGTAAAAAGCCAAATTACACCCAGCTCCCCTTTGTCAACATGAGAAATACACATAGAGAACAAAAGAGCACGCTGGCCACAAACGTCTCAGTCATGACTTTGAAAAGAAATACAGCCCAAATTCAACACGAGACATTTCTCAAACTGAGCGACAATAAGTCTCAGCCTCGACTGACACGGCGACACATATAACGAGACAGAACTTCATGAAAGGCTGGAATAACGGAGGGCTGGAATACTCACACAGGACAGAGAGAGGTAGCCTGTTGTTCTCCACGGAGCGGCCACTCACTGAATGAACGCTGCTTAATGCGGATGGCTGCTGCTGCTGTGGCTGCTGGTGGAGGTGGTGGGGGGCAAATGGGGGCGCTGAAGTTGGTCTCTGGTTGGTAGCTTCCGATTCGGCATTTTTAGGGAATAATTAAGAGGAAATTGCTGAGCGATCTTGTTTTTTGTTTTTTTTTTTGCTTTGCCTGCCTGTGACAGAAGCCTTAATGGTGTCTGAAGACCAGTTTCAAATTTGTAAAACACTTTTAATTATAATGAGAAATGAAAGGTTTTCTTTGTTCGTATGTTGTTGTTTTTTTTTTAATCTGGACCACATTGGACTAGGTTTTTTTTTTAAAAAAACAGAAAAACCTCAACTGAATTACAGTAGAGGATTTTAATTATTCTTTAAAACGCTTGTTTAGATCTATGAAACCTTTATCCAGTTTGTGGGAATGTAACAAAGGGAGATTTCACAGATTTTTTTCCAGTTAAACTTCATTAGACCAGCTCTCTCTCGAAAACCATTCCACTTAGACTTGTCAGATCTGGATTAAATTAATGTAGAGACTGAAATATAACTTAAAACACAGTTTTAGAGTCGTGAACAGCAACGACAGTTTAGTTTCCCTTATCTTTTCCCTTAACTTTCGAATCGGAGTCTAACTTCAGCGACGTGCTCAACGTATCCATATTACCGATGACTTAACCCATCAGCTCCTCTTTAACTCAAAGTAGCACTGAGCTGTTTGAGTTCTTTAATGTGAAAACGATGGGAGAAGGCGTCTTGAGCTTATTGTCGCTATTTTTGCAAAGCTCACGAATATTTGAAAAAATCTAGTCTACAACTTAAAACTACAAAGTGAAAAACAAAGAGGACAAGACAACATGAACGCAGCATCTCGTAGGATTGAGTGCAGTGCAAAACTAGCGCCGGTGGACCACCTCGGGACTTTATTTCGGAAAATTAAATAAATAAATGAATAAAATTTACAAATATGTAAATTGTTTTATTTATTTAAAATTTTGCTGTCACTCACACGAATTATGTTTATGATTTCACAGATACATTTTTGAAAGAGAGGTCACAGTTTATTTAGTTTATCGTAAAACTTTGGAAATAAGAGACTTTGACAACACCTATCTATCCAAAGAGACGCGAGTGACGTCACGGTGCCGTTATCTGACTGAACTGGCTCTCCTTCCACTTCCCAGCAGCTCCTAACATGACCAGACTTGAGATGATTTTAAGTACTTTAAATAGACTCCTTTTTTCTCTTTGAGGAAGAACAGCGTGAAATGCATGAACGTGACTGCCACGATGCTGTTGGTGACGTATGCATCGCGAGACGACAGACGTTCATTGAATTTTTTCACGCAAAACTAAGTGTTACTTTACAATGTCTACTGCCAACTGCGACTTAATTAATTAGATAAATTATCTTTTAAATTGATAAACATACTATGTTTACTTGATGGGACGATTTTAAAAGGGTCAACAAAATTATTTATCTCTCTCTATTGACTGCAGCACGGTGCCCCCCTCCACCAAATAGGGGCCCACAGTTGTCCACCGGAAAGGACAGTCATTTTGGGAATTGTAGTTTTTTTCGGAAGTCTAACGTGCCATCAGCTCCTCATGTGACACAAGTGAAACCAAGTTTGGCGACTCTCTAAACAAAAAAATTAAGGCTTTTTGTCTTCTTCTCAGAGAATGCTGCCACTGAAATGTACTCCAACTCATTACAATTGAGACTGAAGTAAAAAACTCTTTACTTTGGAATAAAGTAGATTTCAAACATTTTAGAGCTGATAAAGCATGTATTTATGTTACACAACAACAAGTATAATCAGATTATTAGATCAGATGAGGAAAAATACAGATTTTGAAGTCTTATGATCAATTCTCTTAAAACATTAATATGATCATCTATATAATTATGTAGTCTGTGTAAACATTAGCATTTGACGCAATGTTTTACCTTTTTATGGTAAAATTTTACAGAATGGAAATTGGTAATGGGAGACATCTGACGGAGAAGATGTACTTTTTTTTTAGAGAGCTGTCAGCGGGATGGATGACTCTCCCAAAGGTCATTATTCATTTCCTGGACTAGATATCACTGGATGATCCACACCACTTCTCCTCTGCTCCTCATTCTGATGCTCTTTGGTTCCTTCACCTTATTTAAACAAAGTCTGAATGTCCAGTCCAGCTTTACTCACAATGTGTGGTAGCAAATGTCTACTATTTCTGTGATGTCTCTTTTTATTAGCCTAAAGTGACACACATAGAGGGGTTTTTTCCTCCATAGTGTGCAGGTTGGTGCAGTTCACCATCTCCTCATGTGTCACAGCGAGAATGACTCTCCACAGTCAATCAGAGGGATCAATAAGAAGCATCATGGTCCATCATAGGGGCCTCTATGGCGTCTGTTCAAGAGATTTTCATCTCTCTCTCTCTCTGGCTATCAGCACGCAGCAGGTTAATCAATACCAAAACCACCATGAATACACAATAGCATAAAGAGATGAGTGGAATTATTCATCAGATAGTGGCACTGTATCATCTCTGCAGCACCTCTGCGAGTGTAACTACATTAGAGAGGCAAAACATTTGTGATAATCTTATGAATTGCTCATGCATGTATTACCAACTAATGTATGTATTTTATATGTTGACTTTTATAAAATATTTTACACTCTGTGGATTATTTTTCCTAGTCCTCCTTCTTTCACAAAGCAACTCTGCAGTTCGCAGTGATCCAAACTGTTGGGTCTTACTGCAGAATCGGCGGTTGCCAATATTAAGATTAGCGCAAAGCCTTGACAAATAAATATAAATCATGTAGCAGATTTATTTCCTCTCCCTTTCCTCCTTTTTTTCCTTTTGCCAACATCACCAACTGTCTCTGGGTCTTTTCTTGTATTTGTAAAATCTATGCTTTGTGAAGAATTTGAATGCCACTATAATCTCAAAGAAACTGTACATGTATTATATGTACAAGTACATGATGGCTTTAACATCATGTGATCCAAATGAGAACACATTTTGCAGACATCCTCTTTATTATCTGACATCAGACACTTTAGAGAATGAAGTTATCGAAGCACAAATTCTCCTGCACACATTTCATATCCGTACATTAATGTGAACACTTATTCCACATTATATCTCATGATTTTCTTTTTCAGAGGATGTTCTGTTGCCTCAGTGTGCAGAGTCACTAAATGAAAATCAGAGTTAATGAAAATTTTGGCTCTGAAGACACTACAGAAGAGAATATTTTGACACTATCCTTGTATTGGTCTTTGTTATTATTGTTAATAAGGTATATATTGTTTATTTGTGTAAAATTGTGTGATATCCATGCATATAATGTCAAAACCATGTGTAACAACCCCAGCTTTGAATATGTGTGACAAAAGCAGAGGATAATGAAGTCCAACATAATGCTGTAGCTTCTGTTTTTAGGAATCAAGCAGAAGTAGTTTTAAATTCAAAGAAAATATGAACATGCCATATATTCTATATACATTCATCATCCACAGTAGAGTTTTTTCCAGCCAAATGTCATTGATTTAGAGAAGTTACACTGGTAGTGCAGGGACATTTAGTGAGCCCCATGACCTTTCTAAAAGCAGAGCGAGTGACAGGAGCAGCCTTTTCCAAAGGTTAATATGTTCATGCTTTCTCAGAAATAGTTTTAATGGAGTACAGTGCAGCTTTAAAAGAATTTGACTGAATTCCCCTGCAGCAGTAAGAAGAACAAAACGTGTCTGTTTTTGGTCCTGAAAAGCAAACAGAAAACTTCCCATGTGAACGAGTGAACTAGCACAATAGAGACTAAACAAGCATGTCTGCATTAAAAAAAAAGAGAAAAAAGCCACTGAGGGGGTCGCCACAAAGCTTTCCTTCATATCTAAATGCTTCCCACAATCACTGCCAACAGTTATTGCATTTTACAATTCTCACATACCCAGCAATAAATTACAGTAGCTCTTCTTAGAACAATTGTAAAAACATTTAACACAGAGTCAGACATCAGACCTACGTTAAAATCAATATTTATCATTTTTATTCTTATGATTGATTATCCTCTGTTCACTGTATGGAAATAAATCAAACCATAAACTCAAGTAAATGGCATAAGTGGCTACCTGGGATGCCATCTTGTAAGTACAGCCTACAGTGGGATGAAACAATGTATTGATTGGCTGCTTCCACAAAAAAAGATAAGTGCAACACCGCCCTCTAGTGTGCAATCCAGTTCAATGTGGCCAGGAGCCTCAGAGCGCTTGTGTTTCCGAAAATGACCAGTAGATGGTGCCAAGTCATCAGGATTGTTGGTATCAAACAGAGGGTTTGGCTGCATCACATGCAGGTTATTTGGCATAAAGACTGCTTCACTGCTATTTTTTAAAGCAGCAGCTACCAAGTTACTAAATTTTGGGACAGATATATATAAGAAACAGTTTTAGAGTCCCTTTACATGAGGAAAAAAATTGTTTGAACAGTCACCATTTAAAAATTGGAACAGTCTACAAAAACTGCATTTAAATCAATTATTGTAATAGCTCATGAGTTGATGGAAAAGCAGGATATTAAATTAAAAAATATTTAAAATTATTGAGAGCAAAAGCAGTAAATCTTTTAACTTGTGTGGCCCACATTAATAAAACATTAATATTTTGCATGGAAAAAATGTTTGCAAAGATGATCACAAAGGTTGCAAATTAACTGATTAAACAATTTATCATTTATGCTGTATTTGTTTTAACATTTAGTAAAAAGTACAATATTTCCCTGTGAAATGAAGTAGAGTACATAAAGACAGTGCTATAAAATGAAAAGTACCTCAAATTTGTACACAGGTACAACACTACCTCAGTAAGTACCCTAATTTATTACACACAGCTGATTATCAACACCCAATAATATTCAGTGTCCCTTTAAGTAAGACTATATTTTTTATTTTATTTTCCAATTGAACACACATCCAGCTTCTGGTGAGATGTTGTGCCAGTGAGATCTCCTCCTGTCAATTCATGAGTGATGACATCATCCCCATCATCATTTGCAGCCTGGTTTGACACTTCCCATGGCCTTGGGACGGTCTCCCCTCGCCGCTCCATCCCGCACTCTTCCTGTTAACCATCCCAACTTTATTGACATTACAGGAATCGCTAATGAAACACTGTCTGTTTCTTCGCTCACACGCTGTTTTTGTGAGCTGGAGCTTTTACACAGAATCACACACAAACTTGCACAGACATGTTTGTCCATAAATAAACCATACATCCCCATCCCCCATGGTTCACATCTACACACAATACGGGAAAATGCAATAATGACAGACACTGAAGTGTGTGCATCTGTAACTGGAAGTCAAGGGTGCTGATTCCAGTATACCTGTATAGGTTTTATGCATAGAGAAGCATAATTCAACCCATATTTTCAATGGGCTCTTTATCTTAGAGATGTTTTTGCAGCCTGAAAAAAGCACACAAACAATCTAATCTGCTCTGTCTGTTGCACCGTTTCATCAGCTAATGGCTTTACAGCTGCACTCAAAGATATAGGAGGACTCTATGCTTGAACTATAACCCTCTGTGGTACTGTTTTACCACACTCTGCTTACTGGAAAAGGCATCCTTTTAAATTAGTCGCCCTCTTTGTGCTGCTTTCTAAGGTCAACATTCTTGTGCTGTGGACAGACTCCCTGGTCTGTAGTCGGGACTACTCCCGAAATTAGTTTACCCATTCAGAGGGGCTTGCAACTGGTAACTTTGCAACCCAGAGAGGGGCTGATACATATGAATAAAGCGAGCAGATCAGGACAGAAGGGTGGTGTAGTAATTGTGTTAAAAAGTGCAAGGGCCTCAAAATAAAGACCCCGGTATAAGCCTGTGGAGGCCCCCTCACTGTGCAGAGCAATCCCAGCAGATTGGGCCCCATGCTTATGCAAAAGTGTCTCACCCCTCTCCCCTCTAGGCCCATCACCCTCAACCTTACCATCACCTCCACAGGCCTGATTGGTGGGCCCAATGAGTGGACTTTTACACATGTCCCTCCATGACAAAGGCCTGCTGAATGTCCCTTTCCTAATAAATCATGAGGACATTAACAAATATGTGCCTTTCCTAAGAAAAGCAAAACAGCTCCCTTCCCTGCTGTGATCTTTTACAGATAACACACAACTTTGATTAGTAAAAGTCATCCTGCAGAATGGAGCAACAGAGAACATGTGATTTATTACTGATGAGCGCAGTACAATTTTTTTAACATCACAAAGCTAAAAAAGTAATTAAAAATCAGGCCAAAGACTCAGCAAAATGAAAATACTGTGAAACATTGTCCTATTAATCTACTTATTAGATTTATTACTTATTGAATGTGTAATGTCTTATTTAATATAATACAATATCAACTGCCAATTATTAACATCTCTTATTAAAATGTAATACATATATTTAATAAAAATGTAAATGAAAGTGTACTTAGATGTTTTATTTCATCACTGTTGTGTTATTAAGTTGATTTGCTTTTTTTGCAATAAAACAGTTTATGATGATAACAATAACCAAAGCTACTTTTTATGATTTAGATCACCATTTTCTATACTGGATCAATTTATTTGTTTTGTTGAAAAGTATTAATGATTGATTATCAATGCATCAGAAACACTTTGGCAAGTAATGGCCATTTATTTTACATTGGAAGCAGTGCCTGCTGTTTAATAGACATTATCTGATGATGATAAATGTGTGGTACTTGGCTGCTTGTGTGAGTTGGAGAAAAAAGCAGTATAGCTACATACTCAGCAGAAGAGACCTTGAGTTTACTGTAAACAGGGGGTCTGTTTCAAGCCCTCCTCATTCCCCTAACACATATGGAAATGGGCCATACCTTTAGGGCTTTGTCCTCCTCCAAGAGCATCCACACGGCCCTCACAATGTTAAAGGAGGGACTGGCAAACATTTCATATTCATGGGGCACAATTACCTCCATATGAATGGAATAATTGCTCTTTAGAGGCTTAAGCTACCAGCTGAAGTACTGTATGTGTGTGTGTTTTCAGGCCCTCAGGCTGAGGTGATCAGGCAGAGGGTGTGCTCTATCATCTGCCGGAGAGAAGGAACGTTTGACTGCTTCACGGCTTCTGTGCATAAGTTCATCACATAAGTGTAACGCACAGTGTGTGTATTTGCATCAAGAAATATTTTATCTGTGTTTATCTGTTCATCTGCCTATCACCTGGAGAGAAAAGCTTATTTACCTGATAATCCTGCTTGTTTCTGTTTTGAAAAGGAAGCATGGTTGGCAAAGATAGCAATAGGAATCAAAATCAGAAAAAATAATTACAAAATTGAAAGAAAATTGGACTAATTTCACACAGGAACAGATATTTTTAAGTAGCAGAACTTTGAAAGGAACAGGACTCATCTGTCTGCTGAAATATTTTGCAAAAGATATTATTTTTGTGGTAAGCTGCATGACGACTGCAACCCTCATATGAGCCAAAGAGAAACTTTTAGGACAGCAGTTGGTAATAAAAACTCGTGTGTTAACTACTGAAAACCATTTAGTTGCGCCTCCTTTTCCTGAGCCTAAAGGGAAATCTCTTTCCTATTGTTGTCATACCTCCCTGACACACATCAGCTCCTCAGGAGCCAGAGGTACTTGAGCATGTGCCTTCTTAACCCCTGAAGAGGATCCTTCTGCCCGGCTCATCCCACTAATTACCTTCTAGCCATACTGTAAATGGGCCACTCCTGATAATCAGCCTGGGCTGGGAGGAAGGCTGCATGGAAGTGCAGACAGAGGGATGGATATGGGATGAAAGGGATGAGGGCATTCAATGAAACTGATTAGCTGGGGCCAAAAGCCTCAGTTTGACAACTTGTAAAGCTTTGGTGATGTCATCCATGATGCATATGGCGGCTTAAGAACAATCCCAAACTGAGCAGGTGGTTGATTTCTTTTTCTTGAGTGTGTTTCTGCCTGCAGAGTTGAAAACTGTGCACACATGCCTGTTTCTGCACTGTTCTCACCAAATTAGGTTGTTTAAATTTCAGAGAATCTCTGTAAGTATGTAAATTACAGACAAGTTTGGGAGTTTAAACAGTCGTAGAGAGCATCTGGGAGATTTTCAGTGATCATGATGTATTTAAGTTCTAAACAAAGGCATCTGGACTCAAACGAGTCCAACTGCCTCAAATAGCATGTAAACAGTTGCTGAGAGTGTGTGGAACAAATTTGTGGATTTATATTTCACATAAAGGCATTATGAACCTCGCTGTGATTGTTTCTTTTTTTAATGAAATGAGGGAAGATAACCTGTGTAACAAAAGCCTGATATAGCCCATCCTTCTCTGCCATGGAGCCCTGCTGTCATCCAAAAACTAATAAATACAAAGATGAGTCACATGGATTCTCTGGCACAACATCTGCCTACATCAAAAATACACCGTCCTCTTCTTTGAGGAACACTTGCTGTTCAAGGTAATGACTTAGACATTTAAAAACTTAAAATAAAAATCTGTGATACATTTTTGAATATTTACCTCTTCAGTGGGAACAAATTGGGCCATGGGGTAGAGAAGACTTAGAATATTGTAATTATTATAATAAATTAATAGATATAATACATACAAACTGCCATATTGGCATGAAGACTTAGAATATTGAGAGAAGAAAGTATTTACATCTGAAAGTACTTTTTTGTAATGAACAAAGACAAAACATACTCTAAAACTGCAGGTCTCTTTTCCTCTTCTGGCTCATCCTAACAGCCTCACACAAACACAGATCCTACTCATACAGTAGTGACGTTCTTGAGACACAGCTGCTAACAGAGCAATGCCTTCTGCCCCCGATCCACACATAAGTACACACACACACACACACACACACACACACACACATGCACACACATACACACAATGCAGTGGTATTTGCACTGTAATTACTGCAACACTGTCTTTGTCTGGACAATAATCCAGGGGATCCATTGTTGGTCATACGTGCCTGCTCCTTCATTATTACCAATACTCACCCGCCTCCTCATCCCTCAAACCACCCCCCCACCCCCAAAACTCCCCCAAAAGGCTGTGTCTCTTTCACCCCCTCCGCCCCACACACAAGAGAAGTGTGCTGCACCACAAAGGGGCTAAAAAAGAGGCACAATTAGCCCTGTGACAGTAAGCCCCGGCACGGGCCAGGAAGCATGCCGCACAATGGGGCAAACTTTTATACGACACTTTAATGCAAACACTGGAGTGTGCTGCCTCGTGCCTCGGTGCTCAGGGCCTGGCCGCTCTCATCACGGGCCCTTTGTGACCGAGAAACAAACGGTCATTCATTTCATTTATTGGTTACCCATTAATTGGGGAGGCAGTGAGGGCGACGGTGTTACACTGGCTGGATGAAAAAAGAGGAATCATCAGTGGGCTGAACCTTTAATTGAATCCCATGCTAGTCATTCAGAAATTGCTCTGTCAATGATTATATGGAGATCAATACAGTGAGGGCAATTACTATCTGAGATGGGGTGAGCACCCAGTCTTTTTTTTTCACAGTAGAGCATGCACAGGTTTGCCAGTGCATCAAGAAATTTGGTTTGTAAACTCTTTTCCACTCTTGCAAAGAATCACACACACACCCAATCCAGCTCTTGTTTGTGCTGCTAAGCTGTGTCGCAGCACTTCAACAGGTTCCCACTGCAGGACCCACATTAATGATCGGCAGACTTAAATAAACCCTCTGTGGATGTTCTTCTATCGATCAGGTGATCTGGCTATCAGATAAGCTAACAGATCTATGAAGGACTCCGGCTGTAATTGAGTTGCTCTCTGGGAGTGTGTATGCATGTGTGTGTGTGTGTGTGTGTGTGTGTGTCAGTGTTCCTGTTCAAACACGTGTTTACAGGCACATTGTATATGCCTGAGGTATGCTCCTGGAGGATTATCAACGCACTTTAGGCACACAGTGTTGCTTTTTTTTTGCGTGTGTGTGTTTCTCTCTGTCGACCCAACTGGGAGATGTGCTCCCTGTGCTAATTATGAGTTGTAAAGCAGGTTGTGATTGCGGTTGTTGGTTTGAGTCCCAGAGGGGGATCAGTATTCAGTGTGTCCGCCACACCGTGTGATTAGAGAGACAGTGGAGATGAAGAGGGTAAAGTTTAGGATGAGATGTTGGACCAATTAATGCAAAGGCTGACATATCAGGAGGGAAATCCTCACATATCTGCAACTTTTTAGTTTGTGTTATTTTTTTTCATTTGACCAGAGCATGCACATCTTGAAACACACGTGACTAAAGTGGATCTGATTAGTCAAAACTCTTAGTTAAAAGTCATAATATTGACATTTTCTCTGGATTACTACAATAAACTGTGACAGAGATAATGAGAATTTTCCAGAGTTTCATCTGTTACCAAAGAATGGCATATCTCAGAGAGTCCGATACAAAAAAGACACAGATTGAAATTAAATCTGAATGTAAACATAAAAAAGGAAATTTACTGGTGCTGATCATCTGAAATGTTAAAAATGACCAAAGTTCTGAGGGTTAAAGATGGTATTATTATGAAAATGTGGAAAATTTGACCATTAATATGAAATAAGCTTTGAACTAGTCACACTGAATACATGGAAATGAGAATGTATTGGTCATGTCTGAATGCCAGAGAGCAGTTGTTATTCCCATTTACAGTTGTTTCATAACTTGCATTAAACACATTTCCACATTTAAATGTCCCAAAACAACTTTATCTTTGTTATATATTTTGTGGAGTTGTGCACTTACATTATCCAAAAAGTTCAAACAGAAATCCTTAGTTTAATTCAAGGTAATGATGTGTTTCATTTCGTAGTCTGTTCCTAACTTTCGGGGTCACACCCATCAGAGAGTGAGAAAGGAAGTACTAACGGGAATAAAACTTTAATATGTTACCTCATACATGAACATTTCTGCCTGAGTCGGTCAGAGATGTTTTCATTAACAATGGTGGCTGTTTAACAGTGAAATAAATAAATCCCATGATCCCTCGCTGCTTCACAACATCAGCAAACTATTTCTTTTGTTTATAGTTTTGGCTGAGAGACATCCAAAAGCAGAAATTACATATCATGTGCTTAAATATGAAAACCCAATGTGTGTGTGTGTGTGTGTGTGTGTGTGTGTGTGTGTGCAACTTCCATGCTTCTGTGACCACCTGACGTTAATGTTACCTGTCAGCTCCCTCACCACAGCAGCCATGCCAGAGACATAATATACAGACTAACTAACACACACGATCACACACACACCACAATCACCCAGCAGGAGATGGGCTATAAGACAACAACAGTCACAATTAATGGACACTCAGCTGTCTTCATTAAATGTGTATTCTTGTTCTGCAGGAGTTGAAGGGACACTGTAATGGTCAGGTTTAAGGCTAATGGGGCACCTGGGAGATGGAAACACCTGAGTGACACTCGTTTGGATATTACAGACACACTTTATATTAAAGCACAGGAGTTTTCTGTTAATAAGGTAAAGGGGCAGAGCTAGAGGAGAAGAAGGAGTAAAAATACTTTTTCACTATGTTCTCAGTTTCTTATAGAGGTTTAGGTATTTAAGCTTGAAAATGTGGTGAGAGTAATACATAGATTAAATTTCCTTCAGCCTCATGTTGGGTTTAACTGAACTCAAGAATGCAGGGCTGTGGATTTTGTCCACATCACTTACATTATAATAATATTAAGGAGAAAAATGTGAACCTGTCCTTTGAAACACCCTCCACAGCAGGATGCCTCTCACAGCTGCCTGACCCTGACCTTACAGAGCAGCTCCAGTTTGCATAACTCACACACAGTTACCTCTGTGGCAACAGCGAGGATCCACATCTCAGCCTCTAAATCAGGGCCTGTAGCCCATTAGAGTTTTCCCAGCCTGTCTCCTCCTCTTCCTCCTCCTCCTCCTCCTCCTCCTCCTCCTCTGCTCCAGACAGGACTGATGGCTTTTGTTTGCAGAGGAGCACCATTGCTCACAGCTGCTGCTGTAAATCTGGCCAGCCTCAACCATCCGCCAAGACAGCCAAATGAGCTCATCCTTTTGGCCTCACGTGGCTCCTCCACTGCAGTGGTGAAATATCGAGGGTGATGATGACGATGGCGATTATCGGTGATTTCCTCGGGTGTGTGTGTGTGTCATTAAGGGGAGGAGGGGGATTGTTGTTCTTTGCCCTGTTTATGTAGGGAGGGCCTACTCAAGGCGGGATGAATTGTCTGTCTTCAGGTCACTGTTTGGATCAGCTGGCTGATTGTATTTCAGTTGATTAAGTGAGGTTGGATTAATGTGAGAGCTATATGTGGCAAAAACAGAGAGAGTTATTAATCCAGCTGTGTCGTCTCTCAGCCACTGTCTTTACAAATCGGTGCCTTATAAATGGAGTGCTGAGGTTCTCTATCTCTTTCCAAGCCAAATCCTGTAGACGCCTGCTCTTCTCCTCGCTCCTCATCTCCATGTTCCCTCTTCCTTTAATTACTGTGTTCATGCTTGACGGGCACTGATGACTTGATTAAGCCTGCCTGTGCAGTTCCAGTCTCTACCCTGCTGATGAATGAGTCCAAAGCTTATTAACTTACTCGTTCTGATCAATAAGGCGCTGGGCCTGAACACTGCAAGGACAGAGAGGAAACTGCTGTGCTGCCGCTGCCGCCGCTGCCACCGCCACCACCGCCCTGCACGCTGGCAGCAGGGATGAAATCATCACACATGATTAGCCTGTGTAACCAATCGGCTGCTCCGTGGAGAGGGAGTGCAGGTGAATTGATTTTCTGGATTACTTTCAGTCGCAGAGGCTTAAGAGCTTTGTTCACACAACTCTCATGACAGAAAGTGCTGCTTTTTCAAACTTATTCAGTTCTTTTGGTTGAAGTTGAATTTTTTATTTTACATTGATCGTTCAAATGTGAGGTCAAGAGGAAGACTGCCCTGAACCAGATAAATGACTAAATATGCAAAAATATAACATTTTGGGTGTAAATTTTGACCAAGAATTATTATTTTTTCCCTTTGGCATCCTTCCTAAATGTTTGATGATCTATCTGTAATAAAATTGGTTTCTATTTGAGACAAAACAGGTTGAAAAAAAGATCCTCTTTTCCATGTTTGTTAGCTTTTCTGTTTTGTGTTGAGCTGATTCAATTAACAACCCCCCGAAACCTTAATTTTATGTCCAACAAAAAAAACTAAAAAACTTGTTTTAGAGCCCAGAATCAATGATTTAGTATATTTCACACAATCACCACCTGTTACAGAATACAGATTTTCACTCACAAGGCCTCATGGAGGGTTACATCTACACCCTATTCCCCTGAGGAGGGCTTTCAGCTCCACCAGAGCCTCAGAAAAAAGAGGCTCATCATTGCAGCTAATCTGACCTCCAATGGAAGCAGTCAGCATGCAGCGGTGAGCAGACATTGTTTTCAAAGGTGACATTTTAACTGGTAATCCTAGCAATGGGAGATTATGTCTGCTGAAGGTGCCATGTGTCTGTCTGTAAGCACCCTGGAGCCACAGACAAAAAGAAAAACATGCTTTCCTCTTTTATTGATCATTTTTTTGTGCTGCAGATTCAGTCTTTTATGGTGAGAGGTGCCAGTATTGATGTACTGTGGTCACAGACAGCAAGCCCACACACACACACACACACACACACACACACACACACACACACACACAAGAGAGCTGATGATTCATTTTTCATGTCAAGAAAACAGATGCTTCCTGTGGCAGAGAAGATGCAGATCATACGATACCCCCCCAACACCCCACTCCCCACCCCCACGCCGTCATGTCTGAGAACTGCTTCTGGTTTTGTCAGCGTCCTTAATGAACAGGACTCTGTAATGTAAGCCTTTAACTGTTAGCATGCCTTGCTAGGCTAAACAAGACCTGATGCAGGATAGCCTGTGTTGACCTTTGTTTCCCCTCTGCTGGCTGCTGTGTTCAGAGCATGTGTGAGCATGTGAAGGTCTTCTGGGAAGAGCCCTTCAAGATGATGAGCACCATTACTGTGACTGTAAGTCGGCTCCATTTCAGAGGCATTGATCTGCTGTGGGAGCTAACAGAGCAGCAGAGCTAAACTGATGCACGAGAGGTTGGGAAGAAGGGAGGTGGATCTAAAAGTTATATGATGAAGGATGCTAATGCAGGAGCACTGTGAGCCTTATAGGTGTCACTGTGTTTAGTGATGAACAATATAGACACATACTGTTACATATGCTTTAGTTATTTGATAGATGCATATAAGACATCTAGCTTAAGGTAAGTCTGTCAAAACAACAACAATGCTAAGCTCTGCATTCTTGCTGCTGGTTGCTTTGGTTGCAGAAATATGCCTCCCTCCACCTCCCTCCACCTCCCTCCACCTCCTCAGCCTCCTTCTGCATTGGCATTTAGTCACACCTGAATTTTAGATGTCCCCTGTACTACATGAACATGTTTATCAAAGTTCATCTGCTTGCCTAAATGTGCTAAGAAAAATTGGATAAAGGGATTAAATTTGAAAAAATACATACAGTCAAAATAATTGGTCGAAACTTTGACCTGTGTGCATCCTAACCCAACCAAACAGATGACACAGACTGTGTGCATGTGCATACACGAATGTGTGAAAGGGTGTAAGAAGATATACAGTAAATATAGATGTATGTCTGTTACAAAGGATCGATACTTACATCTCTGCTATTATTTAAACCACTGTGTGTTGAAAACTTTACATTTTGTGCATATATTTGTGTGGTTGCTTCTTGCATTCAGGTCGGATTTGTTGTTTTAGTTCTGAAAGCCTTTTGTTTTTTTTGTGGTTGGAAAGACACAACATGTAGTTGAAATAATTAAAGAGAAGACCGTCAACATGTAAAGGAATCTATTTCACAAAATCCATTTAAAAAGCCAGCGGTACGTTTTATAGCCAGACTCTCGACACTCAGCAGGCACCAATAAATCCTGAAGTGAAGAAAATACTTGCAGAGCTCTGCAGTTTTCCACTGATGAATGCACATTATCAGAAATATAGACTGATGCTCTTACCGTATTTTGAATCTGAACCATCTTCTGTGACTTCTATTACCTCAGTCAATAAGAACACTGTCAATAAAGTAGTCTGGGATGTGAGGCTTTATGTCTTTTTCAAAAATTGGATTTTTAGTTAAAATAAAACAAACTGGTCTATTTAACCAAACAGTATTTATGGATTTGCATTGTTGCATTATTGAAATGACAAATGTTACATGGTAGTTGATAATGCTTTGATAATGATTGCCACCACTAATTAATTGTTCTGGTGTTACCAAAAGAATCAATGACCATCAGAAGATTGTCTGTGGCCGAGATGAATCTCATGTGTTTGAGATTGTTAAGAAAGCATAAACAGATCAATGGAGCTCCACTTTATAGGCTTGGATACGGCTTAGATATCCGTTCTGCTTAATGCTGGAGTGTGTGTGTGGGGCCGCCGGTCCGCGCGGTAACCAGAGCCGTAACGCAAACCCATTTAGCATATGGCATTTTTACCACGGAGAGGTAAACACAGTGGGGAGGCCAGGAGAATAGTAAAACACACTGCTCGGGCCAGATCTCCCTGTGGACCCACACAGGGTGGACACACACAGAGGACACAGTGTCCAGTGCCAATGACAAGCTGAGGTCACCCTGCTCAATGCAGAAAGCTAAACTCCAATTTTCTGTGTGTTTGCTCTCTAATCTAGTCTGTTTCTTTAGTCTTGTGTCAGGCTCAACCCGATCAAACCAACATTTTATTTTAAAAATAACTGCAGGATAAGAGGTTAATTTTAAAGTAAGTTATGGGTCTGGTCTCACTGTCTAAAAACTCTATTGGTGAAAATTTTGCGATAAAAAATTCCTATCCACAACTCCTTTCTCTAACCTTACAACCTTTATTCCCTTTGCTCTTTGGTGTGTCACAACACTAAAGGATGTTGATATCAGCTGTCAAACCTTAAGACCCTAATGGGGCTTCTTTAAAGCGACAATCTTAACAGATCAATGCACCCGTTAGGAGTCAGATTACCAGAACCATCAATGACCACACGTGAAGGAGAGGAGAAGAGAAGGGGGAAAAATCTGACATTTGAGGCACACACTAGAAAAGTCAGCCTGAACTCTCCCCATAGACAACAAGCAGAGACGTGCTTACTCACCTGCATCTTGGTTTGGGTCAGTCAGTTTCAAGAATAGGGTCATGTTTGAATGGGAGTAGAACACAAAAAAGTACAAAACAAAACAGAGCAGAACAAAAATGTTACTTATCTTGCAGAATTATCAAATAATACATTTATTACTGGAGCAACAGACAACAAAAAGCTCCTGGCTTACGATGCTCTTGAAAGTGCTCTTAAAAGATGTCTAATCTTGGCCCATTTTCTTCTTCTGTTGAGTTTTATTGTAGTTAAGATCCACAAGTGTTGCATTACCACCATCTGCTGGCCTGTCCCTTGCCCCTTCTACTCTGGCACAGCATGGCATGGCCTGTTTCTGCACAGTTAAAATCACCAGCAGCGCTTGAAAGGTTACCCAGATTTAACTATGTGTGAAGGAGGCTGATGACTAGCAGTAACCGTGTAGCACTCAGGTGAACTAAATAGGGCGTGGCCTCTCCAGCAAACTGCTGAAAGGATGCAAAAGACCTGTGTTGGCAGGATGTTAAGAAGTTAGATGCCGGGAAGCAGCACTAAGGTGACGCTAGGCTAGAGAGAAGCCATAAAGGCCTGTTAGGGTACATTAGGTGGAGGAAAGGGTCATAAGGCTTCATGAATGTTTCAGCAGTACCAGGGGGGCATTAGTCTTCTAGCTCAACTGTCAGAAAGCCATCATGACTCAGTGTTGGGGTTGGGCTCCAGGGCCAAGACACTCAGAGAAACTGACACAAAGCATGACAAATCAACACATATACATATACTCTTAGCTGTGGTAGTGCACTCAGTGCCCACCTCATCTGTCACAGCCCTCTTCTCCATCACTGTCAACACGCTCACTGTTGAATCATTGCCTCTTGTCTCCCGGATGAGCAGGTTTAAGACCTTTCAGCTCCACACGCACTAATGTTTGGCACCATCGCAAAGCATCAGGCGCTTAAACAGTCATTCCAGCCCTGAGGCGGCTGCTAAGCATTCACACTCGAGGGCCTTTCAGCTTCTTCTCCCCTTTGACCCTGAGGACCTCTGGGAGCTGCCTGGGGTCACGGTCAATTGTCCCATGAACAATAGAAGTGTAGCTGTGATAGCACCGGAGACTATATAACCTGCTTGATAGACCTTGTTTTTAAAGGAAGCAGAAGGAGAAGGAGACCCGGAAGAGGAGGATATTGACCCTGACATGAAGGTTTTATCATCCTGCACCTAACATCTGCACGAGCTGGAAGCCTCTTGGCCACTGGGAACTAACTGTGTAACCTTGTGCCACACATAAACTGATGTTGGTACGACTATATAAGATTACTTGCAAGACATGGCACATAGAAAGCAACACTGCACACAACACACATATGTAAAGTCTGTTGGTGGGATCTGACACTTAATGCTCCCCCATGGACTTAATCCTCTGCTGCCTCACACCCCAATTTCTTTTACCTACACTGTCAGCTCCCCAAATCAGACTTTAAGCTAGCAGAGCTTCATTATTAAAGTCATTAGAGAGGGTGAGGTGGGGCAGATGAGGTGAGGAGAGGAGGAGGAGGAGGAGGAGGAGGTGGAGGGAACTAACTAGCTGATAAAGCAGTTATCCGCCCTTGTCTATGTGCTGTTAGCTTATGTTAAATGTGACTGACAGATATTGATGGATATGAATCCGGCCTTCTCCACCCTCCTGCATCACTTAATGTGCATGTACACATTTTCATGCACTGCTTGTTCCATTAACAACATACAACAACTGACTTGTCTGACTACTTTTATGATTAACACTTTCATGGTATTAGCAAATGGTGATTTTATTTACTTTCTTTTCACATACAAGTGTACACTACAGTCCCACACAACAGTATTCTTCATTCTTTAACATACTTCTTCAGTTTTTGTTGTCCTTGTTCCTAACTCTATGTCTGTGTCTGTGTTAGTATCCTAAGAGCAATGTAAAACCAGAGACATATATCTTGAATATGTGCATATACTTACCCAAAAAAGCAGATTCTGACTCTGATTCTGTCTGTATTTTTCTATGTGGCATGAATACATCTTAGGACAAGGATGTGCAGATTTTTTATGCATTGGCTCAGCTGCGTGCACACACATATACCAGTATATTGGAGTCTGTGTGCACAATAAGAGCTTGGTTTTCCTGGTTGTAGTGCACTGTGTGGCTCACTTCTGCACTCTCATGATGATCCATGGGTAAATCAATCATCAGCTGTCCTGTGTGGCTGGTGACAGTGCATTCTCCTAGAGATGGTGGGAACAAGGGACGTGAGGAAAGTACAAGAGAGCTTTTTAGCTAATCCACCTCAAGAGGGTTGAAATCTTCCCACTTCCGACACTATCTCCTACTTTGTCTCTGTCTGTTCATACCACAGCTACAAGCATACAACTATGCCCCCCCCCCCCAAATAAATATAAAACGCTCCATATCTCCGTTCCCTCCCCCCTCTCTGACAGTAACAGAGAGAAAGCAAACAGATCTATCTGACAGGCTGTTGCAGAGTCGATCTCTGCCATACGTCAGTGTTGCCCTCTAGGTGTTCGTCTAAATGGACAGCTTAGTTAGGATTAGTTGGACTAACAGCAAACATCTTTAGATGCAGGGAGGTCACCTCCTCTGTGCATGGATGCGCATGTGGCAGGAGTACAGTGTCCATATGTTGTAAATCCTTCCCTCAGGGATAACACTCACACTCCTTTTACTAGTAGAAAGTACACAGTCCAAGGCTTTTGAACATTTAAATCCCCTTTAAATCTCTGAAAACCTAAATTACGTTTTAATATATATATAAAACTGCCTTTTAAGTGAATTTGAAATGTTTAAATTTTAAGATTCATTGGGAATATTCTGCCAAGCTTTTACTCCAGTAGATTCATGCAGGCTTGTTTCAGAGTGTATTTTGACTCTAGCCTATAATGTCAAAACAGCATGAGGTCCAACTGTCCTTAAGTATGAGTTTAAGACATCCCAAGGCCTTTCAAAACCATGACTCCACAGAGAGAAACATGGGCCTTAGAATAGACACTAGCACAGCAGGACAAAACTATGATGTAACTGTCCCATCAGAGCGAAACATATAGAGAATTTGCATGTGTCTTGGCAGG
This sequence comes from Acanthurus leucopareius, assembly GCA_029814765.1. Classification (NCBI taxonomy): domain Eukaryota; kingdom Metazoa; phylum Chordata; class Actinopteri; order Acanthuriformes; family Acanthuridae; genus Acanthurus; species Acanthurus leucopareius. The sequence continues at coordinate 8,545,256 of JAQMCX010000032.1, forward strand.
AGAGGCAGCATCCAGCTGCAGATTCTTGCAATCTATTCAGCTATTTGCACTGATATGACGACACCTGCAATCACCAAAACACAGATGGAGCAAAGCATGAAATGTGGGGTGACTCAGAAACAGAAGTGTGTGAGAGAGGGGGAGGGAGGGAGGGAGTACTGTAACAGTAGCACCTCTCATGGCCACCAAACTGACAGCTTCATCACCCACAGGAATAACAGTTGGGCTCATACAAAAGCTCTGCGCATAAAGACACACAAATAGCACTCCGAGAACCATTGTAAAGCGCAATGCATGCGGAGAAGAACCCTATAACACTTTCTAACATTCTGAATGACAATGCCAGATGTCAACCTACAAGCAGATTTACTCTTTTCAGCACTGTTGCATATGAATCGGCCTAAAAGAAGAGCCCGGCAGTCCATCAGGGGTTAAATAGTTCAAACAGGAGCAAGGAAATAATGTTTTACTCAACTTCTTCCACAAGCATAGATAGACAGACAGCGAGATAGATAGATAGATAGATAGATAGATAGATAGATAGATAGATAGATAGATAGATAGATAGATAGATAGATA
>JAQMCX010000032.1:8545934-8577691 GCA_029814765.1 Acanthurus leucopareius
TAGATAGATAGATAGATAGATAGATAGATAGATAGATAGATAGATAGATAGATAGATAGATAGATAGATAGATGCTATGAGCTCAGGTATACAGTAAGTTTTTTAAGACCGGTCACTATGGAGGTTACATTTGTGTGTGTGTGTGTGTGTGTGTGTGTGTGCATTGGGGGGCAGTGGGCCAAAATATGCTGCCCCGTGGGACCACAGTGGAACCTCACACCAGCCCCCACAGAAAAGGATAAGGCCATCTGCCCTCCTCACGCATCAATCCCACCTAGAAGACACACACACGCACGCACACACACAGACACACACACACTGGGTGCTGGGCAGCAATATGGAGAGGCTTTGCAGACAGTGTTTGATCTGCCTCTCATGCAGTCAGCAGCACGCAGGCTGCTGAGCCTCTCAGTGTGTCTCCTGCTGTACTGTCCGCTGTCCCAGTGGAAATCCCCAGCCGATAACAACAGCTCCGACCGGAGGCATGAATGGCAGGACACAAGCTGATCCGCCTCATCTCTTGACTGAGGGGGCAGGAGGGGGCCACAGCTCAGTGAATCCATTCAAACTTAAATGACTTAACTCGAATGTTTAGAGGCAGAAGTCACACAGATAACATGCTGCTGTGATGTGAGCAAGTTGAGAGTAACAATGAGCAACGTTTAAAAAAAAAATATTAAAATTAACCTTATGATTAAAAGAAAATTCTGCTCTGAAAACAACTGCATTTTATGGTGTTGTGTCTCCTAAAACAGCAAAAAAAAACATCATAAAGAATCTAAGTAAATCAAGGCCAGATACATTTATAAGTATAGCACCTTTAAACCAAAAGCAATTTGCAGCACTTTAATTGGGTGCTTAAATTCTTTAAAAGGTGCACTATGCAACTTTTTTACTGGCCTATAAAAAACAATGGATCTCTTGATACAACGGATAAATGTTTGCAAGAGCTAACAAGACTTTTAGATGTACTTTAAATCCATATGTTTACATTTGTGATATTTACAACAACTTACAATCTGATTAAAAATATTTGAATATCATAAAATAATAGTGCAACTGCAGTGCAGTAATAAACTGATCAAAAATTCAATTCAATAAAAGTAAAAGCACGAGGAATTATGACAAACAAATAGTAGGAAGCGTGCACTTTTAACAGCCCACTTTTGTAAAATTTGTATTTTTGACATATTTTCTTACACAGTTTGGATTTGAATGAGGAGAAAAAGTATCATCACCACTGGAACCAGGAAACATAATCCATATATACGGTTTATCAGTTGGGCAAGTGATTTAAAACTTACAACTTTTTGAAAGGATTTCAGTGCAAAGGAGCACAAATTACTTAGAGGGTGTTTATTTAAATCTGATATTGCACTTATAAAGTGTATCTATAAAAGAGAAGTGAATTCTCCTTCATCTTCATCCTCACTGGGTTTGACACAGACTGGAGAACAGATGGACGGAGAGCTGGTGTGGTTATAGTTTATGAGTCCACTCAGCTGAGAGTCTGAGGCCTGTCTGGAAACAGTGGCTAGCCTCAACATCAGCCAGACTACAGCAAACACACACGCATGCACACACACACACACACACACACACTGATAGCTATTAGGGAATCAATAGAAGCTAATATATCAGAGCATTTGACCACTCAGCTCTACTAGCTTAGCAAAGAGGAAGAGAAGAGATGACGAGAGAAAAGAAGAGAGATGAAAATGAGAGAAGAGGAGACGAGGCAAGAAATGAGGAGAAAAGAGGAGAGACAAGGAAACAGAGATAATGAGATACGAAAGAGAAGAAATTAAAAAAGAAAAAAGGAAGAGAGAGAAGCAAAGAGAGGAGAAAACAGAAAAGGAAATAGAGGGGAAGACAAAAAAGAGAAGAGGAGAGGAGAGGGAGGAAAACAAGAGGGGAGAAGAGGAAACAAGAGTAAATGAGACAAAAGAAAAGAAGAGATAAGAAAACAGAAGCAAAGTAAAGAAAAGAGAAGCATAAAAAGAAGACAATGGAAGAAAAGAGGAGAGGAGAGGAGACAAGAGAGGAGACAAGAAGAAGGAGAAAGATGAAGGAAAAAGAGAAATGGAGAGAAGAAAAGAGATGACAAGAGGAGAGAAAAGGAGAAAGAAGAGAGGAAAGAAACACATCAATGACACTGTAATAAATACATTTATATTTAAGCACACAGGTGGCTCCGAATGTAAACACATCACTGCAACAACAAGCTCCTCTTTATATCAATAGACATTATTAATTGATCTCAGCATCAAATTCAGTTGCGGCTGCATTTATGGGATGACTTGACTGTTATGAAACATCACAGATTGTTTTGGAGAGAGTGATTGCCATTTGTTTTAACCTCAGCAAACCTTACGCTATAAACCTTCACTGCTTCTATCATTAATATCACATTAATATAGAGATAATTCTGATGGATGGTCCTCCAGAGGCCCTGTTAACTTGCCAGGAGGTTAAGTGTGAAATCAATCCACATAAACGACCTGGATGAAAATTCTTCCGTGCTGGACTGCCGAGGCCTAAATCAGCCAATCAGAGGAGGTGCTAGTAAAACCAGTCTTTTAGCGCGGATCGCTAATAATCTCAGTATTTCAGCCCTGGCAGCTCATTCTCCCTCTTTCTCCTTCTGTCTTTCTTTTTGTCTTTGTTTCTTGTCCCATCCTTCTCCTCCACCCCTCTGCTCCTGGAAGGCCTCAGAGGGGAGTATCCTCTCCTTTCACAGCGGGCCCATCGAGGAGGCTCGGGGGTTGTATACATGGGAGGCGCAGGCCCAATGAAGGGTGATCTAGACTTGTTCAAGCAGCCATATTTTGACTATTTGAAGGCAGAGGGAGGCTGTTAAACATTCAGTGAGGAGGTGACCCATGACCCTGAAGGCTGCTGTCCATCCGTTACAGAAAATAAACAGAGAGGCTTGGCAGAGTGACTTTAGTGCTTTTCTCCCTGCTGACAGCTTAGGGGAACGTATAGAACAGAAGAGCATAAGGTCTAATATTTAGCTTTTTATCACCCCTATCTGATGGCAAACAAGACAATTTCACATCCACAATATATAGGCTGAAACATCCTTTAGGTCTGTTATACTTTCTAGAAAGACACTTGTAATTTTTAAATATTTTTAGTAACTTATTTCTTTCTATTCCCTGTTGCTTTGTTTATTTATCTTTTTCCACTGCTTAAATCTGTACTGTTGCACTCACTTAGCACTGTCACAGTGTTATGATGTCGGACTACATACCCTGGGTGTGATGCATGGTGACCCAGAGGTTAAAGGTGACATTACAGAGCACTGAGACAAAGGCTGGACACTGTGTCATCTGTCAGACCTCATGCTGCTGCCACCATCAGTGCCAATTGGGGCTTTCCTCAAATTAACACCAACACACACATGAATACAGACACACAGTCTGTTTGAGATCTATCTATCTATCTATCTATCTATCTATCTATCTATCTATCTATCTATCTATCTATCTATCTATCTATCTATCTAATCTCAGGATAACACATGTGGGACAGTTGGTGACAGTGTGAGGGCAGATGTCAGTCATGGCGAGGGTCTTTGTGTGTGAAGCAATAGACCACCTCACTGCTGCACTCTATTGTCATTCATTGGGTCCAGTGGGGTTTGTTAATTTTACTGCGCGCTCACACTCTCCAATTCATCACTAGGCCACATATTCACTCACTGGACACTGGAACTGACGCATAGGTAATAACAAATAACTACTCAAGGACACATACAATTGTTTTTGGAGAAGAAAAAATGACATATAATTATAGATAACATAACTGATTGCATAATTTGCATTTTTTCATTAAACTTTTGGAGTGAATAAAAGCCCTACTCCAGTATATTTTAATTTCTTGAATTGTTTGGCACATTGATGACAAAAGTCATTAAACTTTTCTAAAAAAAAAAAAAAAAAAGCTATATTTTGTAAAGATTATAAATACTAAAAAGTTTATTATGCTGAGAGGGAAAGACTGCGCTGAGACAAATTTGTCTGTTCTGAAATGAGTTTTAAATGAAAAAAGCTCAACTTGAAAATAAACCAAAACCAACAAATGTGTTTCCATGCGCTGATTTTTATTTGTTTATCATGAAAAAAGCAGACGCTCATAGAGAACAAAGACTTTTTAGATTGCTTTTGCAGCGTTACATTACAGTAAAAATATTATTATATATTATAAATTAAAAAAAGGTTCATAACATTACTTTTTACACAAAATACACAAATAAGCTCAAATCTACAATGATAAAAATAACTGCTTTTCAAGCTAAATCGATGCAAGAAAACCCTACGAATAATAATAATAATAATAATAATAATAATAATAATAATAATAATAATAATAATAATAATAGACCTTTTGGTTGATATTATCATCAAGTCACATTTGGTTCACATAATCATTGCAGAGTGAAAAGCTTTAAGCCACAAAACAACAGACAACAGAACATATAAATCGATGTAGACACATTTTTTTGCAAACAGTTTAAATTATGACGGGCCCATTCAAATAGGCTCATTAAAGAACAACATACGATTTTGCATAAGCAGCATATACACAAAGAAAAAAAACACGAGATTCAACCTTACAGGCCTTTTTTCTGTTATTGTAATTCACAATGTTTTTGAATGGATTTAGTCATTTATCGTCTAAAATGCTTAAAAGCATTAGGCCTACTCACGATTTCTGTGGTTCGCTTTGTCACATTTTAGCTCATACAGACTATTTCCAGGGTCGATACTCTGAATTTAAAACAGTTAACCCGGTGTATGGAAGGTTTTGTCCAGCGATTTTCTGTATTGTTCGATTGTCCTTCCCTGGAAAAACGGAGTCCCTCTGTGAAACACTCTCTGGAGAAGAAGGAAGAACTGTGCTGTCCAAGATTTCTGTCAAACGAAAAAATATTACAATAAATAAACAAGAAACGAAATACAATGTCACTTTTTCCTCCAGCAGCCTATAATATTTAGCCTCTATTTAACCACAAATGCTGGAATTTTAAGACATGATTCCTACATTCATGGCAATAAAAAACTTGTTACGAATTTGCCTTATTATTGGAAATAAATAAATGTTAACTGACATAAATTCTACTTATTCGTTTGTTCAAATTTCACGCATTATTTTAATTAATTACCTCACACAATTTCGAACTCTACCCTTAAAATAAAAAGGAAAGAAAAGAAACCTGAGATGAGTCTGATCCTCTTCTCTGCTAAATTCAATTGTGATCCGTTGCTTTTTAGGCCTAACTGCGTTAAAAAAAAACAACATAAAACTCTTACTTTTATGACTCTTCATGTGATACTGAAGCTCCTGCTCCTCCTGAAAAGAGGCTCCGCACACGTCGCAGGGAAAGGGCTTCTCCCTGGCGTGCGTCCGCCGGACGTGGCTGTCGTGGGCGGCGTGGGAGGCGAAGGCCTTCCCGCAGTGCTTGCACTTGAAGGGCCGCTCTCCGGAGTGCTGGCGGATGTGCGTTCGCAGAATACTGGAGGCAGTGAAGGCCTGGCGGAATAAAACACAAGCGAGTGTGATTTTTTGTTTGTTTTGTTTTAGACCATGTTAAAAACATTTTTTTAGAAGGTAAAGAGTTAATACGGAAGTTTGAGAAGAGATAAACCTTGATATGATAAGTAGTCCCATTAGAAATATACCGTCTACTGACTTGATGTAGGGATTAATTACAGACCTATTTTTTCGACATTGTTTTTTCGTTTTATTTTTATTTTCCTTTAGACATAAAGCCGTCAAACGCCTCCTAGCGCTTGCCTTTTTTTAATGGCTGTAAATTAAACCTGGTTTAAATTGTTCAGATAAGGATAAAGGAGATTAGGTTAAACAAAACCTTCTCTGGGTGCATAAAAAGGGGAGGATGTCGACGAAAAAAAAGAACAAAAACCTCTTCTGCTCATTCCAGGGCCGTAAATTAAAAGCATAATCTCGGCAGACAAAAGGGTGGGTGTACATCTGGCGATAATTAGCATGTAAGTGTCTCTGGCTCGTGCCCGTCGCGAGAAACAATAATGAGGGGCTCGAGCCAAATGCACCATGAAACAAGAAGGCAGTAAAAGGATCCAAAGTGGTGCGAGTTTAAAAGAAGTGAGGAAGAAAAGTGAGGAGGAGTCTGATTCAAGAAGGTCTGCGGGTCCTGCAGCCAAATCGAATCAGAGAGAGAATTATGGGAATTATGACCTCCTGGATGATAAAGAGCTTTACAATAATGGAGAAGTCTCAAACGAAAACAAAATCTTTTTTACCGGAATTTTTCTCTTTATTTTGCGTGCTGAGTGAAAATATATTATATTGTTATATTTTCGTTTTTTTAATATAACAAACTTGAATCAAAATTATCTGAATTTTCAAAAGAGAATCACCAATTTCTACGCTTACCTGTAATAACTGTGGAATAAGGGCTATTTTAAATCGGCTACTGTACATTGTATAGGCCAAGTTGGCTATTGGCAGACAAATTGCACAGGATTTAACTAGCTATGGGCTGATGTAGCAACACAAATCAGGAAAAAAATGGGTATTACCTTATTGCAGTAGACGCACTTATATGGCCGCTCTCCAGAGTGCACCCGCATGTGTTTGTTGAGACTGGAAGACTGGGAGAAACTCTTTCCACACACTGAGCACTGCAGATCAGACAAATACAGAACATCAGTATGACGGTTTTCTTTATTTATTTTGAAAGGGAGGTAAACTAATGCAGAGTCATTTTCAGTTTTTGTGTGGTTTATAAATTTTGGTTATCCACGTTAGGAGAAGAGGGAGTTTTGAGTAGATAATAATTTTGTGGTTCTATGAAAAAAACATAAAAGCTAGCTGTGATGCTTTAGGCGATGCGGTTTCCACCAAAGACAGGTCTTACTGTAATTTAGCTTTTTTACGAGGCCTCATAAAAACCCTCAAGCATCCTGTTCTTAGCGAAGCTGCATGGAGCTGTTCATTCAGCACCACACAAACTTCGCTGCACCTTTTCACTTTACTGCACGATGCAATGATGTGACGAAGTAACGGCGTGTGTCAATGTCACATGTGCGCACATGCACGGTGTCAGTACCTTGTGAGGTCTGTGTTTTTCGTGAACGTGGAGAATGTGGATCCTTAATCTGTCCCTCTTCTCGAAAGATCTGTTGCAGAGGTGACAGGGGAACTTCCTGTCGCCCTGGTCCACGCAGCGTGTGTACTTCAGATGCTTGTCTCTGTAGTACTTGTAAGCAAACACCTTCCCACATCTGTCACACTTGTATCCCTCGCCAGCATCTGAGGAAAATAAAGAAAAAATAATGTTCAGTACTGGTTGTAAAACAAAACAGGCGTCGATTAAAGCAAGAGTTAAATAAACGGAAAGTTGAATTCTGACCTTCAGCTGGAGGGGCCACGCTGTTGTCCACTTTGGGGTCTTTCAGTGTGAGAGGGATGCCGAGGAACTGCATGTAGCAATCTCCATACCACACCAGCAGCTCCTGTCCGGGCCGGATCTCTTTGCAGGCCTCGTAGAAGATCTGACCCTGGACCTGCACGGCAATGAGGTTCTGCTCGTCCGGGAAACGTGCACACTTCACCAAGGACATCCAGTTCCCTGAGCCTCCCCTGCCGTCCACAAAATGGCTCAACATGCCGTTTTCAAACACCTGAAAGAAGAAAGAATGTGTTTAGTTACAAACAATCTATTTTCTTGATCGGCTCGGGACTCGGAACAGGAGTGTGAGCAGCACATTACCTCCCACATCAGCGTGTTGTCGTTGTATGTTTTAATCTCGCTGGTATTGACCAGTTTTCCTTGAAAAGGTCCAAAGCGCGTGCCTTTAGGGATGCTGCTCTTGTCTGTGAAAACTCCACGGTGCGACACGTTTCCCCAAGCGGTCTGGAGGACGGTCAGCCCTGCAGAACAGAGTCAAAACACTCAGATCTCAGCTGTGACATCACGAATTTACGTGCAGAGATTCAAAGGTGATTATGATATAATATAATAATATTGCATATAATAGAAAGCTGGCTGGTACCTTCTGGAAGTTCAAGTGTTTCTTTGTCCAGTGAAAGAATGTGAGAGTCAGAAACTGAAAAAGAAAAACGAGAAATGAGCAAATCGAGAATATAACACATCTGGTTTATTAATTTATTCCTTGTAGAATTTTAAGATGGCAAGTAATGCGGTGATTGATTAAATATCATTTAAAAGTGATGATGATAATTGTCAACAAATATGTCCATATTTTTTATGGATTATTTTGGAGGTTTTTATTGCAGGATGCTAAAATCAGGGTCAATGTTTTAACATATTAACTAAACGTAAAAAAGGCCTAAAACAGCTTTAGCAGAAGTCTCACCTGACTTTTCGGGCAGGGTCAGTCCTGATATGGCGTGGCCCACGTTTCGCTCCTGGCAGCCAGAGTAACCGTAGAGGACCATGAACAAGTCATCCTCACTGAAATTATACAACGTGCGCGTTTTTTCTGGCGACAGATCTGCGCTCCTGAGGCGGAACAGACTCTCCTTAGGCGGTGAGGTTGCGGAGGAAGAGGCGGAAGAGGACCTCTCACTGGACGGGCTGCTGAAGTCCGAGGACAGCGGACCGGCGGCGTGCTCGGTCACCACAGCTGCCAGCTCCTCTGGTTTGGAGCAGAGTGGGTGTCCGGGAAACATCTGGCTCAGGTACGGGAAGCCAGAGGCGCTCAACATGTGCTCGTGCATGACCGAGGCGTGGTGACCGCCCTGACCGAGGAACGGAGGGGCTCTGCCGTGCAGGCTGAGCGGCAGGGACGCCTGAGTGTCCGACACCAGACGACCGAGAGACTTGAGCGGATGGAGGAGGCTGTGAGTCCGCGGGAAGAAGTCCATGTAGGGTTGGGGGCCCGGGAGAGGGGCAGGGTAGAAGCCCCGAGCGGGACTTCCCTTCAGCATACCGGCTTGGTAGCTCTTGTTCTTCAGCACTACAGGGATGCTGGACAGGGACACCGACATGACGGCACGGAGGTGAAGCAGAGGTCCAAATGGAGATGGTGGTGTATCCTTCAGGGAATGAGAGGGGGGGAGGGAGAGGAAATGGGTTTGAGTTATAAAACTTTAATGCAAGAAATCTAAAAAAGGAAACATGACATCAAGAGAGGTTGACCACACCTGAATTAGTTATTTTAACATGAGCAAACCTTTACTTTAGTTGGGCCTTTTCAACTGGTGTCGTTTCAATTAATGGAACAGCCACAATAATGTGGGACACTGAATAATCCAAAGAAAAAATCGTGTAAACAACAAATCCTAAACGAAAATAGATGACAGCGCCACAAACAGAACAATAGCCTGCAAATTCATTACTGAGCACATGGGAAAGGATTTAATTTTTCCTTAATAGACTTTAATATTTTAATGAATGTACAACAAATTAAACAGGATTTCAACTTTAAAATGAAAACGTCAGCTACATACACACCACTGCAGATGAAAATATTGAGCACATATTGAACAAAGCTATTGCATGATAAGTAAAAAGCACTGCACAGTGAAATTGGACAGCCGATTTTGCAATATTTCCAGCTGAGAGGACGCAGACCGGACACACATCAAATGTTCATCAGCGGCTTCAAACGACCGGCTGAAATATGGTGCGTTCTTTTTGGGAAGCATTTACCAGCAAGACAGCAAAGAGGGAGACAAATCAGGGTCATGACACTAATTAAAGAACAGTCGGCCAGAGCAGAGGTCAACATTAATGAAGCTTTTTATAGACTTACATTCAGCGCACAATCATTGCAAAAAAGACATGAGCAGGGGGGGGATTGTTGGAGCAATATGTGGGCTGATGGAAATGATTGTAATCTAGAAAAAATTGATTTTGGAATTTGAGAGAAGAGAAATAAATACGAATAAAGATGGAGGTATATATGCTATAAAAACACCAATCTGACACTTTTAATGCTATATTTTTCTTAAAAGAACATGCAAATGTATATATAAATAGGTCTGTCACCTAAACAAGTCGCAGGGATTTCTGCAGAACCTCATTTTTTAAACAAAAACGCGGAAAAAGGTCACAAAATGATTTTTCATTGACTGTAAGTAAAGCTTACCTTGTTCAGTATTTTAGAGATGCTTCACAGTGATGTCTCTGTCATGTCCACAGGCTTCAGTTTGCACAAACCTCCTGGTTTAAAATCAATTACTGACAAATCCCTAAATTCTGAAGGCAAAAGCCCAGCAGGTCTAAACTTCAGTGTGCGTGTTCGTGTTCGTCTTTACGTTGCTCTGTGGTCATCTGAGGGCACCTTTACTGTACACAGTCAGGTCTACTGAAGATGCTCCCCTGCACCCTCCTCCTATTGGCCAGGAATCAGCTCGACCTCATGCATCTCAATGCCCCACAGGAATACGTTTTCTCAGGGACACCCACCCCTTTAACTTCTCCACACCAGTCTGCTTTCTCTGCTATACAATGAGACTGACTGAGAGAGGACCCCCACCCCACCCCAACCCAACACACACACAAACACACACTTGATGGGATTTTATCTAAGGGACCGCCCGTGGAGTATAGTCATGTGTTGTTGTGACTTGGATGTGATGAATTAAGAAGAAACTGGCTCTTATCGGCTACATCTCTCTCCCCTCTCTCAGCACCAAACTTCACCCACAAAATAAGTGATTATAAAAGAATCTCCGGCACAAACTACTTTGGCTGTGCGAGAGTGCGGTGATTGACTTCTGTGTTCTACCTCTATCGACTCAGTGTTTGTGTTGTCACATTTTAAATGTACATGCATGTTGACTTTGTGTTGATGGTTTTTATGTATTTACTCGTTACATTTTATGTAACCTATAGGCTATTATTGGTAATGCCCAATGAAACAGTGCAAGTTTTACAGGCAAAATGATGGCTAGCCTGTTTATTATTAGTCTTCTTGTCTGTTTTTGATCAGAAACCAATTCGTGTATTTATTACGTTCATTTATTGCATTAAATTAAATTGAATGCATCATAAAAGCTCGCTAAAAATACTAAAATATAGCGAGTAGCCTATGTAGTAATTTTCGAGTAGGCCTAAGGTCATATTTTTAATGCGATTTCCCTGTTTTTACCTTAAAATGCCTTAACTATTGAATTGTATTTATTTCAAAACTGATATTACGTACTGTTGGTAGTTAAAAGATGAAAAGCTGCTCGTTTGGCAGTTTTGTCATTAACGCTATTCATAATGCCTCTCAGCGCGTTATTTATTGGAAAATACAACAGAAAGCACGTGGAGGCCTTACATGCTTTTGGACTCAAAGCTGATTCTCTTCACTTTGAGTCACATGAAAGAAGAGTCACTCAACCAAATACTGCAATAACAGAATTCTTTATTTACAAGGCAAATAGCATCAGCGAAGCCATATTAGTTCACAACTTGCATAACTGTGGTTTTAACTTCTCTTGTATATCTAATTTTGCATAAAACGCTCACACACACTAGGGATACAAAGATGTATGCGGGTATACGTACAGTGTGATTCCTGTGAACAATGCAGAAAAAAAAATATCTCGGGAAAACACAACAGTAAGCTTTCTTCAGAAAGTCCATATAGTATATTACATATTGCTTCAATATCCCTATGTATCATCTTTTCCATACAAACAGCGGGGGGAGGGGTGGGGGTGGGGGGGTGAAATGACAAGAGTCTTCAACCCAACACAGAACAGAGAGCAATGATGAGGGACAGTCCAACTGCGACTGAGTCTCCAGCAACTGCGCAGAGGTGAACAATGAAGCACCCACTCAATATTGTACACAAGTCATTATACAAATTTATACAGACAGCGGTGTAATGTACAAGAACGAGAACGGACGAAATCTAAGGCATTATGCTAGGGTTTTTAGCATTTCAAAGTTGCATCTTAGCTCTAAGAAATTGGCAGACAATACAAAAGGGCATCTAAAGTTCTTCAAAACCATAAGTCAAAGAGAGAAAAAAAAAAAATTCGTTTAGTGGGTCCAAAGCCTGGATATTTGTTAGGGGCAAAATCATTTATTTGCACCTGTCCTCATTATAAATGCTAAAAAAATGCATTGCTACCACATGGCTTTAAATCTTTTTTTTTTTTTTTCAAAATCTTGACAATCTTTGGAAATTTGCAAAGGGCTGTGAATCATTCGTTAAAATGGCTCAAAAAGGCTCGTTTTGCACGACTGTATGATACAATCAAAACAGCATTTATCAAAAAAGTGTGATCTCCTGTGTGCCCGCAGCAGAAACAACTGCAGGACATCTGCAATGATGGCAACCAAAAAACATTAATGCAGACTTCCTGTGTCCCAAAGTTGACTTGCTACAGCTTCAAATTTTCATGTAAAACTCAATTTAAAGAAAAGAAGCAACAGTGGGCAACTCCCTACCTAAATGCTGAGAAGAGCATGGTGTAAATGTACAACACCATGTCGTCACATGTTGACAATACACACCTTCAGTCACATCCTTAGGCCTTAAATGACAATACATTCAGAACGATTCGCTTCCTGGTTTATGCAACATCTACATTAGACCCTGTTTAGTGACATCATCATGAATTTCTTGTTTTTCTGTGGGCCTCAAAACATGCTAACCAACAGGTCGTCTCTCACTATGAAAATAAAAGCTGGCAGAATTCAGAATTCCAATTGAAAGGTGAGGATTATTTGGCTTGCTCCAAGTCTGTCCTGGGTTTAAAATAGTTGATATAAAAAGTTTAGTTTTTTTTCTTTTGTGAGGTTAGAGAAGATGACTTGCTTTAGATCTTGTGAAGGTCAAACCATTCCCCCTACTGGGGGGGGGGGGTGGGGGGGCACAAGAACAGCAGGTCATTACTGAACACTTTGTAGTTGAACTAACTGCCTGAGGTCATAAAATATGGCTAAGTGTCTGTCAGAGCAGGTCTCGTGAACCATGCAGTCTTAACTCTGACCTCTGCTATAGAAGAGTGGCTGGAGGCAGAGAGGGCACGTGTCAACAAGGGGACCACAAACTACTTCCCTCTCCAGGCCTCAGCCAATGCTGCATAATCTAACAGGAACGCTGTGTGTGGATGTAGACTTTCTTGGTACAAACTGCAATAAAAAACTGTGTTTAATACTGCATCCAAACGTGGAGCAAAAATTTGTCCTTTTTATTCAGGAAACTGTACAAAAATTACAAAAACAAAAACACAAAAAAACCCCAAGAGTTTCTCAAGTAATCGTTATTGCTTGTTTACATCACACCAGAACAGTTTGCACCTAGCAGCTTGTATGAAGCAGTTTTCACTCCAGACAACACAGAAAGCACACTTCTGTTATTTTTTGAGTTACTGTATGGCTGTGTTGAAATTTGTTTTTTTTTTTTTTGTAATTTTTTTTTGTGGTGTTCTATGCTAAAGGCAGAGAAGCAAGCGATAATCTGTACACTGTATACACAGCACACCCCTCCAACCCTTCCCTACCTCCCACCCGCACCCTGTCTGCATCGTACCAGAACATCAGAACGTGAAGGCTCCCACTCCACTTCCCAAAAACGATAAAGAAAGAAAAAGAAAGAAAGAGAACTGCTCTGCTTCAAGAGGCAGTTGTGACCAGATTGGGGAACCAAACCCTAAAGAATAAAATAAATAGGAAAGAAAATGTTTCACTTATTGTTATGTACAATCTCTGTAATTCATTTTTCAACCATATATGATTTTGACATCTTCTTCTGAAACTACAGGACCAAAGCATAATCCATTATTCAGGTTAATAGAAGAATCTTCTCAGAAAGAATACAACCATTACTGTTAAAATTATAAAAAAGTGCCTCTTTCACACTTTTAGAAATATTTTTTCTTGTTGCTACTAGGATAAAGAATCATCTACAATAATTAAAATGAATCTATACAGAAAAATAAAACTTAATTTAATACACTATATAAACCTCTTGACTAAATTAGTCTAATCATACAAATCACCATTCCACTCAAACCATTCTTCTGCAGTGTTTTTCAAGATCAGGTTCATCAACCATATCTTCATTCTACATCTTAATTTTTCACAACAAGAACAAAATAAAGAAAAAAAGAAACAAAAACAACAAACTAAAATAATAATAAAATAAAGAACAGCAAAAAGGCAAAACCGGCTAAGTGTTCGAGCTCCATCCATGAATTTGAACGTAACTTGGAGTCTTTGCTGCCATTTTGGAACTATGTGGAAATGTCACAAATGTGTGAGAAAAGGTAGGACAAAAAAAGAAAAATCAGTGTACGTCGTTTTTTTGAGATGAGATTGTAAATGGCCGCTGTCCACTGAGAGGAATACATTCATCAGAACAAGGGATCCCACCCACTGTTGCCCCCTTGGGTCAGTGTCCCCCCACCAGGAGGCCTACAGTAAGTCACACTACGGTGAATGCAGCTGGACAGGCAGACAGACTGGCTCATCACAAGGCTCTCCTCCAGGAGGGTTAGGCATGTTGTACAGAGATCCACAATCCCTCCCCAGCTCTCTTCACGCTTCGGTGTCTGTTTCGGGGCTGGGCTCCTCCGGGGCTGCCGAAGAGGCCCAGCTGAGACGGACTGCAAACCTGGGCTGGGGAGATGGGGTCAGGGCCTGGCTGGTTCAAGGGGCAGTCGGTTGATTACATGTTTGTACAATTTTTAAAGGGCCGACGCTCTCCTTGCACCAGCTGATCACTGAGGTTCAGGTTAAGAACTCCATGAGGGTCAACAGTATTTCTGCAAAGAAACAAAACATGTTGAGTCATAACTTATAAAGCATCTATTACATACTCAGCAGCCTGATACTGTAAGTGACTGGTAAACTATATCTTGCAGAATTTGAACTCGTTTGGAGTAAATATGCCACATATGCAAAAGACTTTAAACAATTAGAAACCATCTTGGAACACACTATCAAGCCTAAAAACAAGTCAGTAAATTACATAAGCATGCACTAATGGCCAAACGGTAAATAATTGAAATTATCTAAGTGCCAATATATTTTCTATAATCCTGGAAGGAAAATAAATCAAGTGACAGCTATACTGGTATGTTACAACAGCCTGAAGTGCAGACAATCAAACGGCAGCACCTTGGTTAAATATTCATGGCCTTTTATTGGGCTTAAAAGCATCATAGACAACAGTGCATTTTACATACCAAGCTAACAATACCAGAGAGACAGAGGAGGGAGGATTAACTTGTTGACATTAAATAATCAACAGTAAAAGAGTGATGATGAAATATTTGTATGTTAACCTGAATTTTAGTAACCTGAATAAAGGTCGAGCTATTCATCTGGCCTTATCAAATATATTGTGCTCCCGTATGTGTTTAGAGTGTAAGTATGACAGATTTCTGCTCTAGAGAGTCAAGCTTTCCATGTTAAGCGAACCAGCTGATCCAGTCCAGACAGACCAGCCACTGAACATCATACAGCAACATCTATATAGTCTAAATGGTCTGGCTCTAAAGTGCCCATTGCTAATTACATCATTGTCCTCTAAGTTCAAGTGAAGCATCAGAACTCCAGTCGGAGGAGTTACGTAAACTACTGAGTAAATTATTCACTAGCGCGGCTGTTCAATAAGTGTACCCAAACACTTAGGGTCTTATGGTAAGACAAACACACACATAAGCAGCCCAGACTGGTGAGGAAGAAAGTGAACCTTTTAGTTTTTCTTGGTTCTCCACATACTGTGTAAAACTGTAGGGTGTCAAAACTGTTAACCTCTAAGGCCTAAACTCTCAGAGTGTCTGACTTTATTCCCTCTAATGTAAAGGAAAACTCTGCGGTTGTTGTTGGGCCAATTGAAAACCTCTCATTTGGTCAGGCCTTGCTTAATGATGCACAACTGCTCCTTCAACTTCCAAAAGCACCTCAACTTTTACCCCATTTGAAGAATTTTATGTATCAGAATTAGCCTGGTGTTTACCTGTTCTTGCCCCATGGACGGCAAGCCGGGTGAGGGCCCTGAGGCCATGGACGTGACGCTCATCTGTCCGGCCATCTGGCCCATGCTGCTCATGCTGCTGGTTGCCATGTTGGTGGCCATGGAGACGTTGTTGAGGTTCATGCCATTGCCGTTGTACATGTTGCTGTTATTCTGCTGGGTGAACTGCGGTGATGCCTGCTGCTGTGAGAACATGCTGGAAAGGCGGGAGGAAAAAGCAAGATCAAGCTTTTTTTGGGGAGCGTATTATTAATTTTATTGGGGAATCTGAACATGCAAGCAAGTATAAGGTTTTCATCTTTACTGAACACCGGAGATATTTAAATCAATGGGAAGTGATACATTGATTCCAAAGGTTAAACCAGACACTAAAGTGCTTATCAAGAAGTGACTTTCATCCATCTTTACCTGTTGCCTCCCATGTTGCCCTGTGGCCAGCCGTTCATGTCAGGGGAACCCTGGAAAGCAGTGTTCCCTTGGCCCTGCTGCATCATTGGAGACTGTGTGTGGGCCATGCGGGGAGAAAGCAGGGGACTCTGTGGTGTGCCAGGACCTCCAAAGCCTCCATCTCCCTGTTGGCTCATACCTGTGGTGGATGCATTGAGACAGGTCAACCAGACTGCACCTGCAGAAACTCAGCTACAAACCAATATGCTGAGAAGACTGAATGTTAGCATTCCATGTAAATTACACAAGCATACCACATGAAGACGGATGTTTAAGCAAGGAATGAGCAACTGAGCAAGCATGATGATTAGTGTGACTGAAGACTATCCATTCCAGGATGAATTTAGGATTATTGACAGGTAGTTACTACTTCAAACATGCATGCAAACAGGAAAGGAACTTGGAATAAAAGGGATTAAGGAGATGATTTAGGAGAAAAGGGAAAAAGAGAAGTTTTGGTCTGTACAAACCCACAGCCAGAATCAGATTAAGGAGTGAAGGATAAGTCAAACATGTTATTATACAAATCTGTTTTATATGAGATTATCAGATTAGGCCCAGATTACACACCGCACCGCTGAACTGACAGGCACAACCTTGATTACTGCTCTGCCTGCTCACAATCAAAGAGTCAGGTGACAGTGTAGCGCCTGAGTAAAGCTTTGATTATTGTGCTCCTGGCGCCCTCTGGTGGAGTAAGAGTATATAACCAGGACACCATTTTGGACAGTGGACAGAACATTGAGTTTCTGATGACAACTGATATGTTATCGTTTAAAGAATAAAATATATGTTATGACTTGAATAATTCAATGGCAGCTGATCAGTGCAAAACATTACAAATCAGATGATTGCTGCTACTAAAAAAGCATGTGATGCTGTGCAACTAGAGTCACATCAACATACAGACACAATGGCACACACGTATACAGGTTGTTGGGTGAATTGTGTGGTCGGTTTGGGTGGGGGAGCAGTACCTGAGTTGGGAAACTGAAAGGCACTGTGCTGCATTTGGGGGCTGAGTACGGCCCCATACTGTCCACCCATCATGTTTGTGTTTCCCATCATCATCTGTGAGGAGGAGGAGGAGGTGGAGGAAGAGGAGGAGGTGCCATGCAGGTGGAGTTGGGGGTTGGAAGGGAGAGAGGGCAGGCTGGGGGAGAGAGGAGAGGAGAAGGGGCTGGTAGGGGGAGGTGGCGAGGCCAGGCCTGTACTGGTACCGTAGCTGGGCGGGTAGGGGAACTGCTGAGGATTGGCCTGGGGGATCCGAGGATTACCCATGCCTCCGGCGGCCATGTTGGGAGGCAGGTTGAGGCCCTGGGTCCTCATGGCCATGCTCCGCTGCTGCTGGACCTGCTGGGCCTGCTGCTGCCTCTGTCTCAAGTGATTACTCAGCATCTCCCGCTGACGCTGTGCCAGCATTTGAGCATTGATGGTCCCCTGGAAGTGGAAAGAGAGGGATAAATTAAAACAGAATAATGTCATAAATCTACCATAAGTAAGGCCACAAACCAAACACTACCTACAGTCATACCAACATGCCTGCAGACAGATTACATGGTGGTAGTGGTAACATACCTGGTTTGGAGCACTGGCCCTGAGAGGTAGGTTCACATTTGACACACTGCTCATCTGAGTCATCATTGGTTGACGGTTCTGGTGGAGAGAGGAAGAGGTAAACAAAAAAAACTATCCTCCAATGAATTTAAAGATCTTTACAACCCATAACTCCTGCAAATGTTTAAAATATACTGTTTACTTTCAGTTTGCAAACACGTAAAGATTACAAACCAAAAACTGTCAACACAGTAAGTTTACTAACAGTAGACAAGTAAGATCAAAATGATACAACAGGTTATTAAAAATGATTGAACAAATGGACTGAATTCACCTTTTCTGTGATAATGTTTTAGAGCAACCTCATGAAATATAATTTCAACAAATGCCACAAAACACCAGCAGGTGGCAGGTAGATTTAAATGTTCTAACTATTCCTTGTGTTCAGAGGAGCCCTGCCAAAATGTCAACCTCAAGGCTTATTACATAACTCCTGTCTGTGAGTTCACTCACACAGCTACTGATCAAACAGTGTGGTTGCATCAGTAAGATTAAAAAAATAAAATAAAATAAAATAAAAAAAAAATCAATGGACAGTCTTCCTTCCAGCAGTGAAAGAGCAGTCTAGATTCACATGTACCTGCTGTGACTGTAGTCGGTGCTGGAGCTGCAGTCGCAGTGTGTTGGGCTGGTTGGTGACCGGCGGCCTGAGTCCAGCCCGGGCCTGCATCCTCATCATGGGGTAACCTGGCCGCGGACCCATCTGACCAGATATAGGGTGGAAACCTTGCTCTTGCATGGCAGCACCGGCGTAGCCCCTTTGGGCCATATGGGATGGTGGGGGACCAAATTGCTGGGTGTACATGGGTGGCTTTTGGTCTATCATCATGGAGGGGTCCTGAGGGAACTGGTCAGGCTCCAGTGACTGGCTCTGGAAAAGGCAGCCAAAAACACAGATTTGGAAAAAATCCCAGAGCGAAAAAATGTAAAAAGTCACAAAAAATTAATTAAAAACTATGAATGTGTTGATTTAGGAACACAGGTTAGGAAGGATGGATCTCACCTGTTCTACTAGAGCAGGGATCCCAAGAGCACGATCGATCTCCTCCAGGCCATCAAAATCTTTTAGTGCAGTGTACAGCTGGGACATCAGGGCCCCCTCGTCTACTCCACTGCCATCACCAGAGCCAAGCCCCGTATTACACATCAAGTCATCCTGGGGTGCTGAGTGCACCGGTCTGGGCAGAGAGAAGGCAGAGGGGGTACTTAGAAAATGATGTCAAGTATAAACTACAGTCACTTAGGCCAGCAATCAAACTACAGCAAAAAAATTAAACTAAGGAAATCTAATAAGAGACATCTTTATCTCAAGTAGTGAACCAAGAGTTTAATTTTTAATCAGTAACATTTAATAATAATTTGAAAGCAGGTCACTTACCTGTTCTGGTTCACAAAAGCTGTCTGGTCGATGGGCATCATGCTGTCTGGCCAAGGGGCCGTCTGGTTGGGTGGAGCCTGTTGTTGGGAGAAATGGTGGCCGGCCATACCAATATCCATGTCAGGTTGGGCTTAATGGGGGAAAAGAAACAAAACAGATTAAGACGGGCTTGTAGACTTTCATCTACAGGAATTTTGGTTATCATGAAGCAACCTTTGTGATAAATGAAAAATATGCACTTAAAGAGCTATCAATTCTCAGTCAGATATTACATTAATTCCCAAGTGCAGTACTATGGCTAGCCACTGGGAGGCAACCTTAAACAGTAAGCAGCATTGTTATAATGTGGGTGAGTTGAGGTCTTTTCATCTTATCCTCACCAGTCTCCCTGACACACAAGTTTTAGACAGACTTTGGCTGATAATTCAGTCAAGTGGAACCATTAAATTCAAACACCTTCATCAGATTTCTGTATTAAAACACTATATTTGGGCCTCTACAGTTATGAGTGAACCTGGAATCTACTATATGACATAATAGTGTCATCTAGTCTCTGCATTTAAAACTAAATGTAAACTGTGTTTTGAGGACACATTCAGCTTTTACCATTGGGCATCATTGGGGACTGGAGCATCTGTCGGGGCCCTGGCTGGCTGCTGGGCCTCATGGGAACACTGTTTGGCCCCATCCTGCCCTGCATGGCACCTTGCTGCCCGGGGCCTGATGCTCCTAAAGGTGGGGCAGAGGCTGAACCCACCCAGCCCTCCTGCTGCTGCATGCCCGGCCGTGGACCACCTGGAGCCATCATGCCTAGAGGAGCAAACACACAAACACAGAGGGACCAGAAACAGTGAGAAATTCCACAGTGGACGTCTTCTGTTCCCATGAAGTAAAGGTGAGATATAAGAGGAAAAGTCATCTGTGTAGTACTTAGGGGTTTTTGAGGCTGCTAATATGTGGGAGTGATACAGTGAGAAAAAAGTGCCAGTGTGGGTGACTACATACATCCTTTCACAGGAAGTGAGTCACTGTGCCATGACATGATATGTCACAGGCTGAGAGCGACACAGAAAGAGGGAAAAAGGTCTTTCCTCAGATTGGAGAGCAGCTACAAGTGTTTAAATTTATGTAAAAGGCTCTAACTGTGCTTCATCAACTGGTTTTGCCACTGTGACATAAACTTGACATAATGAGTTTAAGGAGATTCAAAAGAGGCTTGCATTTAAAATTAAGATAAAGCTAGGCTAGTAAACAACTACAATAGTTAAAATAAACAGTTCTTAATTAATTTGAATGACTCTATAAATCTCCACTCTAAATGCAAAATGACAGAACTTCTCTTCTGTTAATGTGACTGAAAATGTATGGACAACATGCTTTATACCAGGCTTTTCATGTTGTTACTATGTAAGAAAAATGCATTAATATCATAAAAGTAAACCTAAAAAGAAGTCTGTTGCCCTGTGGGCTGGTCATTTTCAATATATGTACACAACTGAATCAGAGCTTGCATCATTGTTTGAACAGACACTGGTGGAATGGTTCAATTTTTTTTTCTTTTAAATCAAGGCATATTGAGCAACAACAGTTACAGCACAACCACTCTGACAACTGAACGACAACTTCGACCACATGAGCAAAACTTTTCCACCCACCTGTGTTGACCATCCCGGCCTGGTTAGTCATCATGTTGTGACTTCCCACCATGCCCTGCTGCTGTTGCTGCTGTATCAGAGTGTATGGGCTGGTAGCTCTTATGGGGTACTGTAATGAGGACTGCTGAGGTGACACGTTCATGTCCAGGGACACACTGCGTACAGGGAGACCCCTGCCTGGCTGGCCTGGTCGTACACCTCCAAAGTCTGGAGACAGGAATAATTGAGTTTTAGCAACAATGGAAAAGTCTATGAGTGAAATATATCAGACATTTTTATACCTACAAGACCCTATGACCTCGAGGGTGAAGTTATTTTATTTGGACACTGTAAAGTTTTAACATGTGGTCTGTTTGAAGAGGAAACCCTCATATGTTCTTTAATT
Organism: Acanthurus leucopareius; assembly: GCA_029814765.1. Lineage (NCBI taxonomy): Eukaryota > Metazoa > Chordata > Actinopteri > Acanthuriformes > Acanthuridae > Acanthurus > Acanthurus leucopareius. The sequence continues at coordinate 8,567,361 of JAQMCX010000032.1, forward strand.
TCAAAGTAAGTGTGAGACTCACTTGTTGGGCCCATGCCAGTCCCAATGCCCCTGTGCTGCTGCTGCTGCTGCTGCTGCTGTGCAGCCATGGCAGGATTGGTCTCGGACATCTGCAGGATGTCATTGATGATGTTCTGTTTGTCCATGGGACTGGGCAACGAGACTGGCCGCGGCTCACAGAAGAGCTGCGGCTGAGCGCTCTGCAGATCATTCAGTATGTCATCCAGCTCTGACGACTGGAGGGAGCGGAGAGAGGAAAAGGGAAAGTGTGAAAACAAGAAACAGATGAACCACTTAGGCCTCTATTTAGAAAGCAATTGCTGCTTCACCTGCAGACACACAAACACAAATATACAAGTGACAGGCATACACATTTACTGAGAGCAAACTGAGTTTGTAAACACTACAACACTCGCATGAGGAGTCTTTATCTGGGAGATGGGAACAGCAGGCTTGGCCTTGTTTATAATACAGCAGTAACCTCAGCATAAAATGGACCACTTTCCATCAAATCTAGGCCACACTTCACTTTGACTTTAGCTTAGAAAGACATGTGCTACTCTTCGCTATTCAGCTGGTATTTTCAAGATGCACAACTGTGTCTGCTCCCCTTTTTAGACTTCATATTTTTTTACAAACACATACTTAAGAAAGACCTTTTCAGTTTAAATGTAATTTTTGTCCGCACTGAATGAAAAACACAGCAAAGCCAGAAGAAGAAGTGAAGCTTTACTGAAGCTGAACATGGGAGAGCAGCACGAGGCGGCAGGAGTTCTGCTGGTGTCAGAGTTGGAACTGCTCTGTGCCCTGCTACTGCAAACAGCTGGACTGAGCCTGCCCAATACAGCCTGAGGCTGTGTTAGCACACAGCTGGGCTTTGGACTATCTGGCCAGTTTTTGTTTAGTTTTTCACACAACCATATTAAACAATGACAAGGCCACACTGGGATCTGGATTCACTTGCTGAACTGGGGAACTGCTTCAACTAAGAAAAAATAAATCGTCAGCAGTTGTTTTTTCTGTTTTAGGGCAATTTCTCCTTATAACACAGGAGGTGGGCAAAATAACAGGAACATCTAAATAATACAGTCAAATACAGAACCAAAAAGGAGCAATTTCACTAAGAAAGTGGAACATTATTATTATTATTAGCATTACTGAATTTAGTTTAAATTAATTGGCTGGCAAAAAACATAATCTATGGTCAAAATTAAACAGACACATCAACATAGGTGAACATGGTGCTCCTACAGAGGCCTGAGGGACTTAAGGTAAATAAGTTGCACTGGCTGTAACTGGCCACGAGAGTGCAGCACACTTGGAATCATTGTGGGCTCCTGATCGTGACATACTGTACAGCAGGGGGAAAAAAAAAAACAAAAAACAAAAACCACACAGCAGCCACTGTTTCTATATTGTACTTCAATGTTCTGGACAGTAATGCGCCTGTTAGGCATGTAAACAAATAACACTGATGACTACCATGCTGCCAAATATGCCTCATATGAAGGCTTATTCTAAGTTGTCGAGGACTAAAGCCTGCATTTGTTTTATTGTAAGATCTTTTAGATTATCCACCCTAGAAGATTCTATATTAAAAAAAACAAACCTCAACAGCAGACAGATAGCGACACAATTCTGTTCACTCTCAGCAACAGACAAGAATACAGGATATGTGAGAGAGCTAGAGAGAGTAGCAGAGTGAGGGGTGGGGTGGGGGGGTTGGTGGTGGGAGAGAAAAGCCCTAATGAGGTCAGGAATGATGTAATGCTCCTGTACGCTGCTCTCAGTTTGCTCTTTTCCTCCTCCTCTCCTATTCTCTCTCCTCCCACTTTCTATTCTCTCGTCTTCTCTGGTTGCCTTTACTCTTAATGGGTCCTATTTCTATCAATCCCTGTTACTCTCTTCTCTCAGTGCATGTCAGCGCATGCAATGCAATCTATGGCCATCTTTTCTCCACCTCAGGCTGGTATACTGTATTTGGTTCAAACTGCGGGGATTTGTAAGACCAAATGAGTATTATCAAATATTTAGTCTTAAGTCACGTCCCATTTGCAAAATCATTATTTAATTTCTTCCTGTCAGATTGTTACTTACATAGGAGGAGCAGCTAAGGACACATACTGTACATCATGAGACGCAGTGTGCCTATAAGTGCAGTGCATAGTTCAAAATCTTGTATGATTTTCTCTCCAGGCACTTTATATGCAAAACTTAACTGTATGACTAATTTGATCTATTTGGTCCCCTGCAAGTGTAGTTACTTATCTATTTTAAATGATACAGACACACTTATCATAAACACTTCCATGTAATGTGTCCTAGATTTAAAACAACATAATACAAAGGGGGCTCACTCCATACAGTTGCATGCACAGGAACAGTGAGACCAATTGTCTCGCAGCAGAGTGACAACGAGGCTCTGCCAAATGTTTATTCTTACAATCTGACTCCGGGACATCTGGAACTCAACTTAAACCTTTCATGCCTGTAAACAAGCACAGTGCATTCATTATGTGGCACAGTTCCTGATTTTTATGTCATGTACAGTGTGCACACTAATGTCTATGCAGAGTTAAGGGCAGCAGGACCAATGTGCCTTTATGACCTAACCCATGCCATTACATAGGAAAGGGAACTGAGAAACATGGTGGGTAAGGCAGAACTGCCACTGTCAAGTTACGCAAAAGGAAAAGTCATTTACCACAGACTCATGCTGCCCTTTTTGCCAGCTAAAAATAAAAGAATTTAACAAAAACAACAAATTTATCAGTGCCTGAAAGAGCTGAAATGGCAGTTTCTGAAAGTCACAAGAAAGGCTGTGATATCTGCAAATCTAACATACTGCAACATTTGAAGGTGAAATGCCATGTTGGGAGTGCTACTGTACGGTTCTTCTTTGCTCCTGGAATTTATGATGAGATAAACCTCATTTCATACTTTGAAATAAGTTGCAATGACTAATTAGTTCTCCTCATGATATCTTGGGGCTTAGAGTGCCATCAAAAAATGTGAAAAACAGCAAACCAACTAAAATTGCAACACAGTAAGGGATTATGTTTTAATGTAGGACTGGTGATACGAATTCTAAGACAACAGATTTTATGTTTCCATATTTGCCAGTGTAACATGCTCTCAATTTTTTTTGATGGCAGCTTACAAAGCGACGGAGAAGGAATTCATTTTTATATGTCTGACAACTACTGAAATACTCCCGTGTTCCAAAGAATTACTGACTCACCAGTATTTGAAATGTCTTGACATACACTCTACAAAGGGACCTGTGTGACGTCCATAACAGTAGGTGTATTTGTCCGTAAGGTAGCACCAGTGGAAATGACATGTTTTGGCCTGCAGTTTGACATTTTATCATCATTAATATAGAAAGTAAAGAGAACTTCAGTGTTCTTCAACAGGAACTACTGAGGGACCTATTTAAATAGAAGAGCAGGCTGCGCTGGATGATGATGATGATGATGAATTGATCCATTATCTTTAAATACTCAATAATATTCAGGGTCACAGAAGGGATAATGTGACCTCTGTCTCTCTTACTTTTTATAAAACATATACTCAATATTGAGCATATTGCAAAAGCAAGTCATGTGACCAGGTTCTATAGTACAACTGATAGTTATTTGCCTGAGTTGACAAATCTGTTTCGGGCAATAATGAAGAACTTAGGTTTTTATCTCATCTCATAAAGCAGCATAGAATAAAAGAATACGGAAGCAGTAACTAAATACAACTACTGTAGTGGAAACTGGTTTATTCAGCTTCAGTAGAGACAAATAAAAAAAAAAGATAATCCTGCCTCTGCTGGGCCACAGGACTTAACAACCATACCTATACTTCCTTCAGCCAATAAGCTAAGCTGATACTGCTAAGCTCTGCTCTGATTTTTCATTTAGCTCTGCTCCAGCCATCAATAATTCAGCCCTCAAACAATCATGAGGAGTAGAGAGCCAGAGAGGGAGGGAGATACAGCAGAGAAAACAGTGGGTGAGGTTAGCAGAGAGAAGGATGAGTGGACTTTCTAACTAGTACAGTCAGCTTTCACACATGGCTGAGCAGCAATTCACCAGTAACCAAAAACCACTCACTCACACATGCAATGGCTCTAATGAAGTCGTGGTGTAGTTCATTCTTAATAAATGCCCTTACTCTGGGTCAGAAACCGTATGTGGTGGAAAATGTTAAACCGAAATGAGCCATTAGGATCACTATTTGAAGCTGAGAGCCTTTTTCTCTTTAACTCTGAACCCCAGATGTGACCAATTTCATCTGTACTGTCAACACAGCGGCCACTTACTGACAATTAAACCTCCAGTGTCATGACATACATATTAAACGTCTATTCCTTTAAATTTATATTCCTCCCTCTTTGTTTCTCTTATGTTGCTTGTTCTACAAACACACCACTCCCTCTCCCCTCTATCTCCATGGCAGCAGAGAGGACATGCAGGAGCATATGGCTCATCGTTTTCACTCTGCCTGGCGAGGCTGGGCTCTCCTGGGGGTATCTACACCTCTCTCATCTCTCCTTTGTTCAGTTCAACAGCAGCTCTTATTATCTATCCAATCACCTTTTCCTCTATCTTCATATGTACCCAAGTGGCCTTGCACATACTGCACATACAAAGCTAGCGCATGCAGCTAGCTGACATTTTATTTGATGGGGCTGTCTGCATGGGAAAAAAAAGACACTGTTTCTAAGGAAATATGCCACAGAAGCAGGTAGGAAACTACAAGAAAGCAAAATCCTCTAAGACCAACAGACTGATGTTTGTTAGACTTGCTGATCTTTTTGTGCACCTTTCCGTGGTTTGAATGCTGCTTTGATGTTTTCTGGAAAAATTAACATGCATTTTTACAAAAAAAATTTACTTTTGTTTAATGCTTTTGACATTTAAATAGTATGGGTATCATCAAGACTACTTACTGGTCTAAGAAGAGGGAGTTAATCAGAGAAATAGAGTCAGCAAAGTGTGCAAGAGCATTCATGTAATTTTGTGTAATTCTATGTAATTCTGCGGTTTAGCACTGATGTGTGTGTGCGTTGCTCGTCTCTTGCCTTTACCGTGTGTTTAGTGGAGCACGTCATATACAGGTTTCCTTTCCTGCTTCAGAGAATAATCAAGCTGAAACCCTTTTTTTTTTTCAGAAAGTCAGTTTCACCAGCAACACTGCCCCTGCTCACTTCCTCTCTCTTTTCTCCTCTCTTTCAGCGCTAGGCCTGACCTGAGCTCAGTGCCAAACCTGAGGATTCTGGCCAAACGCGACCAGGATCAAATGGCTGGAGAACCGCAGGGGCTCCTTCCAAATGTCACAGTTGTTTGAAGCTGGCGGACAGCTTTCCTCTGCTTGTGCTGCCAACACATAGGCAGTGAAAGAACCAGATGTGTTTATATACGGGAAAAGAAAAACATGCATAATGCCTTAAGTGTATATGGAGAGGACTGTAAATCTGAATGTGACTGCATATATGCCACAAATACTGCCTGACCTCTACACTGCTGGACCGGTTGTGTGTTTAGCTGTAGCATCTTGTGTGGACATGGGAGTTGGAGGGGCCAACATCTGCTACCTAACCCAGATTAACGTTCAGACAGAGACAAGTGGAGCAGTACAGGGCAAAAAAAAAAAGTTTTGGTTTTTGCAACAGGCTTTAGAGAAGGAGGTTACAAAATCAGTTTTAGGGCAGCTAAGGAAAAGAAGCTGTAAATAAGTTACTTTTCAAACATGAGGACAACATGTTTCTTTAGTCATACACACAGAGAGGGGCACAGCCATTAGTAAAAACTGACCTGTTCTGCTCGGTCGTATCCTGTGTCTTGTTTTTCCGCCTTGACAAGGGGGTGTTTGCTGCCTTCGACCTTCACCTCCCCAGGCTCCAGCTTAGGGACTTTTTCCTTCGGTACAGTGTCATCCTTATCTAGTAGGTAACGTAGCAGGGCATTGTCTTTCTTCTTTGGGCTCAAGGGCTCCTGCTTGGGAGCAATATCACCCCCTGAAGATGCACTACCAGCACCCTGGGCTTGGTCTTGGCCCAGCTCTTTGCCGGTGGCCTCTGCAGTGAGTTTGGCCAAATCTACAGGAGACGTGCTGTTCTGAAGCAGTTGGTGAAGGATCTTGTGTTTTTCTTTTAGAGATGTGGCATGAGTGTTCCCTCCAGCGTGGCCAGCCCTGACCCCCGTCCCAGCCGGGTCCTTGCCCTCAGCTCCTGCGCCAGGGGACAGGGGTGTCTCGAGAGGCTCTGACTTGGTTGTAAGCAGTTGCAGTAGCTTTGTGTGGCCCTTGTTGTCGTGAAGACGGTTGTGAGCATCATGGCCCTCAGAGGGCCCCTCTCTCTCCTCTTTGGGCTCAGTTAGGCTGCTCTCTGTTTGGCCCTGGGGGTGACCCTGACCCGCTTCGGTGTGAGTTCCAAATGAATCTCCAGTGCCACCAGTAGCACCACCACCTCCTCCAAGTTTTGACATCAGATGAGTATTAACCCCTGACCCTTGTGTGACCCCAGCTGGGGAGCCTATCTTCCGGTCTGGAGAGCCCAGTGTGTGTGCATGAGGGGGCACATGCCCATGTCCTACACCGTGGCACTCGCTAAGGGCCTGCAGAGCTGAAAGCGAACTGCTTGTGTAGCTGTTAGCATGGGTGCTAGTCGTGCTACTACTACCTGCACTTCCAGGCCCTCCTCCACACATCCCCACGGGAGAGGGTGAGTGCAGGCCACCTGCTACACGTGGGCTGCCTGCCCCCCCAGGACTACCTCTGTGCCTGGGCGACAGCATAGAGTTCTGTTGTGGTGGATGGGGCCCACCAGCTGGGCTGGGGCTAGCGCGAGAGGGGCTGTTCATCCTCCAGTTTGGGCCCTGCTGCGGCGGCTGCATGCCCCCAGTGTGGTTGTGTGGTGGGGGACAGCCAAAACGGTAGCCCTGCATATGGCCCCCCATTGCTGCTGGCTCTCTAGGGCCAGCAGGGCCTGGAGGGGAAAAAGGCGTGCTGTTGCTGCTGATGGTAGTGTCTTGGCCCTGAGGCCCTGAACCTGGCAAACTGCCTGGGGTCGGAGGAGTCATGGAGGGAGTAGAGGAGTTCATCGGTTTGGGAGCCATCCCTGTGGCTTGACTGCCAGGACCCATCTCCTGGCCCATTCCACATACTGTCTGCTCCCTAGATAGAGAAACACGCACAAACACACGCATGCACACACACGCACACACACAGATAACACAGTTAGCGCAACATGTTTCATTTATTATTTAAATATGTCAGAAAATAGAATAAACCTAAAGACCTTGAAGTAGAAAATTTTCTCTGAATACAAATTTTTTTTTGGAAAAGGGCCTTTGTTGCTGATCCTTCAAATATTGTTTTGCTGTTATATGGGCAACATTTACTTAATTTGTTCAAAAAATCTTCACTGAAGTGACAATAGAAGTCTTGGTAGTTACGGGGCAAACGCATCCAAAACTATCTGTCATTGTGGGAAGAAGAAAAAATTGACTGTACTTTTCTTTTGAATCAAACTTACCCTTATATCAGATGTTATTGTGACCCTATTCCCTGATCCCATTAGTAAGCAGGTTTTTACAAATTAACCCAACTACACAGAACACATGAAGCCAACAGGTAGTGCTGCAGGGCACAAACAGGCTTAAACATGTAACCAGTTTCATGCAGGAGATTTGTCTCTCTCTTCCTAACACAGGTACAGGTAAGGAGGCATACCTCTGAAGAATGTGCAGGGACATGTAGAGCTGGGGTTCGTTGGTGGCAGGTGAGCGCACCAGTTTACTCTTGGTGTGGGCTGACACGATGGTTCCATCAGAGAGGGAGAAACGGTAGATGGGGCTGAATGCCTGGCCGTGGCGGAGCACTAAGGACATATATAGACATATATGACTAGAAAGACCAACAAAAACATTTTGTCCTCTGATATTTATTTGAACATAAATAATGCATAACTCACTCTGGGTTGACTATTTTGTATAGTTCAATTTTATTTTGAATTAGATTTGACGGGTAACTGGTTTAAGGATCTTCAAGCAATAATGATGCGTCAAATCACCCTTTTATACAAATGCAGTTGACGGACAACAGCATGAGAAACACCAAAGGAAGTTAGTATCCTTAGCCAAGAGTTAAACAGGATGCTCTTTGCAGCGAGTTACCTTCCTGCTGATGTCTCTTGGCAAAAGACATCTCTCCGTCATTCTGTAGGTGGAACCTCTGGATACAGCGCCTTACCAGATCCTCCCAGCCCGGCTTCATGGACGCCCGCAGGAGACTGGTATCCAGAGACGTTATCTTACCTAAACAAAGTGGACCGGATTAGGGCGGTATTAGTCAAACATGGAAGAAAGGATTTCTACACACATACACAAAGCAACACTAGCTGAGCTGATGGGGATTCAGTGTTTCCCAAAAACATGAGTATGTACAGCAGCTTGTTGACCAGCAGATGCTTCTTAACCACTTTGCTACAAGAACTATGTGATTTGGTGCAAATGCAGTAAGTACAAACTGTAAGATGGGAATTTAGACAGTCAGTATAAGGACTCAATTTGAAAGTCACTAGGGAAGCTTAAGCTCTGCTATATATCTACTATCTTTAGAGCTCAACAAACATATTCATGCTGCTTATGTGTGTAAACACGCACACACAGGGGCACACTCTCTCGTAGCGGTGCAACAGTTGTGCCTCACTGGGTTGCAATTTAAATGGAGGCAGTGATGCATTTGAAGGGCTGACAGGCAGACTGCTGCGTAAGTGACAGTCACAGGGACTGACTAAAGGCTTGTCATGCTAGGATTTCACAGCACAACACTGTATCCACCATACATTCTCATAGGCAAAAAAAGATTGCAAAGGCTAAATATATACAGAAAAATGAAAAAATGCTGTCCAAAGAAACTCAAGAAAAAAAAGCAGCCTGATACAACAGGGCAAAGAAATGTAGACATGTACACAAGCACACCTACAGAAGTTTGGGTGGGGAGCTACAGTAGATTACTGCATGTTAGTGAGTAACTATGAGTGTGCGTTTGTGTGTATTTGCCACACACGTATAAATGCACATCAAAGAGCAGGTGAAACGCAGACAACTGTCTGCATTGATGCACCAATGTTTAAAGTGATACTTTACCTCCCAGAGTGCAGACGAGAGGTGTGCAGCAGGTAGAACTAATGCATTCAATTCTAAGGGCCTTTACCAAGGGTATAATAATCTTTAAATACCTAAACTGTGTGAGTGTGAGGTGATTTATTAGCTGGTGACATGGGATAAGGTGGTGCTGAGCATGTGCCAGACTAGAGAAACTGTATTATCTTTTGCAACATAAGGAATAGCTTTATACAAACAGCTGCATTTGTGAAAATGCTCTACAAAATGGTTTAACATAGTCACTATAATTGGGATTTTTGGTTTACTCAACAGTGATTTTTGTGGGTTGGGAAAATACTGTATTGTGTTTTTGCTGTTTATATTCTTCACAATATTAGTTTGCAGTTCCTAGACTGCGACTTGTTCATGTACCTTGAAGGTCCTGGCGTGTTGTGAAGCTCTCATGCGTGGGAAGCATGGGTCTTTCCTTCATGGGCACTCTGCGAGCCACACAGATCAGGCACGACTGAAAATCTAAAAGAGGGGGAGAGAGAGGAGGAAGGAGAGAGAGGGAGAGAGAGACAGAGAGAAGGAGAAAGAGGGAGAGAAACAGAGGAGAATGGAGGCATGTGGCGGACAGAAAAGATCAGGTAGACGATGTAACAAAGAGGACAGGACAGAGGAAAGGGACGAAGGGGGATGGGAGAGGAGAGGAGAGGATAGAGGGGAGGATGGGGGCGTAAGTGATAGAGACAGAGGGAGGGAAAGAAAATGAAATGCATGTTATTCCCAGGCAGCATAATTAATACAGTTATTAATGAGCATGGGGATCAGGGCTCTGCTCCTTTCATGAGGAGCAGCAGCTATCCCTGGCAAGGGAAATGACAAAGTGTGCACCTTTGAAGGTGCGTGTGTATGTGTTGCTGTGTGAGAGTACTGGCGTTCATGTGCCTCCTGCTGGTCTCACCTATGGTGCTATCTCACAGTGATGACACCTTCTCTGGCTCCACACTAAAGATTGCCATCTCTCAATCATGACATCGCCAAGTCCAGGACTGGGGTGACCCCAAAAAAAGTCTGCCATCTAACTTTCCTCTGCCAGTAATACCCACAATCCCACACATGTTTCTGGCAAAGAAGTGCATGCCAGGGCTCACACACACACACACACACACACACACACACACACACACACACACACACACACACACACACACACACACAAAAAAA
>JAQMCX010000032.1:8577791-8597656 GCA_029814765.1 Acanthurus leucopareius
GTCACAGAGTTTGTTTTTTTTTTTTTTTGTTTGTTTTTTTTCTTTTTTGTGTGTTCATAGTGTGAGAGCGCTCACACACACACACACACACACACACACACACACACACACACACACACACACACACACACACACACACACATTCCTCATTTTGACTTGTAAACAGATCCTCTTGGGTGGTCCGGCCCTTAGATCTGTGAATCCTTCTAAATTCTCTTGCTTTCTCTCTCTCTCTCTCTCTCTCTCTCTCTCTTTCCTTCCTCTGTCTCTGTCTATGGCTGGACAAATTCCTGCGACTGTAACCGCTGATCCTGCCTTACCACTTTCTCACACACACATACGTACACACAAACACTCACACACCTCTGGCCTCAGTCCTAGTCAGTCTATTTGCCAAAGTATGGTTGGCAAGCAGCTGGTGCACAAAGGAAGCCAGAGAGGGGAAAAGACAGGTTGAGACTAGACTTGGAGTGAAACATTTGCCTTTCCACTTATTGTTTTAATTAACCACTGAGTTATAGTTTGGCAGTGGGGAATTATGGCTTCTCATTAAAGCCACTGAGTAAATAGGATTTAGGTAGGTTACATGTAGAATGCAACTGTTTAGAGAGCATTACGTACAATTCACAAAGTGCTGGAATTTTTTGGATAACGGATAAAGTCACTTGTGATGGAAATTTACTCAAACTACAGGATCTAGAGTTTCTGTCTTAAGCCATGAAAACCATTGGAAAAGCCCAGTGACCTCTCAGTGACCGAGAGCAAAGGGAACATACCATTTAGATCATTCCCCAGGAAAGGCAGATATTTATACCGGTGGCTACCACGAATGCAGCCTCTCTTTCTCCACTCACAAGCGTTTATGAGTCGAGAATGATTTGAAGGTTATCAAAAGGCTGCTTTATTGATGTGATACACGTGATTAGAGCAGCCACATCCTTTCCTTGGAGTCATAAGTCCAGGTTGTGAGGGATTTACATGAATTATAGATGGGCTTTAATGACAGCTGCCCAGTCTCTCCTCTCCCTTGTGTCACTTAACTTTTCATGGATGTAAGTTTAGTGGCACCAGCACTGCTCTTCATCAGTTACTTATACCCCTTTTTTCACATATGACGCCAGTTATACGACTAAATCTTAATGCTTTATGATAATAACTCTAATTGTAAATGGTAGCAACTTCATAATTATTAAGACATTTTTTCTGTGGCAGTCATGTTTTTAAGTTTCTCAGACTCCAACAAACTCTCTTTTGCACTAATAAAGGTTTCAGAGCTACAACATGAGCAACCACTTCAGCTTGCAGACAGAATTCTGATTGTGTTAACTTTCATTCATCCATCAAAGGCGACAGCAATCAGTCTGATGTTATGTAACATAGGGCTTCTTATGAATTGATATTCTGATCTTGATCTACTGACAACATTGACTTTTAATTTTCTGGGTTTTTTATCCAATACACCAGTGCTAAAAGATAATTTTTTTGCAAATTTCTGATACATAATTAATGTGACATTATGATTCGCAAGCTCTGAGATCCTAATCTCTCAAGTTCCTATCATTTCTTAAATAAGGGTTTTGGTTTTTAATTTTAAAATGTACAATTACTCTTGTGACTGTTCATGTAACCAAAAACCCTGAAATATGACATTGTCACATTTGTTACTGGCGCTATACATTAGCTAATGACAGGAGGCAGTTTCAACAGATCCAAACACTAATCCAGCCTAAGGTTGTTTTGTAGCATTCCTATTTTCTTATCAAATGATCCTTTGACTTTGTTTCCCACATCATTTCCCCTCTCTCTTTCCATACCGTCTCCTTCCTCCTTGATGGACTTGGGCTCAGAGACGGCGAAACACTGCATGGTCTCGTATTTCTGCTGCTGAGGCTCATGCTCGTGCGGCTCGTCCTGGTTCTCGCTGTGGGGGTTGACCAGCATTCGGCAGTTGAATGTGTGACTGTTTCTCCTCAGACCCTCGCTGGACCATGGGACGCCGTTCACTGCAGGGGAGGCAAGAGGGAGAAGCAAGGGAGATTTACAATGTGACCTCCTTGGTATTTTTATTTGATGAATTTTACTGCAGCTAAAAAACTGAACAACAAAATGTGAAGATAGGAGAGCTGCGACGAGCGAGCCAAGACAGGCTACCAAGCTGCAAGTGAAAGACATAATGAGAGCAAGATAGAGAGAATGAAGCTGAAAAAAGTGTAAAAAAGAGAGAGCTGTTGCTGGGTAGAGATCAGTCATAATGAGCAGTTGGAACCATGAGCCCTGTGCCATCTATCCACAGCCATGCATCACAGCCAGGCCTCCATATGCATGTCCTCTAAAACATCATTGCCAGTCTTTCTTCTTCCCTTCAATGCTTAACACAGGCACAAGCTAACAGGCATGTACACGCATGTACAAGCAGACGCACGCACATACACTCACCCAAAAGTAAAGGAAAAGAGAAATGTACAGTCACACACACATAACTCATTTAACTCAAACTCCCATCACACTCCATCTGGTTTGTGATCTCATTCAGAGCATTGATAATCTCCCAGTATCTGGGACACAGCCCACTGATCGTTTCCAGGGTACTCCGCTCTGTGCTGCTCCCCCACCCAGATGGCTGGGCACTCAGACCTCAATCCGGAGCACCAGGAGAGAAGAGGAAAGGAAGGGGAGAAGGAACTTTGAAAGAGCTCCTGTTGGGGTGCACTGACATACATGAAAATCACCTCATGCTCATGAGGTGATGGAGTCATGGGATGTGGAGGAGTGGGGGCAAAGTAATGAGAAGAGATAAGAGATGGAGGGAAAAGGAGAAGGCAAAACGGAAGTAGAGTAGGAGAAAGGCAAAAGTCTTTTTCATGGAAATAAATGATCTGTTTCATGAGATGAACAATTCTGGGAAAAGACAACGCTTTTCAGGGAGGACGGAAATCAGAAAGCGAGAACAGGAAATGGGAAAATGGGTGAGGGTGCGAATAACACACAAAGTGAAGAGAAGGGGAAGGAAGGGCATGAGATGAGAATATAGGAAGGGAGCGATGCTGCTGACAGGGGAGAGACGCCGAAAAAGGAAGTTAATTAGCTGAAAAGGGAGGGAGGAAGAAGTGAGGGAGAGCGAGAGTAAATGTCTGGGCTGAGCATCAGCAAAAGAGAAAATGAAGAACCTATAGGGTTTACACACTGTGCCAACCCTGTATATAAAGCTTACATAACACTTTCTATTTGCCAGCTTGCTCACACCTTCTTTGTAGCAGTTTAACTGTAAACATTAGCATTTTAATTGAGCTGACATTACTATCAAACAGCCACCTACTACATACGTGACTGAGCAGGGGGAAGAAGATGAGCGAGGGTGTTTAGAGACAGAGCAAGCACACTAGCACACTAGTAAGAAAAAGATGAGGTTAGGGTGCAAATAAGAGCCTGCTCACTTATAAGCAGAAGTGGGAATGATGCAACATAGAGGACATCCATGCAGAGTTAGAAGAATAGAGAGAGATGTGCAGCATGAGCGACACAGCATGACAGAAACTGACAGGTAGAAAGCGCTAGTGAGCAAAGCGAATGCTGGCGGGGAGAAATGAGCTTGAAGCTAACCGAGGGATTTGGGCAGCAGGTTCTTGATGAACTCGGCGTGATCCCCGACGTGCAGCACGCTGTAGACACTTGTGTTCATCAGCTCCTCCTGGTTGTAGCGCAGGTACTGGGTCACATTCTCTGACACGAACACGATGTTGCCCTCCATGTTCACCACGAAGAAGAAGCCGTCCAGGGCCTGAAGGGGTGAAAGAGAGAAAAATAACAGAAGTTCACGTCTGTTTATTTGATTTTTTAATGCTGGTACAGAACAGATATCTGACAGTGAAACTGAAGAGAAAGTAGGAGAGTGAAAATATGTTCAACCACCTGTATTTCACACTATTACTGGCTGATAACTAGCTGCTGATAAAAATAACACTACAGCTGAGTAGTTAAAAGCCCAGTGCTTCCACATTGTGCCTTCCCCACTCACAGATTATTGGGTTGCTGTTCTAGTTTAAAACTCTTGCATCCAACACCACAAGCCAAATTTGGTTCATGAACAGAATTTCAAGGGCTTTTTAAATAGCCAAATGGACGGTTATCAATTAAGCGAAAGGTTTAAGTTTTTAGATTTCCGTTGCATGTGTATCTCTCACTGTCTGAGGTCAAAAGAAGCAAATTTAAAAATGTAGGACAAACCACTTTAAGGAACTGTTTTTATTAATTCTCTGATTTTCTCCTCTGAGCTTATTATTATTTGAGATATATCTCTTGTGTCTAATTCTAGGTTACTATGCATCAGTCAGCATGCACATAAAGAAGTGAAACTTTGACATGTGTCTATTAAGTTGTATAATATGTGGCACTAGTTTTATTAAAACAGGTAATCAGTACATTGTGTGCTTGGTACTTCTTCCATCACTGCAGCAGATATTCAGCATCAGTGTGTCTGACAGAAAGCAGGATAAAAGCATGTGCCTGCAGAGATTGGAGGATGTGAAGGAGGAGGAGAGCTTAATTGAAAGAATACAGCCCCAGGTCAGCCATTACACACAAGATGGTGTCAATTAGACCATCAAATCACCCTGAGCCCTTAAAAAGGGGAATTCTGGTGGTACTAAAGCTATAAAATCTCAAGATAAGAGACAAGAGATGCGTGCTAAACTGTCCAATCTCCACCCTTGCTCAAACAATCAATACCTACTTAGCACACAGTTTACATTATATGCATTTGTAACACATCACCTTGAGATTTTTTTAATGCATGACCTGCACATATGTGTTAAAACCCTGTGTACCATATCTGGGATCAACCAGTAGGTTAAATTTCAGGATGTAGCAAACTCATACTTCCCAGCTTGCACGCGATCACTTAGGGACAGTTTTCTCTCGCCTGCATTAACGCTGCATAAGCTGAAAATAGACTTAAGGAGATCTCATCTATCACTGCATGAAGCTGAGCGGTTCCAAAATGCAACATGGTTGTGCAAGTCCACCCTGTGTGAAGAAAGGCCATGTACTGGACAAGTAGGGCAAATAGAAACAGAGCAAACACTCTCCTGTGCCAACTCTTTCCTTCTTCCAGACACTCTTGCATAATGCTGTTAGCCAATACCTTAATTTACAATGTCCTGATTAAATATACACTGTAAGAGGGTCTAAAGCTAATACAAATGAATACCCTCTAAATAAATATGCTTTGAGCCAAAATACTCTCCATGTTCATGTTCAATTTTGCACCTATTGTCTTGATATATGACTCTACATTGCTTAACCTCCCAATGCAACATAAAGTAGGGAGTGAATTGTTATGTTTAGGAAGTGGGGTCAGGTTACCTCCCCTCTTCTCTCTGGGTGCTATGGATATATATGATATGATACCGGTGCTTCGCAAAAAGCGTCTCCCTTCACATAAGTTCTTGTTGAATGTTCTGGAGGACAAAGTACTACTGTCTTGCTAAAAATAATTCAAACGGGTCTCTACTGGGCTCAGCAGTGAACCGTCATGCTTTCTTGGCACAGACAGTAATGAGTCTGTAGCAACGAGTATCAAAAATTGGCATCAAATGTCTCTTGTTTTTTAGATTTTAATGGTTCAAATTAAAATTTTGACATTTTATTTGTATGTCGAAGCAGTTTTCTTTCACAGCTACACGTGTTTAGACAACATTTTACATTTGAGAACTTTGTCCTCTTTTGCTCAATAAAAGAAACACGTTGATATTTCTCAACTTTAGATATAAAAATAGGTATTTTGATTGTATTGTATTTAAACCAAGGTGTTATCTTAGTGCCTTTATTGAAATGTTTTAAAACATATTCATACCTAGTCTTTCATGCCAACATACCACACAACAGCAACCATAAGGGGCAGTCAGCCAGCAATGCAAACCGTATGCCTCGACAGTCATGTGACAGAACAAGACTTGCTCCCAGGAGGTTAAAACAACTAGGCCCACTAATGTTTTTTTACGGTTTTATCCGTCTTCCTGCCCTCGCAAGAGAGCAGGCGGCAGAGAGCCATGGAGGATGGTCATGGGGTGCGTGGGTGCATTTCCTGTCGACAGTCGTTCTCCTCAGAGCATCCTGTAATGGGTTTGTGGCTGTTGGACGGGGGCTGTGGCTAGAGAGGAGCGGGTGTGAATGGCCGATCGCTGTGTTTTTGGGGCTACTGACAGATGGGAAAGCATGCCGGCTGTACTGGGCTATATTTAGCTGCAAGTTAGTATGTCGATTCAGTGACGCTGGACCAGGAGAGCTATAAATATTCCATGACAGGACAGATCTGGAGGCGCATGAAGAGAAGATGGGGAGGGAGAGAGAAAAGAGAACCAAACAAGCAAGAGAGAGAAAGGGAGGGAGGAAGTGAGTGAGAGGACGGGCTCAATGGACTGATTCATTCGCCAGGCTGTTGCTTTCTTTCCCATTATACGTAAGCACTTCAGTGGCCCTCCACAGGACAACGAGGCCATTGCTCCGCTCTGTGATTTACAGCCAATCTGAGGCAGATACAAGATGCTGGCAGCTTTCACACCACAAAGCTACACTCACACACAACCACTACTGGCCCATTTGTGATTGTTCTCTGTGGATAGCACTCTTAATTATATAGCAATTGTGACTTAAAGAGAAGGGTGTATTCCTACACAAGAGTTGGTATGAGTGTTCAGAGTTAGGTATTCGGTTATGACACAGTAAATGAGCAAGAGAAGGCCCTCTACCAACCTCCAGCATCATTGGTCCCAAGGCATCTTTGTCAATCACACTTTGGCCTGTTGATGAGACATCAGCCTTCTGTACCTCCTCTTCATTTGCTGCTGCAGCCTTTTCTGTTAACAGGGGAGTCAATGACAAAAGTTTAGAGGCATAAAGTAAGATTCAAGTGAACATGAACAACACCAAGACATGCATGTCAGAAAAGAAAAAAAAAAGAGAAAACCTATTTGACTCCCTCCTCTGAAATTGACCCACATACTAAAAGAGGTCACTAGTTGACAAGACTTTTAATAAATATCTTTTCAGCTACAAAGCAAAGACATTTTGTACCTTTGTCAAAACATGTTGCCATGGTTCAAACCCAAGCACTGAGCAGTGAGCAGAGTGAAAGGTTGTTGTAAATGAGTGTGTCAGAGCACGCAGCTGCCATGCTGGTGGCAGCCACTGCATGGATTGCATTGTCATGTGCAAAAAAGAAGGCTATTATGGAAACACTGACAGTGTGTAAACAACTCATGCTCCCAAAAGAACGGCAAGTTGTTACTCTGTGGTCTAGCGGCAAGGGCAGACCTTAGACAAGTTTACTCCAAAAGCTGGACATAAATCTTTCTTCTTTTAATTAATATACATTGTGTGAACTATTTTTAACTATTAGTTTACTATGTAACATTTACATAGGATGAACTGGACTAGACAAAGTATTTTTCAGAAAAAACAGCAATTATATCTTCCAGTGGTCAGCTTTTGTCTCAGTGATTTGAGGGCAGTGATTTCAGACAGTCGTAAACAATGAGCTTTCTTTATTTGGAGCAGTTCCTACAGAACATTTTACTTTAGGGAGCTCTTCAGAACTGATACTGTGTAGCCAGGGGTAACCTCCCTTTTCATATGGACTGTCTCTCTCAAATAACTTGAGCTGGCAGTGTTTCCTTTTGAGCTCATACAGCTATCAGATTGCCAAGTATGGATATAGAGTATGGCTTGTTGCACATACAGGTACATATGGTTTACTCTGTGCTATTACTAAAATGTATCTTGTAAAAACACGGTTACAATAACTTGACTTGCTTCAAACTGCTATTCCAGATAAACAGAGCACTTTAGAATTCACTGGCCCAATAAACTGCCATAAACCTTTTAATGGAATGATTATGTGATTGGTATACTTAGGAGTGAAAATGAGAGTATCCTGTAACCTCGTGTACCTGTGCTATGGTGCTGTGCATTTGTCCATGTGAATGATTGGGTTAATAACCATGCAGAGAGGCCTTATGTTCAGAGCGTAGGCTGGCCTACTTTTGGAGATGATGATGAGAGGCGGAATATGAGTGGGCTGTTGGGGGGGACACATTTAACTGTCGCACCATGCCAAGAAGAGAGCTGACCATATGGTGAGAGAATGTTGTGGTGAAAAGCAAACAAAATCATGTCCTTTCTTTTGTTTTTTGGGTGTAGACGTGCTAAAACTGACACAAATACAGGTTTCCCTCCTGCTCCGTGGGCTCGTGCAACACCGCACAGACCCACATTCATCTCTTTCAGCATTAATGATGTGTGCATCAGCAGGACCTCTCCAGGCCCAGCGGGGCCCAGTATACCAGCACAGCCGCCCTGGGTACAGACCCATCACTCAATGTCAACGCAGCCCTCACTGGCTCTCTGTCCGTCTGCAGAGCCGTGCGCCAGATAGAGGGGGGAGCTTATTATTTACAAAGGTTTTGTCTGCTAACAACTGCACCTGCATCTGTCACTAGAAAGACATTTGCCATGAACTCTATTATTTTCTCTCTAGTATATAAATTTAAAATGCAGGGTATTTTTACATTTTTCACACGTGTATAAAGTATAAAAATGTACTATCTCCAGGCTGCAGCTCAGTGGCTACTGTATATTACAGCCTCCAGGCAGGAAGAGAAGGTCTTTACTGTGTTGGCAAGGGAAATTAGTTAAGAGCGTTAAGAAAGCTGTAAAACTCTTGGCTATGCCATTATTTAATAGGTGCTATAAAAATATCATTACTCAACATATTGTCTATTAAGGTGCAACAAGCTGGAAACAGAAAAAAAAACACTAAACCTGTTCAAAGCAAACAGCCTCACCCTGATTTCAATTAGCAAAATGTATGCAGACAGCATGAGAAGAACAAGCAGGGATGAATTAAAAGCTTTTGGTAGGAGGAGGCCACTTTTTCAAATGCCTTCATTGCTGCATTGCATTTCTCTGCAGGGCTGTGACACCAATCACTGAGAGTTATTAAGCCCCATTAGTGTAATTTAATACATTCAGTAATGTCACCATAAACTGAGAAAATCTTTTGTACAGTAATGCTGCTCTTGATAACAGACCTATAGAAAGAGAGATTGTGAACCATAAACAATCCTGCTTAGTCGGGACATAACACTAAAGAGATGACAGATGAGGTGTAATGAAAAGAACAACTGGCTGTGGCGAAATGATCTTCTTTGAGCAAAAAGACATCGAAATGAGCTTTAAGTGAATCCCTGGCTTAACAACGTATGCAGTAAGAAAAATTAATGGTGGCTAATATTTCTGCCCCCTAGAAATGTGCAGGAGGAGGTGCAGAAGCTCTCTAAAGGTGGCCACTGAGGTCTGAGGAACAAGGCAGCAAAGCAAGTACTGTTTAGCCCTTCTCTGGGTGGTTGCTGTACAAACACAATTATGCCTTTAGAGGCAGGCGGGAGATGCCACTCCAGCCTAGTAAAACAAAGGAGTGAGAAAGGGAAGGACTGGAGGAAGGGAGGATGGAATACGACAGACACATGGTAGCCAGTATGTGTGTGATTTTTGCATCACATGGCTCACCATTACATAACACTTAGCTGTGTGAGTCACATAAAACATGATGACATCATCAGCCTGTCTGATTCATGTGTACCTCGAGTGGGCCACTCTTTGACTACTGGTCACTCAGCTGCTTTTTTCATATTCATTATCCAAGCTCCTCCAAAATTCAATTTTGCCTAATAATTACATAGAGAAAGTTATAACTCTCTTTGGCTATGTTTGGACCTATAAGAAGAAAAAAGATTTTCATTAATGCTGGTCTTATAAACCCACCATCAAAATAAAGTAAAAAGACAGACCCAAACTAATTGCTCATTACTACTAAAGATGGGGGGCTGGTAAGTACAACTGAGCAGGCTGATCCATTTGCCTTATGTTCTGGCTCACGATGGAAGTGGTAGAGATCTGAGGCCAATGCCAAAGCTGCTCTGGTTCATCCAAATTATATGATGAAGTGATGGAGGAAACATTAAATCAGGTGTGCTGCCCTTTAACAGCAACATCAATTACTGTGTGTGGAGCGGGTCCCAAACCATAATATGTATGCAAATTGGATGCTTCTGCCAACAGAGTGCCACCTGTGGTTAATTTTGGAGCTTTGAAACCACAACAATATCATAAGCATAGTCTTGATATTGTAACATCTTATTCACAGAATGATCAAGCACAAATCAAACTGTTAAAGCCATTTGCTCATATTCCCTCAGACTATGTTTGGTATATAACTGGGCTGTTAGTTAAGAAATACTTTAGGGAGAGACTGCAGATGAACACATATTGTGAAATAAATGCTTCAAATGCAGGGAGCTGAAAGTTAAGTCAGGACTCTCTTCACTGTTGCACTTTGGAACAAAGTAACACCTTTCTTTGGCAGAAATATAGAGTGTCAAAAAACATTACAGGTTGTACCTTGCTCCTTTATTTGTCTGATCTGTTTCACAGTTTCCTTCAGGATTGCACATTTGTCAGGCTTGACATTGAAGTTATCGATGTCGTTGAAGTTGGCGAAGATCAGCTCAGCGAGCTCTTCAATGTATTTGTTCTCATGCTCGCGGTTGCGCTTCTCGTTGCTCCGCTTTGGACTACAGGGACAGAGAGAATAATGGGGGGAGAAAATGAAAACAATTAGGAAGACAATAACAGCTGGGAGGATGAAGAGCACGCAAATAGAGGCTCTTAAGTGTCATTAAATGTATGCATGTATGTAAGAGTAATTTTACCACCAACAACAGAATGAATGAGCAGTAAAGATAAAACCTGGAGCAGGAAGAGGATCCATCTACAAAACTACATCAGGCATGACTAAAGAGCCCTCTTGTTTTTTACAGCTACCAAATAACAACAAAGTGAATGACATTTACTGCAATTCTTTGCACTGGGGAGAGAAAGGATGGAGCTAAGGTCAATTATACTCCATATGGCTTGAAATATATCTCTAGGCCTCTGTATTGTGCCAACATGAAACACCGCATCAATAAGGAAAAGCCTCATTCTTAGGTGCTTATCTACAGATGAACTATGCACATTTATCATTCTGATTCCAGCTCCAGGGTCAGCTGCCAGAATAACCTACAGCCACTCCTGCAACAGCTGGGATGCCACTGCATGCACTGTATTTCAGGATAGTAGCTAGAGCTTGATTTGACTTTAGTTATCTTCAAAACTCATCATCTCTGTTGAACAGTTTTTCAGTAGGTAAAACATGGTGCAGAAAGGTTTTAAAATGGCAAATTTTGCAAAGTGTGGGCAAAGCTGCTAACCACACACATTTCCTCTCACAGTGTTCTCATTGTTTTCAAGAGGGTACAATTAAATGATGTAGAATTGTGTGTAAGTGGGAGGTTATGGGGGAAATCTGCTTTTTGGCCAGAGGTTCAAGTCTTACCTGGGTCCTAAAAGTTCGGTAGCACATTCTTTGCGTTTTCGCGACTCTGCCCTGGCAGGGTCAGATGAGTTTTCACCGACTCCACTCATCCTCAATGCATATCAGCGTCTGGAAAATGAAAACACAGAGACAAAAAATGTTAATGTACGCCATAAACATATGAAAACACACATGCAACATTCAACTGATCGACTACAAACTCTAACAGCAGAATTCATTAGAAACCACTTATAGTAGGTCTGTAGGTATCTGAGCATGCCAATATGGGCATCTGCATAAAGCACACACATTCTCATACACAGACACACACACAATCCAGCGCTGGGGGCACAGGTTGATCCACTCCAGGAGAAATGAGTGAAAATGGAGCGGAGAAAGAGATTCAATCATTTCTCTCTGATGGTGCAGCTCTCCCCAGAGAGCCTGAAATGAGAACACGGCGCTTTGCCCACAGCACCAGACTGCGCGCTCAACCATGTACCAAGAAAAACCCATTCGTTACACGATACCAAGCAAAGCCAGCACGCAGTAAGAGCAGAGCGGGTTTATAATCACAACATGTGTTTGTGCATGTTTACAGAGTACCTCTGAGGATGCTTTACCTGCAGTGGTTTGTAAGTGTCACTCAAAACATTAAATGTAAAAAGTAATCTCTTGTCTGCTCTTTAATTTCGGCTGCAGAGCATGAGATCTTAGTAAGTAGGAATTCATGTTGTGACTGTTTTATGCTATCCAAAGTGACAAGCTGGCTGAGGGCTGTTTCTGTTACCAACACCCCACACACTGCTATCTTGGGTTTCCTCTGCAACACCAGATGAAATGCCATCAGTTTATGTTGCGTTCTTACTCTAAATCATTCACAACCGCTTGAGAGCCTTCAGACACTTGGGAAAGTTTGTCCCTCCACAGATGTTGAGCATACATACCACATCTTCTATTCTGCTACTCCCCAACCCTACGAGTCAGCGCAGGCTGAACTTCATGCCACTAAATGAAAGACTATCAATTATTGATTTAAGTTATGTCTTATTAATTACCACCATCATCTGCACCAAAATCTGATGGTGGCTAATGGACTTGAATTTTAATACAGGACAATATTTGCTGCATAGAAGAACACGTGTCGTATTCCAATCCAAACAGTGACATTTAAAAAAATGTATTTGACTGGAAATAATTTCTGCTAGGTTCATGCAGGATACGTGACCTGCAACCTTTAGCTTGAAGAGGGTTAAAAAGGAAAGGGACAGAGAAAGCAAGACTGACACAAAAAGGACATAGAAGAAGAAAAAAGAAAGTTTTTTTTCCCCAGCACAGTACACAAGGTTGGGGCATAGTGTGTGGTGATACACTAGCAGCCACTCTAACCATGGAAACGGCTGTGACACACACCACTCGCTGCTCAGCCATTACATAAGGCATTACAGAGTACAGCACAGCACAATATTGAGCAGAGAGGAATAGCATAGCTTAGCAAAAGCAGGCTAAACTAAAAAAGGGAGCTAGTGACCATGCAAACTTGAGTCTGGCTCCCTCCTGGCCTGAAGTGACCTACTTTAAACTACTGGTAGGGTCTGTGCTCAATGAATGAAGTGGTGACTGGCCAGAGAGAGGCAGAGGAGACTCTGAAAGGTAAAAGCTATTACCATCATTATGTTGACAAATCACTTGTCCTGATCAGTGTATGGACAGGTAATGAACACAAGCATCACAGTGTGCACATCCTCACATTTTGCTCTTTTGAATGCCAACAGGGTCTCTTTGTGCTGTGGCACTGTGGTGTCCCCTAGTATTAAAAACACTCTCTACAGCAGAGGTTATGTGTTTTTATTAATGACAACAGAAAGAGGCCATTAAAGTCTCATAGCCAAGTGGCACTCTCTGTTCCTATTGGTTGTGCCTGCACTTTCCAAGTTACCATGGGGATTCTAGACCTGATTGGTTGTGCTTGTCCCGCCGGGCCAGATATGATTGGTTGCCTTCGTCTCCTTGACATGGCAGTAATGATGGGTCAGTCTACGCTGAGACAAATAAGAAAGAGTGGAAGTACCAGGCACGTCTCAATGACACCAACACAGACAGCCAGACGACCAGGCCAGTAGGCTGTTTTTTGTTTCATTGCTGGGGGGGTCCAATCTTCACAATGGGCAGACTAGCAAGGGATTTCTAATCCGAGAGAATGGCCCACATTTTGGGATAGCTATAAACAGCTGGGCATTGGTGTTAGCTCTTACTGTATAGAGATGTGTCAACATCAGCCACCAGGGGAGACACTTCATTTCTGACCAAGGTTTTCGCCAGCCAGTAAATCTGAATGAAGTGAAATGCAGCAAGTTGCTTCAGTGCTTTTCTTTCTGAGACAACTCTTATTTGATCTTTTTTATTTACAAAAAATACATCCATTACTGTTCTAACTGAATCAAACAACATAATGGAAATATGTACTAAAAAAAGAACATCTGAAGGAATGAAAGAAACTGGTTGTCAAACACAGAAACTTTTTTTTTGAGAGTGAAAGGAACATCTTTCCAGCAGCCTTTTACACACTAAACCTGAACACAACACATTCTGAGTCATCACTGATGTCAAGGCAGTGATGTTCAGGATGATGATAATGGAGCTGTCTATGATGACATAGACAATCATGTTTATGGCTCTGAATGCAGGTATGGCTTTGAGTCCATTCCATGAAGACCCCTACCAATCTACCTTCATTACTGACTCACAACTTCTGTCGCTTAATGATTAAGGGCTGGTTTTAAATAAAGAGAAAAATTGAATAAAAAGGAATACTGATTCAAACTGATTTTCATTGAATGATCCAATATCAATAATAAAATCCTGAGGTCTGAGATTCTACGTATGTCTCATGGGGTCCAAAATGAAACAGCCCCTCCAGAAAAAAATCAAGTTTTCCCATTTGTAAAAATGGTGTTTTTATATGCTACAAGACTCAAGGCCTAATATCATGAGCAAAAAAACTGCAGTGTACCAATGTCAGTCTCACAAACACACATTCAGACAGCCAGAACTTAATACATAATTTACCCAGCCTTGTAAACCTGCAGGGTGAGCTATGGTGATACAAGGGGTATCAGACGAGAAGCCAGGTGTAGTTACATATCTGTATTTTGCAAGCGGAATTTCACATTGATTTGGGAAGTCAGTGGCAATAACAAGCCCTAATATAAGCCAGTTCTGCATTGTTAAATGGAGGACTTTAAAAGCTAGCTGAGAAAAACAAAAAGTTGTAAATGATACAACAAAGAGGCTGCAAAGACAATTCGACAACACAGCTACATAATGAGGTTACTGCTATACACCCAGGAGCTCTTTAACCCTCCTTTTTCACACAAGAAAGGAGATTATGATTTGATTTTCAACATTTAAGACTAAACTGTGATTAAAAAAAAAAATGTTGGTCTAGTTAAAAAGGAATAACATTTATAGTCTACTTAATTTTATTTACTGCATACTACACAGAAATATAAAGTAGGGAGTGTTAGAGGAAAAAGGCTCATTAAATGAAAAGCATTCAGAGAAGCATAAGCAGACAAGTAAATTATTACTACTTCCAGGACGTGTAAAAAAATTGAGTTAAATTGCTGATAAGACTGAGTTTACATCAACTCACATACAAGAAATTGCCGTCTATTCATACATTTGTGCTTTGCACAAATATCATTGACTCAGAGTAATGTAGGGTAACTGGGGGTTGGGTAAGTAACCTCATTATGTTTAGGAGTGATTGGCATATTCTTGATTGCTTCTGCCGTATTTGTAGTTCATTAAGCTGTCAGCTCTTTTAGCTCATTAGTATTGTAAGTTGAAACATATGGCATATCAGGCACCGCGAGCTGCCCTTTAGTTAGTCATATATAGTGTGAATTCAACCAAGCTAGTGTATGGAGCAAAGTAATTCAGCTGGTCATTTTACATTTCCATTAGAGCTATAACGGATAAAGAGAAGATGGTAAGGGGAAAAAGTTGCACCTGCTTTTATTCAGACTAAATTTCACCTTTGGAAAATGTGGAAAATGCAAAGACACATACTTTTGTATATCTTTAAAAATTTTGGAAATATTAAAAGAAAGCCAGGAAGTAACACCATGCCTCAGACAGACAAAAGCAAGCTCACCTGTTTGTTAAAGGGGAGATACACTTAAAAAGTATGAGCTGCTATCCATAGTGCGCTTGGCCAACTGCTTGCTGTTGCTGGTACAGCCCTGGCAGGCTGACAATCACTGGGAAAGTACAGACTGACTGGAAATCATGCTGGGGTCAAGTGGTTTATTAGAACAGATAGCCTTACATTTAGTTGTTGCTACTTTGATGTTATGATGAGCTTAGGTTTCCTCCTACAAGAGTGTAGTAAACACATCTACCAGCCCCCCCCCCCGTCACATAAACACAAGCTTATAAGACAGCAACCATAATTGTATATTTGTGTGCTGACAGGTCAGCCCTGCCAGTGTGAACTCAACACTTTATTACAGGTTTTCATCTTCTGTCTCTGTGCATGACTCACAAGGCTAAATGAAGAGCTGGGTTATTAAACCACTGTAAACAACCCAACCACTGCCTCAGCAGCACAACACTGACAAATTTTCAATATCTGAATCTGTTTATTAGACTGATTCACCACAAATGAGATTTTAATACCTTAATAAATAATAAGCTAAGCGATATGAAACTGCAACAAAAGCTAATTTGAGCAACAAAAAATGAGGATTACCACATAGTGGTTGCATGCCTCAACCAACAATTCAAGTTTCAGTTTACATCAATAGTCATAAAGTGTCATCCCTTTATTATTTTATGCTCTGAGACATTTGTGTGAAATGTTGACATAATTAGTGTATGACATCGTGAGTCATGGTCAAAAACTTGTTCTGTGAACTCACAGTGAACTTGAACCTTTTGACCTTTGGCCACCTAATTCCAATCAGTTCATCCTTGACTTAAAGTGGATATTTGTGCTTATTTTGAGGAAATTTTCTTAAGCCATTCTTGATTTATTGCATTCACAAGAATGGGATGGATATAACTACTTACGTGTGTATATATGAACGACCTGAATACATAATGCCTCTGGTCGTGACTGTCGCTAGTGCAGAGGCACGAAAAAAGAATATACACGGATAAAGACACAAGTCTGAAACGAAATCAATTGACTTTGAAAGCATGAGATGCACTTGAGGGAGGTGATCATAGGTGTGTGTCATTGCTTATGTCTTAGGTGTCACAAGAGCAGACTCTCCAGGACTGAGCTGGAGCCAACCTGTCTGCTGAGGGAGGAATGCAGAGACAACAAGGGGCAGCTGCTGCTGTGGCTGAGATGAAAATGTTTCTTCAAACTCAGCTCGTACAAACCTTTGTATGGCATGCTGTATCAGACTGCAATAAACAGCTAAAAGGCCAACAAATTAAACTTTTAAATGCACCTGTGAGGCTGTCTGGATGTAATGGTACAAAATATTTTACCTAACACAGGATGCACTTTGCCAAGGAAATTTACAGTCACACTGGACAATAGTGCTGTTGACTGCAGGGGGACTCAAAATTAGTCAAGATAGCAGTACACTGCTATTGTTCAAATTTCAGAACATCATATTCACCACAGTAAGATTACATAGCCTTTTATTGACTTTGAATGAGGAGCTGTTTTACTGTGATGTCATCCCCTGCCTGACAGTTTCACATGTGTGACAGAGATGTTTAGAGATCTTCACAGATTTTTCTTTGGTAAGAAGGAAGTAGCAGATTTTAAAAAGAACAAACAAAGAAAAAAGAAAGATAAAATAGAGACAAAAAAGAAAAAGACAAAAAAGGTGCACAATCATCACTGGCAATTAGCTTAATAAAATTTTGAAAAGCAAGTACTTAAAAAGGAGTATATGGACATTTTTGCTAATTTAGGTATAACTTTGGTTTAAAAAATGTGACTAAAAGGATCACCTAGGAAAAAACTATACACTGCAAACTGTGTTATGCAGAGACAATTATTACTCCAGCAAAAGAAGCCTGGTAAACAGTCTTAGGAGCCAAACATCCACCTACATAAACTTTTTAATCCCAAAAGTTTTTAAAAAATAAGCTCTAAGCTCATGTCTTGCTTGTAAATAACTTTGAAACTGAGAAAAGACAATGATAATGCCGCCTGCAGCAGGTTATTTAGGTTCAGGTCAGTCAGTCTTCACCAGAACGGAGTCTCTGCAAGAGTGATGATGTAGATACAGTTTATAAAACTTGAGCAGAAGGAGACTGTTTTATCAACTTTGAGCTCTTTGTTGTTTTAAAGATCAATTATTTTAAGTTGAAGGTTTTCAGGAACATCAGCTGGTTCTACATTATATGGCAGGGCAGATATGTTAAATTCTTATTATTGCTTTTCATGTCCTGAGCCCTCTCATCAATTGCCTGCAAGAGCACACTAACCAGCATATTCAAATGTCAAAGTAGCTTTTGTTCTTGCAGAATAGGAAAATGCAAAGTCTTACTCTTTTCCAGATGCACTTGCCACAGCTTTAATTTAGCTTCAAATTATTTTACATATAAAAGCAGAGAGCCGAGAAGCTGGCGAGGATCTTGGAGCTTGAGGTTCCGCTCTGAGAGGTACTTGGTAATATCAACCATGAAGGCCAAATCACACAGCCACTTGCTATCACTGAGCTCCATGACAGGTTTTTAGCTTTTTGACAATTAACTCGCCCACAACAAAACTTGTCAGCATAGCAATTACATTTTTTAGGCATAAATCACATAACCGCACCTTTTTTTTTTCCACTGAACCCAACAATTCTGGCAAAATACCATCCCAGTGTGTAATACACATTTCCATGCCATCATTGTGGAACCTTAAGGGCATGACGGATGTGACATGTTCCTTATAATATATGTGTCAAGCAGCGCTTTCTAAACAATGACAATGGCATAACAATCATTTACCATCCTTGATATATATGGTGGTTTATTCCATACTCTGCTATTCTGAGGGTAAGAGGCTTCTACAACTGTGGTGCCACCTTCTGACAATTAGGTCTAAGAACTACGACTGGACAGTTTTTCTTTAACAAAATTCAGCTGCCATAACCACACAAAGTGGGCCAGGCTGCATGCACATTCTCTCGAGGAGGGGGGCTACAAAAACACTGAATCACCAATTCCTGTCATAGTATAATGGAGGGAAAAAAAAAGATGAGAGGGGGTGGGAGGCTGGGGGGAGGGGGATCTGTGTCTGATTGCCAAGGGGAGAGGGCATGTGCCAGTGCGCCATTCCTGTAATCATGTGGGTTAGCAGGGCTTTGATTATGAAGACACACCCAGTGCTTCTGAAGCTCAGAGTGCTGGGCATGACTGTGCATTAAACTGCATCAAAAGCTATTGGGGAAGTGTTTGAAGTCTCCTACACTGTAATAATGAGGGCCCTTCCAGAAAGTGCAAAACCACCGTGTAGTACTGAACAATGTCTTGCTAGTGTGTAATCTTTCCTCACATGGCTCTGTGGCACAACAGGCCCCGAGAGAGAGAATTGGAGAACAAGAGCACACCAATAAAGAGCGATTCTGGAGGGCTGCAACATGGGCCATTTATTTCCCCTAAACTAAAGAGGAAATCATGACAGGGGAGGGGCACAGAGGACTCATGTCTTCTCGTTTTACATTTCAATATTTGCAAGGGTGAGAAGTGCTGAAAGAGCCAAAACACACAGAAACATGTAGGAACCATGTCAGATGGTATTAAAGACAAACACGTATTTAAAAACAATATCACTTTCAACAGAAAGCAACTTGGGTGGGGGTCTGCAGTGAACTCTGGCCTTGCTGACAGCTGCTGTTACCTTGAACCAGATGTTCTGATATTAGGTTTGGGTCAAGGAAGAGGCATAAGGCGGAATGTGATGATGGATTGAAAGAGATTAAGAGCCATATGAATTTGAAACCTTGAATCTTCTGTGAATTTAACCAGATTTGAGTGATGGGCATGTCACACAGAACATACAGAGGAATCAGATCAATAACAGAGTGAGGCAAAGGAAAAAAAGAGAAATCAGAATGTAGAGGGAGTAAAAGGAAGATGAGGAAACAAAGAGAACAAAAATAG
The DNA here is from genome assembly GCA_029814765.1 of Acanthurus leucopareius. NCBI lineage: Eukaryota > Metazoa > Chordata > Actinopteri > Acanthuriformes > Acanthuridae > Acanthurus > Acanthurus leucopareius. The sequence continues at coordinate 8,597,326 of JAQMCX010000032.1, forward strand.
GTCATGAGCCTTTTTCACAGAAAAGGTTCAGAGTGTATGACGTTGTGTTCAGTAGACCATGGGTTTCATTGTTCAGAGACTGTATTTCCATATACATCACTGCTAAAGCACCAAATTTTATTATATAAGTGCACATAGTCAACTAGTCAACTCTCATTTCTCTCTTCAAGCTCACTCTCTTTCACTTGCCTACTTGTGTGAGCTGCCCAGTTTTTGGAGTCAGCTAAATGACATTTAACGGGGGGGGGGGGGGGGGGGGGGGGGGGGCGGGGGGGGGGGGGGGGCGGGGGGGGGGGGGGGGGGGGGGGGGAGGGGGGGGGGGCGGGGCCGG